>RXPK01000307.1:1463225-2034379 GCA_004143645.1 Protaetia brevitarsis
TATTTTATGACATTTGTCTAATGTACGGCGCTGATGGTTTACTAAATGAATTAAAAATAGCTAATTACATGTTAAATTGTTTGAAATTAAATATTCACATTATTAATGTTAAAACAAAATTTAAGTATTTTTTAAGAATTAAATAGCGCTTCTATTAATAGTTAATATAAATATATATAATGCAGGCTTATATAATTCAATAAATGCTTTTGCTTGGAATCTACCTATATCTGGTAATTTTGAGCCCTTAGCTTGAACTTATGAGAGCTAACGCAAGAATCTGTGTCGCACTTAGATGGCAGATGTATCAGGCAGTGAAAAGGCGGCATCATTAGAGATTGGGTGTAGTTGCTCGCATTTTTTTAACTTCATACGATTGAGTCGAAACCGCATAAATGTCATAATTTTTCCTGGCCGCCTACTTGGTTTTTTGTTGCCGCCTTCGGTTGGAAGAGTTTCACACAGGCAAGTTACTTTGAATATTCCTTGTAGCGATACTGTATTTCAGAAAACTGGGCCTGCTTTACAATATTTCCAATCTGCGTTTAAATTGTGTACCAACCTCTTTGTATGGATGAATAATGATGGATATTTTCTTCATACTTGTAGGGTCGATACTTTAAAAATTGCCTAGAGAGCTTCTTGGATTCATCAACACCTCACATAACAGTTTGTACGGCATTTCAAAAGATCTCATGGTCTACACTTTAGTATACTTGGATACACAACGTGTTTACTAAGCTAAAGAACAGAAAATGTATTTAGATTTATATAATTTTTCAACTTAAAATATCCTTTCTTGCAAATATTTCTTGGAATTTACGTCACCATAATTTCATTTTTTTTTTTATTTTTAAAAAAATTAACACAGAATTTTTTTTCCAGGAGTCTAGTTCTGAAGTACATGTTAAAAAAGAAAAAAAATGGCATTATTAAATTATGCTAACTCAAAACACAAAATCTTTATTATGTTTTAGTAAACCTTTGATATCCTTTATTTTATTCTAGGTAAATTTTTAGTACACCTGTTTAAACATTTTCGGTTTTTTTTTCATTCGGTTCTTCCGTGGGTTAGTTTTCGATTCTTGGAAAATTCCTAGTAGTTCAAAGACAATTGTTTCCTGCTCTAAATACCAGTATACATCTAACAATCTTATCGCCGATGAATATGTGTATCAAACATGGCGGATCCAATAAATTATTCAACAGCTCTCCACTTAATCGCGTTTTTCTCGGAACAGAAACTAGCAGCTAATTCTTTTAGAGATTATAAATAGAGGTGTTAATAAGATCGGATATAGCCAAATATGAACGTGTAGGTAGCTGTAGCTATACTGTTAAAAATCTCAATGAATTTAAATTTACGTATAAGGTAGCAGTCATAATTGTTAATAAAGATAAACTATATTTAGGTAGTAAACTATTTTTTTATTTGTAGTTTGTAAACCTAAGACTACCGAACATAATAGAATATATATATTTTAGTTTAAATAATTATTTTTCAAAAATAAATTACTGACATTGCCATGGGTCAGTAGCTTGAAGTTACGAAAACAATTTCACGTACTGTATATGATGATGGCAATATTCACAGGGATCTATGTTGATCTAGTTTCTCATATAGTATGGGAAACTGTGCTCCACATAGACTCCTGCTTGATCATTATTTTTTTTACTAATAGCATGCCTTTAGTAAAATTCGTTTAAATGCGCGCGGTTTTTAATAAAGCTTTGATACACACCTACAGATGGCTCATTACTGCCTCAAAACAGTATATGCGACATACCTATCTATAGTAACTAGTTTATCTATGGTCGAAGGTAATCTATTCTTTTAATCGAGATCCTAAAATTTGGTTAAAACCCAAATCCCGTATCAAGTCATTGAGATCTGATCAGATTGAAAACATCGTTTATATCTTGGATTTTTGTAAAAGAATTTGAATGTATTAGATACTACTAGAAGAGGTTTTAGTTTATTTTAAAAACTTCTTAATTTTTTTTTTTGCGGATTATTTTTATATAGTTTTCTTATAAGCATCTCTATTCTCTTTAACATTTAAAAGTATTTTTTTTAATTGATATTATAAGATTCCCTTTTTATTTCTTTTTAATATTATATTTTAGAACGTTGAATCTTTTGTATGTAATTGATTTCGTTATCCGAAGTTTATTTATTTGGATTCTTGTTTTCTTCTATAATTGGCACAACCGCTAGTATGGAAAACAATAAGTAGCATTTAATAAATATTAAGAAAATATGCATTGTGGCATGTAACATGAATGGGGTGCATTTATTATCGTTAAAAGTGTTCCAAATAGCAACTCTGAAATGTTTACTCCGTAAGCGCGGGCTTATGAATGCCGAGGCCAAGTGTGGCTCAACGTCGACTATTAGGAAGGGAGGAAGTGGGCCGCACAATTGCCTTATGATCAATCCGATTTCACAACGTGTAGCTGATTCAAAATGATAGCATTCTACACCCGTATACGAAGCAAGTGATCTCTTTTTTATTAACACATCGGCTTTTTCGTTTCCTTCGATTGTTGAATATCACACCCACAGAAAAGTGACTTTAATGCGGTCTGTAGGGATATTCAGTTCTCAAATGCATTCCTGTTGGGCACAATGGTTTTACAATATGATTTCGCCACTCACTGATCGTAAATCCGTATAAGTTATACTAATAAAATTGTTCGGCGACAGTTAGTGATGTAGTTTTTAAATATTTAAAGATTTTTCGTTTGCTTTACTTGATAATACATCGGATATAAAATTAATGCGTAAGTATGATGTTTGACATATTTATTTAGTGTCAAGAACTGTTTACATTTTTATTTCCGAGGAGATTCCAAAGTGTACGACATTTCAATCTAAAATTAGTGGTGGGCACTATCGACAGCGACTATCCATAACTATCGAATTTATTTATATTTAGTTTACAACGCAGAAGGATGCCCAAATTCAATACAAACACTACAAGAATCGGCCGTCTTAATGTGTTTTTTTTTTTATAAATAAGCTAAAGATTTGTGCTAATTAAAAACGTTTGGATTATCAGTCATCAACTATTCGCTGAAGGGAACTAATTCTTTCTTTTGTAATATCTATAGTAGCTGGTAATGATGAAACAATGAAACGAAATAGTGGTAAGACAATTATCTTTAGCATGCAATAAAAAAAACACAAATAATAAATAGCAAGAAACAAAATACAATGTAATTCTGAGGACATGTTATTTCTCTACTGAAATAACATGTCCTCAGAATGTTCTGGGCACTATCGAAAGTTATCGATAATCAACGATCCATAGTTATCGATATTCAACTATTGATAGTTATCGATAGTCAACTATCGATAGTTATCGATAGTCAACTGTCGATAGTTATCGATACTCAAGTATCGATAGTACTATCGATAACTATCGATAATTGGTCCGACTATCGATAGTTGAAAATATCGAAAGTGCCTACCACTACCTCAAATTAATGTCATTTGTCGAAATAATTTCCAAACCAGTTTTGGTAAGAATGCAAGATTTTTAGAAGCTAGTAAATTCAGCACCAAGTTACCTCGAAAACGGTTGAATTTAGGGTTCAGGAATTCTAGTGCGAACTCGTCACAAATGATGTGAGTTGATATAAATACCCTGTGTATGGGATGTACTATAAAGCTGCAAACTTCTCCTAGACCCCACACCACAAACTGCACTAAACTGGACGTACGTTTCGATAGCAAAGCTATCATCATCAGCAGAAACACTGAACTTTTGTCATGTACTATAAAGCTGAAATTTTCCTTAAATAGATCATAGTTTAACATGACTGCCAAGTAAATTTCAAAATCAAATTGCTACTAGAAAAACCACGTTCCCAGAGATATATTTTTTACAACGATAAACACAAAAAAGAAAAGAAAAAACCTTGTTTTGATAATTCAGATCTACCAATTACGTTTACACTTTTGCAATTTCTACCTAAAGAGTTCTAAACGGAAATCTCCACGAAAAAAAAAAAAAATCCGGTTAACATTCTCGATTTCCCGTTCGTGCGGTGGACGCCCATTAGTCCAAAATGGACTCATTAATTTGGCCGACCTTTATAGCTGGGCGCTTTGTTAGAATCGTTGGCCCAACTCCGAAAGTACCGTGTCGATAAACAAAAGAAAAATACCCCTCGGGAAAATGATGAAAACAAATTAATGTGTGCTGTTTGTTCATCCCTGAGGTAGCAGTCTAGATAAATACTTCTTTTTTTCCTTTTTTAGAAAAAAAAAGGTTTCAAACAAACAAAAATAAACAAAGACGCTCGGTGAAATGAGTTTAAAATATCTTCATGCTCTCCCAGATATTAACTATCCTTAGGTAATAGTAACAAGTATTTTGTAGCACATATAAGATATAATGATTATTCCTTTGCAAGTACATATGTATAATGTATATAACTTTTATTCGCAAAACTACCCAAAACGAAATTTGGTTGGTGTACGAAAGAAGATATCGCATATTCAATACACTTGCAAGTAAGTTAGAGTTGCAAACTTTCCATAGTACAAATTCTACTCGAAGAACTTCGCACAGTTGCTTATTGAGCCTGAAAAGTAGATGTGTGTAATGTTATTTGGCAAGGTAAATAGTTCTAACACGAAAATATACTTTCAGAAACTGAAGACAAGGAGATCCGTTGATAGAGAAGTGATAGAAGTAATCTGCAGGTGTCTTTTGAAATGAGTGTATGAAATTTGAAAATTCGCCTTGTAATTTATGCATTTTTTTTTTAATGTATACTTAATATAATTTCACTTTTTTTCTTTCGTGAGATAGTGGCTTATATTTTAACTTTGTTATATTCTTTGTGAGGATTCTTAATAATACAATAAAATTGTGTTTTACGTTTCGACAATTTTTTATTGTCTTCTTCAGGAACATTGTTTAATTTTTAATATATACAGGGTGTATCCGATATAGAGGTAAATATAATAATATGTACCACCTGTAATCATTTACGACCAAAAAGTCTTAATGCACAGGGTCTTATCTGTAAAGCATTAACGAGAAAAAAAATATTTTGTAAATGCCGTGGGTAGAGCCGCACCTAGTGCCCAACCTAAATGCCTGTCCCGAGTATACCCCCACATACCACTATCATTCAGCCATTACCGCTGTTAGTTTTGTGTGAATCGCGCTTGGAGTGCAAGCCACTTCGAACGTTTTTATTTAAATTCTTCCCGTCTCGAAAAAAAACGATCCTTTCGGACCATCATGATTTCATATAAAGAAAATCGAAGCTTGATGCATTGGTAAAAGCGCGGGAATGTATAGATTCATTTTCGCGCGATATCATAGTAAAAAGGCGTGTTTGCAATTTTCTGTATCTACATTTATTTCTGTGTAATTCGATTCAATTCATTTTCCGTTATTTGATTAAATAAATCCAAACAAATAACTCAGAATCATGTGGGGACCGTTTATTAACAACTAACTCTCGATTCGACAAAGCGAAAAAAATATTTACTTTTTTTTGTAACTATGAAATCGCATATCCGGTGAACTCGAACGTCTTGTCAGGATATTAAAAATAATGCTTTGTAGACTTACGTAGAATGCTCTTAACATAAGGTATGTTTTATTTTATAAAAAGAAGAAATTTAAAATGCCTCAGTTTTTTGCTATTTTTTACAAGGGCCTTTATTTATTCAGAATGACGTTAAATGAACTTACGGCAATTACTATTAAGAATATAACTTAATTGAGTGCATGTGTATTTATACATAATACCACGTTTAGTGATGCTTAACATGATGTTTTCTTGAATCAGCCCGGATAAAAAAATTTGGGCTCTAAATTTTACTTTTTTTTTTTTTAATGATGAAATCCGGTTACGGCGGGTTTGTGCTTTATATGTCGTGTAGTTAACACCCAAGCAAAATTTACTCTTTTATTTGATACACCCTTATTATAATGGATATTAATATTATAATCAAGCGCGGCGGTTTAGACCCCCACCATATATCCCCACCACATACTGTGGCGGTTGGTAGGGCAAGCGGCAGGCCTAACAGTGCTATCTCGTTGTTGCAGGTGTATATCCATACTTACATGGGTTTTATTTGGAAAATTAGCTTAAATATAGGCTAATCGTATGTGCACAACAGCATATTATCTATCCTACTTAATACTTAATTGTTTAAATCTATTCCCTTACCACGTAAGCCAGCAATTTGCACGATGAGGTACGTGGCTAGAAGCCAGAAGTTTATTGTATAATAGAAATATTCAAAGTGTAAAAAAAAAAACGTTATTTTCAATTTAGAAGATGACGCTCGTAATATTAGAGGCTGTAAGAGTCTTCTTCGAAAATCTACTTTACAAGGTATTTTCGATGAGTTTGATGTCAATTCAAACAGAAAATTGAAAATATATTAGACAAAAATCCTGATTTTAATATATTCAAGTAAATTATTAAAAATCATTTACAAAGAGGATGCAAATACAAACAATGAATTCCATTTTTTCATCATCTACCTTTATGTAGTGTAGACGTTGAAAGGATATTTTCGCTATTTAAAGATTTATTAACGCCAAAGCGACATAGTCTTACACCGAAACATTTAAGAATGTTAGCGATTATTATCAATGCAAAATAGTTGGTGTGCATACGCCCACAACAATATTTCAGATCACTATCGAAACATCCTGTATATTTAGTTTACGTCAAAAACATTTTAAAACTTCTATGTTTTTAAAACTAGATATTTTGTAAAAGATGATTTTGAATGTTATTTTTGCTAATAATTTATATATTGACTATTAGTGTTTGTATTTTCAAAGATAATATAACGAGATAATATAACATCTAGCATCACATCTATTTATCATCACATATATTTATGTATATAAAAAATTATACATAAACTAACTTAACATCATTATATAATTCCATTTTTTATACTTGGCATACTCCTTTCAAAGACAACTGTATAAATATGTGAACTAAAAGAAAGTTGGCATTTCACAAAATAAATGGAAACAAATATTTCGTATGTAGCTTCGCTTTAACGCAAAAATAAGCTTTAATTTCATTACAAAATGAATTATCAATCCTTTGGACCCACATTTGCGTTTTAACTATGCATACTGCTGTGTATTAATTGGAATAAATAAATGATATTAAATGATTTTAAAATGAAAAAAGAAAAAAATATTAGCTAGCTCTAAGGAAGAGATTTTTTTAATAAAATTTTAAAATCATTTTAGCATTATTTATTTATTTCAATTAATACACAGCATATTTATTTCGCGCCCAACGTGGGGCCCGAATAAATAAAGGTTGACTTTGTTCAGGAAGATTATTCAATATACAAAACCTTTGAATTTCTATCTAAGTGATTTGACAAATTAATATAATCTAAGCGTGGAGAAATACTAGAAATTTACTAAATACGAAAAAGCCAAATTACAGAAAAGTGCTTCTACTCACCCAAACGAGGTGATAGAAAAATAAAATGATTAAAAAGACAAAATAAAAATATAAACATACTCTTACAAAATATAAATGAGCAAATACACTAAAATAAATCTCCCTAAACAAAAAAAAAATACTAATTGATCTTATATCTACCAAGTGTATACTTCAATACATTAACAATTATTACGACAGTGATTCCTTGATTGACTATATTACAGAAAAATGTTAGATTTTACTATACAAAATGAATAACAAAATGGCGACAATTATTTAAGAAATACGTCTACTTACATCAATAGTCGAACAAGGAGTGTTTAACAAAATCCTACAACTCTTTTACCCACAAAAATCCCTCTCTCAAGTTTCGTACAACGCAGAGGTAGAACATTACAATGACAATATTTAATAGAATACGCAAAAAAAAAAATCAGCACAAGCGAGCAATAGACATTTGAATGACTAGATTAATTAAAAATCTTTACACTACATAAATAAAATCATACAATAAACTCTTAAACTAAACTTATACAAAATAAAGCAAAATTGTGAAAATTCTCGGTAAATTAAAAATCACCTGTACGGATAAAGAAATCACAACAACCATAATATGTAACTTAAAATACATCTCAGCGATAAATGGGTTGTATGGGTCACGGACTCCAAAGCCACAGCAATACGTAATTGTTACTTTAACATTAATTTCATAGCAACTTTGCGAAATGACAATTCATAGATTAATGCTCTATCTGCATGCGCAGTTAAACGACTTTCATCCGTCTTTTGCGAGTTCGTACAACGGAAAATTCTGCTTACGTTTAACGACATCATGTATTGTGTACTTTAACAGAATGAATTAACGGCGATCTGATTATTATCTAATGCCAATTAACCAAAGTTAATTTAAATGTTACTAATTTAATTCACATCCACTTGACTAAACCCAACTTCAAATTTTATTTTATATGCACTTCTTCCTTCTGTTTTTCGCAAAGTTCAGTCACCATCATACCACCAAATCTTTGAAAAATCTTCCAAGAATAATTATTATTTAAACACTATCACCAGCTTGGATCTATAAAATCTTGTCATAGCCCTCGATCGTTTCATTTGAAATCCACAGTCACTTCGATTTTTGCAAAGCAATTATTTCTTCAACTTTTACAACTGGATAATGGCATTTCTTCCATCCAAAAATCAGATTAGATTCCTATAATTATAACTATAGACTCGTTCTCTGCCCAAAAGAGGATCAATCCTATCAAATTCGATGCCATCCCAAATAACCACCCCTGTATAACGAAATATATAAGTAATCCGAGCCGGGATTTCCATTCACGCGCCAGGGATTCGAGTTACTTCTATGTAATTTCCTCCCTTCCATTCTTTCTTGACCCACAGGTCGTTCCAAAACGGAAATGCATCCAGCGCCACGTCGTCTTCGCAAATCCCGGATCTCTTAACTGCCTCCCGGTAATTCTCGAGTGGAATTCCTGGCCTGGCCCTGCATCTGGTGAGCGCAAAAGTGTTGTAGAGAGAGAGAGAACACGTTAAACTCTCATATCGAATTGGTCACGTGAATCGCGAAACGGTGGCACTCAAGCTGGTTAAAGAGCGTTCCGTTTTCTCTACCAACAAAGTGAGAGAATCGTTCTTTCATTGAAACGACACGTGGTAAATAACTTCCTGGTTCCTTAGCGCGGTGAAATTACTTTTTTTTTCGGTCTCTCTCTCTCTCACAATTATTCTAATCGAATTAAAAGGGAGCGCTCCCAGCTATATTCAAGTCTTTAATTAATTCCTAGAGAAAATTCACCCGAGCTCTGGTTTGCGACACCAGTAGAGATCTGGAACGTTTCAGACTTTCAAGTCGAGTCCGGACAGTGACTTATACAGCCTGCATCGATTCCAATTAAAAGATGCAGTTCTTGGTCTCCGCTCGCCTGAAGCACCAGTTAGTTGAATGCACCCAAGTCCTATCAAAGCTCCATCGTAATTACAACTGGCATATAAATGTTTCAATTAAATTCATATTTATTTACAAACCGGAGAGTTTGATCTTAGTACGCCCTTCGCTTGCAATTTGCCTCCTCTAAGGGTGTTGAAGGACTTGGCCTTATATTAAATTGAAAAGAAAATCTTTTCCAATGTAAATATTTTGATACTTATTTCTTGGTTGTATCAACAATATTTCGGTTTATTTTAAAAACTTTTCTCAAGTTACGTATACAGGTGTCACATGACGAATGTCAGTAATCTACAGTGCGCTCGTGATGAATTTAAAATTCACATGCAATTCAATGCAATTTTTGTAGTCAACGGATTGTTTGCCGTTGAACGTTTTCAATTACCTCTGATGGAATAACTCTTATTTCCTGGCATATTTTCTCTTTCAGGTCATCAACGATTATTTGATCTACACTGTAAAAAAAGTTGCAGTAAAATTACATGTAAAATCGTTGGTAACAAAGTTGCCTACAATTTTACAGGTAAATTTGCTTCATAAGGTAAAATTTCTACCAATCTAGTAAATTTCACATGCTGATGTGTTTTTCAAAGATTGTACTGTAAAATTCGTATGTAATATTTATATGAACTCTATATTTACCGAACATATTTTCATATGTATATCTATAAAGAGAGCAAGCAACTTACCTAATTCTTTTATAGCACCTAATAGGTCATACTGAATCGCTCAATCAGGGATCAAGAATGAACATGCTTACGCGAAACCTACGATTGTTTGTGATGTACATGATATCATTGAGCCAATAATAAGTTCAACAAACGAATAGAATTACCTACCGCACAGATAAATAATCAATAACCAATCACATTGCGGCGTATGAATTTCGTATTTTCCATGATATCTATAGTTTACCCGAAAATTCAAGTAAAAACAAATAATATAAAAGATCCTCATATTTTTACAGCAAAATTAATAGTTCACTAGTAAAATTACTTTTAAAGTGCACTAAATACCCCAAAAAAATGTCAATTTTACATTTTTAAGTAAATTTTGTGAGTAAATACAAAATTGTACATGTTTTTTTCCTGTATTTTCCTTTTGAATTTTTGTTACATCTTAAACTTACATGAAAAAGCTATAAATTTTACCGAAATTTCTTTTTCCATGTTAAATATCCTAGAAAAAACATGTAAACAAAATTTACATGATTTATTGTGGTAAATTTACAACGTTATTACATGTAATATTCCTGATTTACCATGGCAAAATTACTGTAATTTTTTACAGTGTACGCACAAAACCTTTAGACTTCAAATAAGCCCCATAAGAAAAAAATCTAATGGGGTTAAATCCGGCGACCTTGATGGCCACTCAATAGGACCTTTACGTCCAACCCATTTATTAGGGAAAGTTAAGTCAAGAAATTGCAAAATGTGCAGATGCCCCATCATGTTAGAACCATATGTTATTGTGAGGAATATCTGGATCTTGTAGATGATGAAGCACAACAGCTAAAGTGGGGATGAGTGGAAACTGAAGAAAGTCTAGTAGTGTCCCCCATTTAAAGTTTCTTCAATAAAATAAGGTCCGAGAATTTGATTTTCGACTATACCTGCCCAAATATTTATTTTTTGACGATGCTGTGTGTGAGAGTCTTGTGCCCAACGAGGATTTTCAGTTGCCCAGTATCTGCAGTTTTGTCTGTTCAAGTGCCCAATTAAAGTAAAAGTAGCCTCATCAGAAAAAAATAATCTTTTTAATGAATTCTAAGTTTTGATTATTTATCTCAATTATCTGCTCACAAAACTGCGTTCTTCGATTAATTGAAGGATGATAAGTATGCATTTTTTGCAGTATTTTTGGCACAAATCTCGTTGACATACATATGTTCTTTTTTAGACACCCTGTATACAATTTTCTTATGTCAAAAAATTGCAACTAAAAATACTAATCTGAAAAATAATTACCTGAATTTTAAACGAATTTGTTCCTTCCATCACGAACGCACTGTATATATGGAAAACTATTCATGAAAATTTCAGTGTTTATTAAAATATATTTGGTCTAATCTAGTAAAATATGCACAAATCTCTAACACTATCGATTATACATGGTGTTGACAATAATTTTTATATTTAAAGCACACTCTGTATATTTTTCTATTTTTGAATTTCCGTTAAAATTCTATTCTTTGCAAAAATGTGACATTTCCCACCTCTTAAAAAAAACGTTAGTAACTCATATGCGCCTCCGATTTTCTTCAATCCATTTGGTATACTTATGGGTTGAAGGTAAATGCATCAAAATAGCGCTTAAAAATTGTTGAATCTTATACAGGGCGTATATGAAAATTGTTAAAACATTAAGTAGTTCCGAAAAATGCAGAAAAAGTCCTTGTACATCTGGATGTTGTTTGTACCTACTGCTGTGTACTGACTGAATTGAAAATGCAAAATGAATATTAAAAATAAAAAATAAAATTAAATTAGCTAGCTCAACGGATAAAATTTTAAAAGGGCGCAAAAGAACTATTAACCCCAGAGTTACCCTCGCGAATTAAAACTTGAATGTAATCACGAAAAGTAAATTGTGAGCGAAAGAAATCTGACTTTCTTAAATACCCCAAAAATAAAAGAACAGAATTTTTAACCCAATAAAGATGCTAAATAACAATCAAATTTATTTTATAATCGGATAAATTACAAAATGGCAGAAAAAAAAACCGTGAACTGAAGGTTCTGGCCAAAAATAAAAAACTGCACTTGATTCTAAATTACAATAGGACAATGCTATTTCCTATACAAAGCAAAAGGTTAGGTTGTTCAGGAAGATAAACCAATATACTAATTCAATCCACGTGGTTTCAACAAATTAAATTAAAATAATAATAATAGTGGCTTTATTGTGCATTCATTATAACAAAATGGAGTACAAATTGCAACAAAACAACAAGAAATGAAAGCACAATCCAAGGGCAATCGTGGACAAACACAAGAAATTAAACAAAAATGAAAACTAAATGCAAGAACAATGCTTTTACTCACATAGTCGAGGTGATAAATAAAATAAAACGAAACAGCAAAATAGAAAAACGGAAAAATTAACTCTCTAAAATATAATGAGAAAAATTAAACTGAAAATATATCTTCCCGAACAAAAATAATAAATGATCTTATATCTATAATGTGCACATATCAATATAATAACAATTATTATAAAGCGAATTCCTTGATGGACGAACAATTCACAGAAAACAAATCTCTATATCAAATGAATTAACAAAATGGCAGCAAAGATTTAAAAATACAAGTACTCACGTTAAAGCCAACCAAGGAACTGTCTGACAAAATTCTACAGTCGTTTTTCTTAGAAAAACAACGCAGACGTACAACCAATACGCCAACATTCAAACATTCATTTTCATAAATCAAACAATAAACTCATTCACTTAATTATTAAATAAAATAAAGCACTACGTAATCATACTTGAAATGAAGATGATAATTTTGAACCATTTTTTTTGTGTGTGTGTTACCATCTAGACGAACAGCCTTGTTTAGCACTAAACCTTCCCTTTTCAGAAATTAATTTCAACACCCCATATATGGAGCCCGTTGAAAATTTAATTTCATCCACGCCAATCGTTGCCAAAACCTCACTGCGAAATATTCTCTTTGGAAGATTCATTAAGGTTTGTAACCTCGCATACCACAGAAACTCATACGAAAACATGTGTATAACTTATGTATACCGTACGTAGTACCCAGATTAGCCGCCTACAACGTTATGTCTACGCCCCTCGCTATTGCCCTAATAACATAAGACAACCGTTTCAAACGGCCATTTCCTTCAACCGCAGCACGTCACTAGGGGAAGAGCACTTACAACCTGAAAGCGATAGATAAATTCTTGTAAACAGCGCCCTCTCATAGTACCCCCACCTAAATGTCTACGCTACTGTGCATTAAATTTATTACTACAACAACAGGTAGATACTGACAGACGCATTAGCAGTCATAACAAACTATTAGTGCAAGGAGATTGAAGTTGTGTGGCATCGAGTCTCGTCTGCTCGACAATGACAATTTAACGTTGTCAATTCATGGAGTAATTAATCCACACTTCAGAGGCAGCTAGAGTAAACCAGTATGTTTCGATCTCGATGTCACTTAATGACAGCGATGCAGAAAATTAACAGCAGTAACAACAAGAACAGAAAATAAACTTTAATAATGACAAGGAACTAACGTAATAAATCTTAAACTGATGGGGATAATTATATTTTATGATGCGTATAAAGAAAAGCTCTGATCTTTAAAAAAAAAATACATATACAGGGTGTTTTTTTTTCATGTGTAAATATTTCAACCGTGAATTCCTTGGAATATTTGCAATAAGAAACGTTAATAAAGTTTTCTCAAATTCCTTTACTTACGGAGATACAGGACAGAAAAAAAATTCTTAAACATTCGGCACATGCAAATAATGCTAGCTCTAAACGTCACATGGTTAACTGATAAGAGCAACTTAAATTTAGCTTTTAAGTGTAAAGTTCTCACATGACATGTAGCTTTTGGTAAGAATATCTGAGTTTTAAAAAATGCATATACAAGGTGCTTTATAAATTTGCGAAGGTAACGTGAGAGTGAATTCTTTAAGGGGATTTGTAAGAAAAAAAGTGTTGCTAATACTTTGATAGTTGACACAAAATAATGTTAATTTGTGACACTTTAGCAGTAAACTTCATAGAAGAATTGCAATAAAAAATGTTTTAAATTTTCTTCGATTTCTTCTAATAACCAAGATATAGACGAAAAATTAAATTTTGGCATTCAACAGGTAATAACAATGCTGATCCGAAGTATAATGTGTATGGACTGAGCGCCTTTATGTGATCACCAGATAAAGCATACAATTTATGACAACAAACAGGTATAATAGGCAGGTTTTCAAAAAATAGATATACAGGGTGTGTTTGAAATATGGGCAGATATTGTAACAGCGAATTTGTTAGGATATTTCCAATAAAAAATGTTAATTAAATTTTCTTTTATTTCTTCTAACAACCGAGATATAACACGAAAAACTAAATTTTGACATTTAACAGGTAATAACAATGCTGATTCGAATTGCAATATGTATGGGCTGATGGGCTTTACGTGATCACCAGATCAAGCATACAATTTATGGCAATACATAGGTGTAATAAGCAGGTTTTCAAAAAATTGATATACAGGGTGTGTTTGAAATATGGGCAGATATTTTAACAGTGAATTTATTGGGATATTTCCAATAAAAAATGTTAATTAAATTTTCTTCTATTTCTTCTAACAACCAGGATATAACGCAAAAAGCTAAATTTTGACATTTAACAGGTAATAACAATGCTGATCCGAATGACAATTTGTATGGGCTGATGGGCTTTACGTGATCACCAGATCAAGCATACAATTTATGGCGATAAACAGGTATAATAGGCAGGTTTTCAAAAAATAGATATACAGGGTGTGTTTGAAATATGGGCAGATATTTTAACAACGAATTTATTGGGATATTTCCAATAAAAAATGTTAATTAAATTTTCTTCTATTTCTTCTAACAATCAAGATATAACACGAAAAGCTAAATTTTGACATTTGACAGGTAATAACAATGCTGATTTGAATTACAATATGTATGGGCTGATGGGCTTTATGTGATCACCAGAGAAAGCATACAATTTATGACAATAAACAGGTATAATAGGCAGGTTTTCAATAAATAGATATACAGGGTGTGTTTGAAATATGGGCAGATATTTTAACAGCGAATTTATTGGGATATTTCCAATAAGAAATGTTAATTAAATTTTCTTCTATTAATTCTAACAACCGAGATATAACACGAAAAACTAAATTTTGACATTTAACAGGTAATAACAATGCTGATTCGAATTACAATATGTATGGAGTGATGGGCTTTACGTGATCACCAGATCAAGCATACAATTTATGGCAATAAACAGGTATAATAGGCAGGTTTTCAAAAAATTGATATATAGGGTGTGTTTGAAATATGGGCAGATATTTTAACAGCGAATTTATTGGGATATTTCCAATAAAAAATGTTAATTAAATTTTCTTCTATTTCCTCTAACAACCGAGATATAACACGAAAAACTAAATTTTGATATTTAACAGGTAATAACAATGCTGATCCGAATTTCAATATGTACGGGCTGATGGGCTTTACGTGATCACCAGATCAAGCATACAATTTATGACAATAAACAGGTATAATAGGCATGTTTTCAAAAAATAGATATACAGGGTGTGTTTGAAATATGGGAAGATATTTTAACAGCGAATTTATTGGGATGTTTCCAATAAAAAATGTTAATTAAATTTTCTTCTATTTCTTCTAACAACCGAGATATAACACGAAAAACTAAATTTTGACATTTAATAGGTAATAAGAATGCTGATCCAAGTTATAATATGTATGGGCTGATGAGTTTTATGTAATTACCACATAAAGCACACAATTTATAGCAATAAGCGGGTAAATCAAAAAATAGATATACAGGGTGTGTTGAATATGGGCAGATGTCTTAGCAGCGAATTTATTGGATTTTTCCAGTAAAAAATATTATTAATTTTTTTTTCGATTACTTTTATTTACGGAGATATAAAGCGAAATGTTATAAAAATTGAGATTTTCAAAAAATGAACTCCCCTTACTTTCCTTTGAACAAAATTAATTCGTTTCCTTTCGGCCCATTTACGTCCGTAAATTTATTCATGTGAAAATCTCGAATCGCGCACGAACCATATACATATACACGCCTTAATAAGTTCTCGAGTATCGCATCGACCCTATTCGGATCCTTCGAAACAACTTTTCACATCAAAAACTATATAAGGTATGTAGTAGGCTCGCGCGCCGTGTACATTCATACATAAAAAATAAATATTTTCGCCGAGTGAATCTTGCTTCCCTCTGGCTCGTAACCGTTCCCCACATATATCCCTTAATAAAATACCCCGGTAATAGAATCCGACGTAAACTTCTCCTTTGCGTCGGCCGGTCCAGAGACCCTAGAAGTAATGAAAACTTTTCCACTTTTGTGTATCATAAATAATTCATCAGGTTCCCGCAGTTGGTATCGGTGACAGGGAAAAGGGGACATTCCCCCCTTTATTTCTGCCGTTTGTCGGACCGCCGAAGGGGATATAAATAAGTGAATATGTACGTACGGCACAGATGTTTGTGCCCCCGAAGTGGTTTGTACGAGTAGGCAAACGTTTCGATACCACACGGAAGAATACACAAAGAAACAATGAGATGTGCGAATGTTTATCGTCAGTATTCACATACGGAAATGCGATAACCAATCCCTACTATAAAAGCCCCCACAAAGCACAACGAGAACCGCTTATCCTGAGGATCCCCAATTCGCAAATCTTAGGTGTGCGCACATCATTCGCCAAGTTTCAAGCTATTTTTAAAGCGGCCCATAAAGTTTATCTCCACCGAGGAAATAGTCGCCTATATACGAACGCGACACTTAACCCCAAAGGCTGAGATTCAGTTTAGAGCGATCTAGGTAATCGATATCCACACGTTTTCTTCACCAGGGGAGCAAGGGGTGGTTGAAGATCTTTATTACAGACTGGGGAGGCAATAAACACCCTGACGGCGGCGCTAAATAAGGGTCTTTAAAGTGTTGTCTCTATTAAGCCAGACGAAATACTCGGAGACGCGAAATAGGGGGCCTTTGAAGGTTCTACTTTGTTCGCTTGCAATGTTGCTGATAATATCTTGAGTTTAAAGTGATTTTTATTTTATTTATGAAAAGATCTAAATAATTACAATTCTTCCTAAACCTCGTGCTCCTACCTGAAAGTACAGCACGAGGCTACCTATTCTAAGTACTGTTTGGATATCATAACAATTGGAATATTCCTACTCCAATTAAATAAATTCCCTATGATTATTAATAATAATAATAACAATAACTTTTCATTATGTATTTCAATACCCTTATTATAAACAAGAAAAGCCACCCCTGTACCACCCTCATCCTTGACCCATTCATTTCGCCCTTTTATATCTACCCACCTTTCTAAATCGCCCGATCATTGCAATAATTTTCAAGTAGAATTAGTTGCAATAAATCAGGCGGCACGTTATATCAGGCGCGAATGTGGGAATTTATAAAGAACGTGCGATTTATAAGTGATAGTTGTTGCGGGACTAAATAAAAGGAGATATTAGCCATCAGAGTTTTGTCTATACAGGGTGTTTTTAAGAAAGGGGACGATATCTTGCCAACGTATAGCAGATGCAGAAATAAGCCCAAAATCTAAATAAAATTTTCTCATATCTCGCTTCCTGAACGAAATATTAGCAATCAAAGTTTTATCTATACAGGGTGTTTTTAAAAAAGGGAATGATCTCTTGCCAACGTGTAGCAGAAGCAAAAATAACCCCAAAATCTAAATAAAATTTTCTCATATCTCGCTTCCTAAACGAGATATTAGCCATCAAAGTTTTATCTATACAGGGTGTTTTTAAAAAAGGGACCGATATCGTGCCAACGTATAGCAGATGCAAAAATAAGCCCAAAATCTAAATAAAATTTTCTCATATCTCGCTTCCTGAACGAGATATTAGCCATCAAAGTTTTGTCTATACAGGGTGTTTTTAAAAAAGGGGACGATATCGTGCCAACGTATAGCAGATGCAAAAATAAGCCCAAAATCTAAATAAAGTTTTCATATTCTGCTTCCTGGACGAAATATTAGCAAATAAAGTTTTTGTCTATACAGGGTGTTTTTCAAAATAGGAGACGATCTCTTGCCAACGTATAGCAGATGCAAAAAGAAGCCAGAAAATCTAAATAAAATTTTCTCATATCTCGCTTCCTTACGGAATATTAGCCATCAAAGTTTTGTCTACAGGGTGTTTTTTAATAGGGGACGTATCTTGCCAAGTATAGCAGATGCAAAAAAACCCCAAAATCTAAATAAAATTTCTCATATTCTCGCTCCTTAAACGAGATATTAGCCATCAAAGTTTTATCTATACAGGGTGTTTTTCTAAAATATAGGGATGATCTCTTGCCAACGTATAACAGAAGCAAAAATAACCCCAAAATCTAAATAAAATTTTCTCATATCTCGCTTCCTAAACGAGATATTAGCCATCAAAGTTTTGTCTATACAGGGTGTTTTTAAAATAGGGGACGATATCTTGCCAACGTATAGCAGATGCAAAAATAGGCCCAAAATCTAAATAAAATTTTCTCATATCTCGCTTCCCTGACGAGATATTAGCCATCAAAGTTTTGTCTATACAGCGTGTTTTTAAAAAAGGGGACGATATTCTTGCCAACGATATAGCACATGCAAAATAAACCCCAAAATCTAAAAAAATTTTTCATATCTCGCTTCTGACAAAATTACCATTAAATTTTATCATACAGGTTTTTTTAAAAAAGGGGACGATATCTTGCCAACGTATAAAAAAAGTATTTCCCGAACCAACATATGCGCGCATAAATTGTTTGCGCACAG
Organism: Protaetia brevitarsis; assembly: GCA_004143645.1. Classification (NCBI taxonomy): domain Eukaryota; kingdom Metazoa; phylum Arthropoda; class Insecta; order Coleoptera; family Scarabaeidae; genus Protaetia; species Protaetia brevitarsis. Next base: position 1,482,216 of record RXPK01000307.1, read on the forward strand.
ATTTGCGCGCAGAATTGCTCAAATTTATGGCTTTTCGATAAAGGATTCAATTCTACATCACATGATGTAAAAATATACAGGGCGTTCCATTTGAAGCAAAATTCAAAGAAAGATTTAATATTTTTTTAATATTTATAAAATATGAAATAAATATAGTTGGTCACTGGAGACATCTCAAGTTTCTATATTTTTTTCATAGCGAGCTTAAAAACCACGAAAATATCGCTGACAAAGACTTTAAAGCGTCATAGAAGTTTTCGTATGCACATTTACACGATGCGAATTGCTTTTTTACCGTAAATTATTATCCGCTTGGACGATTTATACTAAAACAGGAGTCGGAAATGGCGCGGCGGTTTTCGAGCGTGCACTTCGAAGGTTTAACTCTCTTCGTGGTCGACTGCTGTTGCTTGCTCGCCGATGCATTTCCTCCTTTAAAAATTCATCCATGACCCGGGCCGTTTTAGGTTTTCTATTAAACCGTAAGTGCGTGAGAAGTTTCGTGTACTAAGCGTTTTCGTGGTTGCCTATGAAAGAGGAGACTGGGAGAAAAATGACACGCGGTGCATTGAGGGCGGAATTTATTTCGTCGTGTGTTGTAGAAAACTGAAAATAAAATAAAAATTAGTTTGCGGAAGTTAGATTAAAAATTGCGATTTGATGCAAGGAAAAATTCTTGTAAATTCTGGCAGCAAATTTGCATCACCACAAATTTTGATTAAAACTTATCTAAATTCTTTTCATCGCTTTGTTTCAGGTATGTGGCATCAAAGTTCACCCCCACATTCATAGAGCAGAGAAAAGTAAGTGATTATTATTAGCTAAATTATTTTATTATACTAAGAATGTCCTCTAGCAATTCCGTATAAACACCCGATATAATAGGTTAAAAGAGACAATTTGCCTTTATTTCTAGACATTCAAAACANGGTGTCCCCCTCCGATTTCGAGAAACTTAACATATCGAAAAGACTTAAAATACAGACATACGTACTCTTTTTTTTATCGGCTACCGCCGATTTTGGGGTACACCTCCAAGTTTGACGATGTTTCAAATTTTGAATATTTCAAATTAACAGTTAATTTTCTTCTTACATTTTGCAGCATATTGCAATGGCCCTAAGGGTGGCGTCGTCCGTATTCGCAAAAAGTTATAACTGGGGACGGGTACCCCGTACCCCCCATGTTTTTTACATTTTTTCTTTTTCTTATTCATCAAAAGAGGCAGATTTTACATAGAAACGATGATGTATAACAAAGTTTAGAAAATTAAGAATTGTAAAAATAGAAAAATAATAATAAGCTTCAAATTAATACCTTGTCTATTGATATAATCAAATGAATATAACAGAAATAAGTTTTTATCCTTAACATAATTTCCAGCATAATAAATGTCTCAAGGTAGATATCTTCATAAAAACTAATAACGGGGGAAGGGGTACCCATAACCCCGCATCTTTTTAATAATAGTTTATTCAATTATTCATCAAAAAAAGATCGTTTACATAGAAACGGTGATGTATATAATTTAGAAAATAATAATAGTAATAATACTCAAATAATATATTGACGTGTCTATTGTAGTGATTTGATATGCATCTATCTAGGCATAATGAGTGAATTAATTATACAGTCATTCAGACATAAGTGTAACTCGCATTATAAATTTAACGCGATAAGGATTGGGTGATTAATCATTATGATATAGATAAAGATGCGCAGTCTACACCTTGTTGTAGTATTTGCAATAAACCAGGTATTGTGCGTGTTCATGGTGCAAAAATCTGTGTGTTAAAATTTTAACAGACAATTCACATGTTAATATAATAGCTTAACTGTATGTATATTAATCTGTTCGCTATTGCAATACATATGTACAATAAGCATTACAGTATGTCATGTATTTAAACATTTATAAGCATTATAATGTTTTTCTAATCTGTTCTATGTTTAGAAATGTTATAATCATTACAAACACTAGTTATATTTATGTCCATTGAATACTTACATTGTACACCTACATTGTACGAAAAATGAAATAATTAAAAATATATATGTAATGTATTATTTAATCCTTGCTCTGTGTAGCAAATTGTTCATATATACGCACTAAAGATTATGGTATTCTAAGAATGAATAACATTTTATTAAGAAATATATAAAACGCAGTCACTAACTGCAGTTGATAAAACGATTTATATTGCTACCACCGATAAAGTTTCGTATAGTATATAGTATAAGTTAGTAGGCATAGAAAGGTTTGACCATAGCTTGTCGAGTAGATACAATTCTAAATTAAGAAATGTTTAAGTAAGGAGAGCAGCGGTGTAACGATAAAAATAATTGTTGTTAATGTACTATATTATTATTAATTATTATTATTTATTAATCCTCCAAATAGTACCATTGTTTTCTATGTAAAAGCGATCTTTTTTGATGAATAATGAATACCTTTATTAAAAAATGGCGGGGGTATGGTACCCCGTCCCCCTTATAGCTTTTTGAGATATCTACCTTGAGATCATGTATTATGCTGGAAATTATGTTAAGGACAAAAACTTATTTCTGTTATAGTTCATTGATTTATATCATAGACAAGTTATTAATTTGAGGCTTTATTATTATTTTCTATTTTTACAATTATATATTTTTCTAAACGCTTATACATCATGTATTCTATGTCAAACCGGCCTCTTAATGAATAAGAAAAAGAAAAAATGTTAAAAAATGGGGGTACGGGGTACCCCGTCCCCCCGTTATTAACTTTTGCGAATACGGACGACGACCACCTTAGGGCCATGCAATATGCTACAAATTATGTTAAGAAGAAAATTTAATATCTGTTATATTTAGAAATATTTGCAAAAATGAAAATTGTCCCAAACTTTGGAGGGGCTGTACCCAAATCGTTTGGATACGCCGATAAAAAAAAATACGTGTCTCTTACTTTAAGGTACTCTTTCGATCTGTTAAGAATTTTTTTTATCGAAATGGAGGGGCCAACCCCGTGTTTCCCTTGTAAGTGACGCCGGTTCTGTTATTATGGATACGAGATATTTTTTTTTCGTGTACATTAAAACCAGAAATAAAGAATTTGAATTTGAATTATTCAGACAGCTTAAAATTATTAGACTACCCGGTCTCTTTATATTGAAGTGCCTATTAAACGTGCACTCCGAAGATCTGAAGAAAAATGCCGACGTGCATAAACATCGGACATATCAATGTAACAATCTTCCGATACCACCGGGTGTCAACAAGTCAAAGCCTCACAACTTATCATGCTATTAAGTTTTATAATATTGCCGTTCTAGTTAAAACAGCTTCCACAAAAGTAATTCCAGAAAGAAATAAATGATATGCTGCTTGACTGGTGTTTTTATACACTCTAGAAGTACTAAAGACGGGTTTACAACCCTACTACTTACCAATACAAGTTGTTGTAATTATAGCACAACATCAATCGATAAGTATTTATTCTACTCTAGAAAGCTTGCAGTTGCATGCCATCAACAAACGCGAAATTTTAAGCAACACCTACGGAGGCATAAGCTGGTGTATAACGTGATAGGCGTAAGAATCAGGCGGCAGTGCAAGTCGGATGTATGTGAGGCGTTGCCCGAGGATTACACTGACACGAAATAAGACAAAGGCGCATGCAATATTCATTACTATCTCGACCGAGGATGTAAGGGTTGTCAATGTATTAAGCGTTGCGTCGCGGAGTCGTCCCAGTCGCCGTGCTCCCCCATCAGCTTCGTAATTACCTCCTACTCATTACTAATGCACGCGCATTGTGCCCACGTAGAACGAACGACCCGAACAACGGCGACTAGGAATCCCGGAGAAAGACGGCGAACGCGACTACTGGTAGTAACTGCGATCATTTCACGACGGGGAAGATTTTACAGACAATAACGGAACCCTGCGAAACTAAAAGTCAAAGCTTTGTCGTGCCGGCGAAGGTATTCGGAGATTACTGCGACAAGCTGCGAGCTCTCCGACTTATTAACGCCGGAACGTCAAACGTTAGTGGGGTACTCTGTCGTTCGGTCTGTTTTTAATCGCCTACTAAGCTGATAATCTTTATGGTTTCGTCTAACACGCAGCTAACGCGTTTAATTTTTGAAATTAAGTAATAAAATTTCGGTAATATTGGAATAACTGCCATGCAAAAGAATTCAATCAGTCTAAAGAGATGCTTCTACTACAGATATTTGTTTTTTACATACACCCTAAAAAAAATAGGAGGCGGCTGGACTACCTCCTATTTTTGGGGTAAATTTGCAACTATAGGAAATTTTTCACATACTTGTGGAATATTCCTTGAAGATATGGTAAATATTACTTTAAAGGTGTAAGTTTACCAGGGAAAATTACACCTATGAACTAACATTCTCAAATGAAGTGTAATAGTTTCAGGTAGATTTACCAGACCTTCAATGAATTTTACTATGCGCAACTAATATTCCACAAGCATATGAAAAAACCATTAGATGTAAATTTACCCTAGAAATAGGAGGTAGTCCAGTTGCCTACTATTTTTAAGGTAACCTTACCCTCCTTTTTCGTGATGATCCTAATATATACACTGGATCAAATAAGTTCCCATACAATCGATAAGATTTGCAATTTACACTTTCAACTTAGTTTATGCCTTATATATCGAGAAAAAAAATGTTGCAGAAGGTATTTAGGAAGTTCATAGGCACATGCTTCACACAAAAACAACATTTTAATCTACCAATTACGTATAAAAGAAATATATATATAATATAAAATGATATAAATCAAACACAAAAAAGTTTCATACATGTCTAAATAACACATGGTTTCCGATTATAATTGGGGAGTTATATTTTTGAAAATTTTAGTCATTTCCAAATTTGTAATGTCTAGAAAATAATAATTCACCACTACAGGTCTTGAAGCTCTTGGAGGGTGCTGGAACACACCAAGCCACTGAGAAGTGTTGTCCGAATGGTCACCCACCAACAACCGCTACCGCATACTGCTGCTTGACTCGCAAGATTAGCAATAATGCACCCTTCCTTCTCAGCGGCACTGTCGCCTGGAAAATTATTTAATTCTAAATATTGACATTGGCCGGTTCAGAATAACTGTTCGCAAGCGGTTTAGGAACTGTTAACAATTCGTCTCAAAAACAGAACGCTACACTAATAAGCGGTCGCCACTTTGTGTAGTGGTTACTGATATGTACCCTGAACGTGGCCATTGCACCGTGCGGTGCGATTTTTATTGTATTAAGATGGAGGTACCACAATCAATTCGAAAATTAATTGTCAGTTTAAGACAACATCAGAGGCAGTCATTAGGAAAAATTGCAAAAACCGTAAATAAATCTCATGCCACACTACAATATATACTAAATAGATACAAAGAGTTACAAACATGTGAAAATAGACCACGTTCGGGTAGGCCCGCAAAACTAATGGAGAAAATCCAAAAATAAGTGCGCCTCTTCTGGCACAAATGTTAGAAGATGAATATGGGCTACAAGTAGAACCTAAAACGGTAAGAAATATTATGCGAAACGCGGGTTTTCACGGACGAGTTCCTAGGGAAAAACCGTTTATCAGTAGAAAGAACAAGAGTTCTAGTTTACATGTAATCTGCACATGTGACGAACTGAAGGTACTCAGGCAGAAATATTTCGGGAGAGATCTATTGGAGCCCTCGAAGGTTCTCAAGTTCCCACTGGGCAAGATACTGGGCTTTATAGAGAACACTAAGCTGCTCGAGTGGAAATAAGAGAATTAATACGGATGGTACAATGAACACCTAGCTCAAGTGCCCGGACTTTAGGTGCCCACCCTAACTTAATGAATGAATGAATGAAGATGCTTCGTTTTGAATTTGCAAAAATGCATGTCAACAAACCTCTGTCATTTTGGGAGTCGGTAATATTCAGTGACGAATCGAAATTTAACGTTTTTGGATCAGATGGAAGAGTGATGGTTTATTATAAACTGACTGTACGGAAACTTTTTTGTATTTGAATTGATATTTGTTGATTATAAATGTTTTTTTTATTTGTAATTAGTAGAATAAAATGTTGCCTTTGTACAAATCATGTACCTGTGGACTTCCTAAATACCTTCTGCAATATTTCTTTCTCGATAGATATGACATTAACTAAATTAAAAACGTAAATTGAAAGTCTTATCGAGTGTATGGAGACTTATTTGATCCAGTGTATATACGTAAAATGCATTCATTGCAGAGCAAATCTATAATTTTTTATTATAATTAACTATGTTAAAATACTATTACCAGCATATAAACATCAAAGCATTTTTTTTTAAATAAAATGACACAAACGTCTTACTGGATAATAAGGTTGTTTAGTAATAATGAGCTTAGTATATAAATTAGATAACAACAATGCAATTAGAAAAAAATGATTATTAGATTATCTTATTATCCAGAAATATCAAGTTCCAATTATCCAGTATTATGTTTCTGTCACTTAGAACTTAATGCAGATTCTCCACTTAAGTATTCCAAATATACTATATTAATACTAGATTTAAATCTGAAATATACAGATCAAACAGTCCACCTATAGTCAGGGTATCGTATATCAGCACCATTCGACAAGGGAGAAGTAGGAATGCGTTGGTGATACCTCGTGATACAGCGCTCTACTTGACAGTGCGCAGTTGCATTTTGTTGGCGAAATATAGTAATTCATGCTATCTGCTTTCCCGAATAGTTCCAACCTGGGATGCCCCGACTATAGGTCCCGACTGTTTGATCTGTATATTAATTAGTTGGATTACAGAGGCTTTACAAGAACTTTAATAAATACTGCAAGAATAAGCATTGTTTTAAAAAGTAAAAGTATTACAGAAAAGGTCGATAAGAAAAGCCAATAGTGACTGAGAATCTGTAGCATTAAATTAACAAATTAATAGTTATTTGTATCACTAGGCCAGAAACTACAGTTTTGCGAGTATGAGTACAGTTTGTGGGCCGAGGCCCACAAGTACGAATATTCGCAAAAGAGTTTTGGCCGTGTGATACACAATGTTTTTTGGGCCGACAAATCTTAATTTTGAATTGAAAATAGAAAAGAAATTTTGACACTAGGGAGTTGACAGTACAAGTTGGCACACATGTTACATACCCTAGCATTTTGACATTTCCGATAATAAATCTTTTTCTGTAATTTTCTTTGTAGTTTAATATCTATTTATTAATAATAAGTGCAACGAAGACACCAGTAAATGTTAGCATGGTTGAACAGTACCTTAATGACAATTTATTACACGTCTGTCATGCAGCATCTAGTATGGCCAACCTTTAGTGACATTTTTGCCTGCCTACGAAGGACAACGATAGTTTTCCTGCCGCTTTTATGTATTGCGAAAGTGTTTCTGGACGGAGGCGCAAAAATTTTAATTAACAAAATATATTAAAAAATCGTATCACCGTCAGTTTTGACTTGCCCCCTTTTTTTTTTATTGCCTTGTTCTGCATGCATTTTTTAAAAATACCTCTACAAAACCTTTAACGTATTGGATGCCTCTTTGGCGTGTTCCAAATTAAAATTAAAATCCTCTCATGTGTTGGTCAACTCTCGAATCACAGCGTTTGCTTACTGCACGTCCAACGGGGTAGTGCTCTCCCTTTCTATCAAGGGATTCGGATAGATTTTTCCAGAAGGATCGAAATTCGATCTCGTGTTAGCCGTCGCTGATCTCCGATAAGTGTTGTTAACGTTCTATGTGCAACATTTGGGTTTTGAAAAAGGTTTGGTTTGGGGTTTGGTATTTAGCACATCTACTGTAGGCAGGATTTTACGTTTTCAACGCATTTTCTGCGTTATATGTCTTCCTTCAAGGGATTTTTGTCGGTACTCGCAACGGTTCACCCGTCGGAATACGTACAATCGTACGATCTTGATACATTTATACGTATCTCAGTTTGATCCAGCCAGGTGATTATTAGCGTACCCACGTGCTACGCGCATTTCTCCAGGTGTCTACATACTTTTATGAGGGAAACATCAAATTACTGAACACCACTTCCGATTTAGGGAGATATCCGCCTTTATTAAATTTGCGAATAAATTGCTAACATCCGCTACATCTTGGAATATAGTCCACATACAGTTGCAGACCATCGGCAAGCTCTGTCAAACATCTTTACGTTGGAGAATTGCTACGTTAGAACCTTGGTTATCGACTTACCCCCATCGAACCCAGCGATGGGGGTAAAATAACTCAAGTAGGCGTATTTTTGTTTTATTTTATTTAAATTTCTTTAGTTATTACATTAAATTTCAATGTTTATCAAAATTAATAGTTCTTTCATTCATTTATAGAACCTTTAGTGAAGTTACACTGTTTAACCTGGATAGTGTTGTTCGCTACCTTTCCAATTTTAATTCGTGACAGATCGCTTCTTATACAAATATAAAATTTAAACATTCTTTGCAATAGATAAGTCAAAGTTTTATATTTATTTTCAAATAATATAGTTCATATACAATAAAATTGTTACGATCAATTGTGCAAGTATTTGAGACCCAGATTTTAGGATTTTTTGTATATTTTAGTTTAACCGACAATAATCAACAACTTTACTAACTAATCCATTTGTTTGTCTGAACGCACTGCTGCGATATTTTATGTTATTTTAGTAAAATATTCAATTTGGTGACCCCACTATTTACATCTTTACTGCTAGAGCTGGGCCAATTCAATTTATTTCCTTATTATTAGAGATTGGCCAATTTATATTATTTTTTTGTAGTGTTTTGATCAGAATTTGAGTTACATTATAATTTAGATACATTTCTTTAAAATATTTAGATAATTATTTAATGTTTTCTTGTAATTTTAATTTTCATGTTTAAATTTTATGCGCCTTTGAATTGTCGTACTGAATTGTGGTAAATATATGTTTTGTCGCTTTTTATTGCCGATACTCACGATTATACACCACCTAAGCAAGTCTTATCGTGTTTCAATTTCGTGTATTCTCCTGGTTTTCCTGATTTAACATCCCGCAGCTTCTTCGTTTATGCGAAGTACCTCGTAGGTGGTTTTAAATAAACCACAGTGGCGCCTTTTTACCGTCTCTTCGAACCATTCCGCCTTCACTGCAGCCAGTAGGATTACCATAAACGATACCTACGGTAAGTCAGACTTTGGAGGAAAATTAGAATTTTTGCATTTTGAGACCGACTTTCTGAGAAAGGCGTCGTTCCCTAAATCGAACGTCCGTAATTTAAAACAGGAATTTGTTGTTTCTGCATCACCTCCTAACAAGTTAACTTAGTGCTGTGATGAATGCAATGACCTAGGTTGTCGCGATCGTCCTCTGAAACGGCATTTCGAACGCACCAATCCAAATTTTCTTTCATCGCTTTTATGATAGAATTACTCAAAAGTATGCCAGTATTTAAATCGTAAAAACTACTATCTTTAATCGGATTTCCCATATAAACATTCAAACTAACACTTATTTTATCAACGACCGCTTTTAGTCTCCTCGCATTTAATGTATGTACCATCATACATCAAAAAATAATAATCATAATCATCGATTAATGGATCCCCGATATGACAACTTGAAACGGCCAGTAAACGTTTTATTGATATGCGCGACTTATATTCCTGTTTTCCTCTGACGATAACATCCCGATAAATAGCTTATCTCTAACCTCCTATTCGCTGGACTAATACTTACATCGAACAAGCTTTTTAGTTTCCCTATTTTGATGCGGTTTACGTGTAGAGTTATGCACCTTCGAGACAACTTTATAAAATTCTTCCGCTGTCTCTATTCGAAAAGTGGTCACTTCAGTACCTAAACATCGCAGCCCTAAACTAAAAATATTGGCCGCCTTCATTATACGTAGCTGCTTCCAAGCGTTTCGGGAACTGTTGACAATTCTTCTCAAAAAAACGCAACGCTACATTTTCGCTACATCAATGACACACAATGGAGTGGTCACCATTTTCTTGACAGTCATTTGAGTTTCCGAGGTTTTTATAACCTATAAACGCACATTCAAGCGAGTGACAGCTGTGATAAAGAGACATTTCAACATGACAGATAGTAAATTTTGAATGTACGTGCATAATCGCCATCTTTTTCTAGTTCGCTTTAGCCAATAGCAGGCAATAGCGGACTGAAGCAGAGATAGACTATTGGTCTTCGACCAATCCACACTAAACGTTATGAATTGATACTCTTTAAGGCCAAAGGTGCCGACTCTGTTTGTTCGTTCTTGTTGAAATGTTCTTTGGCTATACTGGCAAAAATACCAATTTTTAGATGATCTCGAATAAATTATTTATTAAGTCTTAAATGAAACTCCTAGTTTAAAGCTTAAATATTTACAATTTATTTATGATTAAACAACCTGAGATTCATACTTTCATTAATACATTAAATATCAAACACACTTGGCAGGAGCGTTGAGTAAAACAATACATCTACTCAATGGCAGTATTTTATCGAGTATTAATTATTCAAAATTCCAAACGATATTAACAATAATAATAATAATAATTCATGCCTTGGAATCCCCAACAGCTTTCGCCAATTACAGGAGCATCGGCCCAACCATGAGTTATATTACGGCTGCGCTCGTGGAGCGACTTAAGATGTTCGTCTCTCAGTATTCGCCAAGGAGTGAGGAAAACCACGAAAATCTCACTCTGAGAACAGTCCGTCGGGCTCGAACCGAGGACCCCGTGACTGATAATCAAGCGTGCAAACCACTAGACCACCAGACCACCAATATACTGTGTGTACTTTCATATGCTGATTCAAACACGGCTGATTAATGAATTTCTTCTCACATACGTTACAAGAGGGCATGCATAGGCTTCTGGCCTATATGCATGCGGATATGTTTCTGTAATTTATTGGTCGCGTAATAAGCTTTCAGACCAGCATGACAAATATTTCCTGCTGCGGTCGAGAATTTTGGCATCGCCGATCCCATGTACCTGCCTCATGTGAATATCCAGCGATTTGCGATACTCGCACTTCTAATTGAACATATTGCAACGGATTCGAATAGGTTCTATGTGTCGTAACAGAACGGATTAATTGAAAAAAATTAAACGTCTTTCGCACATATGACAGGGGAAATTTTTCTCGCCTGTGTGCATTTTGACATGCGTATCCATGTTCATCTTCAAAGGGCATCGTTTACCAAAGAAGACGCACATATACTTCCAGTGGCTGCGATCAATGTGTACGAATGTTGTGTTTGTGCAAATCAGAGGAGGTGTTGATGGCTTTCGGACACTTGTCGAATCCAATACGGTTGGTTATTATATAATCTAAAATGGATGCCACCATTAGTTATTTATTTCAGGAATGGGTGTGTTATTTTAATTTTAATAAGCAACACCATCTAAGTACTTATAGATTTTATTTTATTTTTAATCAAAAATACGAAATAATAAAACTTAAACATATATTGACGATTATGATGGATAAATATAATTCGAATTAATCAATACACAATTATATCACATATATTATTATGTGACAATTTCACATAAATGTGAGTTCTAAAATTAAAATGGTGTAGACGATTTCGGAATTATTCTAATATTTATCTAAATTACAATTTAATTTCAAAGTACACAACAAGGATCAACCTCATAAAATCTTCAAATTAAAATTCTCTTTATTTTATTCTTTTCCCTTAAATTTCTGTTATCGATCCAACTTCAAATAATAATAATAATAATAAGTATAATAATAATAATAATAATAATAATATTTATTTTTCTGTAAGTCCAGTACATACAACAAAGAAAGTAGGTACAAAGGAAATAAAATAATAATATCGAGGATACAAGAAAAACCGCAAAGTTTGGATTTGGTTCGAGTACACTACAACCATTCTTCCACTCAACCTTGATATAATAATGAAGATAGTAGTAAACAAATGTTCATGCTTAAAACTAACTTCATATTAATTCTGTGATGAGTGAGTGGCATGATAACAGAGCAATATACATAGCTTATATAAATTTACAAAAAATTGCTTCCATTTGTTGTTTATTAAATATTAATTGGCGCATATATGTACGTTCTGAACGTAGCCAGCGACAACCCCTTAGTATCCACAGGTACACCATTATAAACTTTATAAATACTATAGGAGAAAGAACGTTCAAATAGTGAAGTGTCAGCGGTGGTGTGGTTAAACTGCGGAAGCTAATATTTATATGGTGTACATCAGTTCGAAAAGATATCTTATTATACAAGTACGAGGGTGCGTTTTTAAGTTCGCGGAATGGGGGGTAAGAAGTGGAAATAAAACTATGAATTTATTTTTCCTTTTCAATATATTTATCTGCTACCCTTATACATTTTTTCGATCTTTCAATTAACTTACGTATACCTTTGAAAAAAAATGTTTTGTCTTTGTCTGAAAAATAAGCCGAAACTGCATCCTTCACTTTTTCGTCGGTTGAAAATTTCTTCCCACGAAGACTTTCTTTCAAGTTTGGGAATAGGTAATAATCGCTGGGAGCTAGGTCAGGACTGTAAGGAGGGTGAGCAAAAATTTCGAAGCCCACCTTCTGCAGGGCAGCCATCGCAACACGGCTCTTGTGAACAGGCGCGTTGTCGTGGAGAAGGAGGACACCTCTGGTCAATTTTCCTCTTCTTTTTTCTTTCACTGCTTCCTTTAACCGCTCTAGGATTGAAGCATAGTATTCTCCGGTTATGGAGACACCTTTATCTTTATAATCGATCAACAGGATCCCTTCTGAGTCCTAAAAGACTGTCGCCATGACTTTCCCAGCCGACTGTGACACCTTAAACTTCTTGGGTGCTGGTGTGCCTTTTTTGTGCCACTGCATAGAGTCCTGTTTGGACTCAGGTACATAATGATGAACCCAAGTTTCGTCCACAGTAACAATTCGAGTCAATACTCCATCTTTATCTTCACTACAGAGATCCAAAAACGCGCGAGAACATTCCATATGCTGTTGTTTTTGAGGCGAAGTGAGCATTCTCGGCACCCATCTTTCGCTGACTTTAGTCATGCCAAGATGATCGTGAAGAATTTTAAAAATGGTTGTGTCTGATACTCCTACAATTTCTGCCAGCTGTTTCTTCTTAAGCCGGGCATCTTCCAGTATTAATTTTTCGACTTTTTGAACGATTTCCGGAGTGGTCATCTCGATCGGCCGGCCTGGCCTGGGTCGTCTTGAAGAGAGTCCCTGCCTTGCTTAAAGCGAGCATGTCACTTGTAAACCATGGTTTTTCCTAGGCAACAGTCCCCGTAAACGAATGACATCTCTTCCAGTATGGTTTGAACGGATTTTCCTTGCTTGGTAAGGAACTTTATGACAGCGCGGTACTCGATTTTCTCCATATTTCACAATTTGTTCACGATTGACTTGTTTGGTCGACGATAGTTCAAAGACTAATGACCTAATTATCATAAAACTTCGTATTTATATAAGTAAGTACCCTAAGTAATCACAGTATGGCACACGCACGACGCCCTTAAGAAAACCTGTTGACGCATATTCAACCATTTGCAATCAGAAAATGTACGTGAGATGTGATCATACTTCCTGATGTTGTACACAAATCGTAGGCACGAATTCTGCACTCTTTGAATTCTTTTCCATCGCAAGCATCCGATACATGACCCGTACACACATGAGCAATACATAAAAAGAGATAGCACGAACGCGTTGCAAAGGTTTAACTTCACTCTTATGGGCAAGTACGTTCTATGTTGATATAGCATCCTCAAATCGCAATAACCCCTATGTAATGTACATTGATATTTGTTGTCTATGTCGGAACGTGTTGTCTATAATCAAGCCGAGACATTTGGCTTCATTCACTACTGGCAGAATATTACCATTAATTTGCAACCGACAACTACTCATTAACTTCTCACGCGCTTGCCTACTACCGAAAAACGTAACAACAGATTTCTCATAGTTAAGGTGTAGAGAATGCTGTGAGCAGATCCGAAAAACAGTATCCAAATAATGCTGAACTGTCTCCAGAGCCACACGTTGATAATTTTTAGGGAAAGAATAATATACTTGAGTGTCATCGGCATACATATGAACTGTACATTGCGTTAGTGACTCGAACAAGGCACAAGTATCGATAGAAAAAAGAAGAGCACCCAAAGCTGATCCTTGAGCAACGCCAGAAACCTGCGGCGCAGGTTCCGAGAGCCTGTTGTCAATCTTCACTGACTGTGACCTCTCCAATCCAGTTACAATATGGTGTTCCAACCTCGAATCTAATCCAAATCAATTACAATATAATGCTCCACCTTCGAATCCAATCAATCGCAATATGATAATCCACTTCTCCAATTTTCAATACCCAATTTCTCTGAATTTCAAATTTTAAAAAACTCTTAATTCATTTTATATTTTTATAATTTTATATTTCACTGTAAGTATTTTTAAATACATTTAGCTATCAATTATATAATTTAAAACCTTCATTATTGTTGTAGATGGCTCTGAAGATGACCTACGTGGGCCGAAACATCTAAGCTAAACAAAATCTATTTGAGATTGAGTACAACTCTTTTTGTATTTTTTACAATTTGCCATTTACTCAATTTGGATAAATTATGAAAAACAAATAGAGTTGTCACCGGTCAGAAAAGTAGCAGCGATGTTTTTAACGCTTTATCTCTTTTATAAATAGAACAGTTCACTTTTTCTGCAAAGTTTAGCTCGGCGTGAGAAGCTACGACAATAGCTTTCGACCCAATTTCGCACCACTCCTTCGTCCCCAGTTCTTAGCCGGCGCGGATCTTATTACACAACTTTGCGCATATTTCTATTTTTAGGGCTACTTCTTTGCGCTCTCCAGTGCACTCCTCTGGCGGCACTTCACAAATTGGATGCATACGGAGAATATACAATACCGCTAAAGTGTGCTTATATAAGAGAACCGCTCCGCTTCTCAAAGGAAGAAAATCTGGTTTTAATGAAAGATTATATAACAGTCCGCTGCGAGCACCCGGCAATATTACTTCTTACTGCAAAGGATTCTTTAATAAGTCGTGTATGCACACACCAGCAAAACATATACAAACAGATATCCCCAGTATACTATATCTCTGTAGATATTAGGAACGTACAAACATCCGAAAATACTTCATTGTGGTTTAAATGAACTTCACATCCGCTGTAAACTATCCTGATGTTAATATATGGTTATTAGAATTTGCGTCTTCCTCTAAAATCGATTTTGGTTTTAGTCTGTGAATGTTATACAGTGTCTCACCGGATTGAGTTCACCCCATGTATACATGTACTGTGTATAGGAACATATGTCAAATAATTTAAAAAAAATGTATGTATAGATAAAAAAGATTAATAAAAACATGTGTAAAAATAAACGATATAAATATGTATACAACAAACGAACATATAAACAATTAACTAACCAACAAATCATAGGTGTAGTAGGTTTGTAGTAATGACATTACTTTCCTTTCGAATACAGAAATTCCTCTATACTGTAACACTGCCTCTCGAGTAACAGTTTCTTAACATGTTTTTTAAAGCTGATCGGTGGTAGTTGCTGTATATCGTCAGCCAAGTAATTATAAAGTGTCGTGCCCCAATACCAAATCGATTTTTGCGAACATGATAATTGACATGTGACAGCAAACTGTGAAATGTGACTTCCTACCTGTTAGGTGGCACGGGACGCTTCTAAGGGGACCAGATCGTCTGTCAAAATCGTACTCCGGACGCTTATTAACGAATAGGCAGTTTTCTCACCTAACGGGGCACCCTCAAAGCCCCTTCTCGGTTTATTAAAATTTGAAATAAGTAATTACCGAAAATCGATATAAAACACTAACTGTTCAAATAAAAACAACGTTTCAAACCAAAACAAGCTTAAATCTTTATTTATTTACCCAAATGCTATGTTTCATCATCATTGAGACTCTTTGATCACAAGGTACGTATGTTGAAATCAGTAAAATACTATATAAGACAAATTATTTAATATAAAAACACGTCTTCGAACTTTCCTGGCATTTTAAAACTAATGAGGTTATGGAAATGACACGTAAATAAAATAAATTTCAAATAAATAACGGCGCCATCTACCCGTAAACAGCAAATACTAAATTTTTAAAGCAAACGATTTTCTATGGTTATCGATATTTGTTAAAGATAGCTATTTTATCACAGATCAAACTCAGTGATATTTATTTACAACCCTTAAATATTAAAATTCCTAAAATAACTAAATAAAAAGGCGGTTCTTATAAAACTAACCCCAAATTATCGTATAGTGAAAATAAATTATAAAAATCTAACTTTCTGATTAATAATGAAAGGAAACTGAATTAATTCTTTTCTGTTTTTAGGTGTGGTGATTCAATGGAATACTAACTTGAAGTGGACACGACGCAAAACTCTGGTACGGGATGGAGTTTCTAATGGAACGGGCCCCCGGTCTCGGTCAATGGCATGGAAAGGCAATCTGGTCGGGAATTCTTCGTAGGAAATTTTTATAGGAAATTTGTTGACAAATTGCAGGTATTCGATAAGGATTTAATATACAGGAGTTGTATCGATACTTTTTTTAGGTAACACTTCTTGAACTTCGATATTTTTTTAAAAATTGTGGCATAAAAATCGTTATAGGAAAATAAGACAACCGTCGTCTCTGGTAGTCACCAACAGAATGAGGATTCAAGCCATATTCGTCAGTTAACAGCCTTCGATTGTTATCATAACAGACCAGCCAACCTGAATTTTGAAAGATATAGCTAACCGTCATTAAAATACCGTTACTTTCTCTAACTTGAGGAGAATACGCCAAACGTTAAAATAAAAAAAGCACCCCGAAGAAAGGAAAATCTCCGAGCAAAATATAACAATAAACAAATATATACCAGGTAAGGTTGAATTAACATATAAAATAAAGTTTACATAATAATAAGGCAATATTTAGCACATAATGTTAATATTGTCCATTTTAAATAACTATCTTTAACAAATTTATAATTCACCTGTAGAGTAGGCAACTGAGCACACGCCTCACTTTTGAATTACTTATTCATTTAGTTTAGAATCCTGTTCTAAATGATTTTCAAATAGATTCCATACTTTAGATATCATAGCAGTACATATATGACGACACTGAGGATATAGACGGAATAGAACGTAAGTATATTTTCACTTTTAAAGTGGCCTCTGCACGACTCATTATATTTTAAACTGCATAAAAATCGGATGGCTTTCTTCTGCAGCACAAATATCTTATGTGTGTCTGTCGGCACACCTCAGAAGTGTATGCCATATGAAAGGAGGGAGTGGAAGTAAAGTCGTGCTTGCAGCTTCGTGTGTTACCACTTGCTTTATGCGTTTTTTTTTGCGTATAAAGCACAAGACAATCTGCCGGAGAGCCTGTCAATGTGTTGATCCCATCTCATAGTAGTATCAATGGTGATACCCAGGAACTGAGCCTCCGACGGTGAGTGATTTTTGACAGTAAATCTTAAGCTTTGCGTTTTTTTCAGGTTTATTTTTAATTTGTTTGCACTAAACCATCTCCAAGCCGTCTTGGTTTTTTTCGAGGACATCTTGGGAACTTTCGGAAAGCACCAGGAGTGAAGTATCGTCGGCATACAAACAAATTTCGATATTTTCAATACTTGATGGAAGATCACTGATGTATATAATAAACAGTAGTGGTCCCAGTATCGATCCTTGCGGAACTCCACACCCGATACTCTCCAGATTTGATTCTATGCTTCTGGCGAATTGAAAGTAATATATACTCACCGATTGTATCGGGATTAGAAATCTAGTACACAGGAGCAGTTGATCTGCAGTTTATCGTCGTTTTGCTCGATCAACCGCACGGATGATTCTGGATTTATAATCACACTGCCACCTTCTAGACGCTTACTCCGCTCACATTGGTTTTTCATCACCGCTGAAATTTTGGAGGAACAAAGGCCGAAGAAAGGTATTCTTCGTAAGAGAAGTACATGTTGGTATCAGGACGCTGATATATAGAAGTGGAGAAACGAGAGCACGTGCACTGGATCCATAACCAGGCTGCAACCACACTTGCTTTGGACTCATTTACGAGAATATCCTTCTAGTTTGGGACGCCATATCTTTCTACGAGGGCACCAATCTACGGTAACAGCGATTTTAATCTGGTGAAGTAGTCCTTTTATTTCGAACCGACTGTATGTACCTATCTGATTAATAAACAAGAAAAAAGACAGTCACACGTAGAATATATTGGGATTTAAATGCAAAATTTACCGAACATGAGCAAAACTAAAACACTACTTTGCGTATTATTTTTTGGCATGAATTAGGCTAAGCCTACGTATTTTCTAATTAAATTGCTTCATTGTACATTTGTTATTGTGATCTTCAGTTACCTGCTATTGTTGTATCTAAATTGGTGATAAGTATGTGTTTGTTTTTGAACAGGACTTTCATTTTACTCTTGCGTGCGGTGTGCAACACTTATTTATTTCTTTCATTACTTACCTCGGGATTTCGTAGTTTGTTATTGGTCCGTATTACTTACCTGCTTACTTTAGTTTCAAATCACGTGGCGCCCTACACCTACCAGGTGTCCAGCCTAAGATGCAACGGTCCATAGCCGATTTATTATTGTTTTTTTTGGAAAAATGTTTCAAATAAAATGTTGCTCGAATCATATTCTACACATTTTAAAATTTGTTTCAGTAATGGCGGACTTCCGGTTGTACCGGAAGTAGATACTAACTTTATTATTTTAAATGGAACATTCTGTATATTATTGTACTTTTGAATTCCTTGTTAAATTTAAATAACAATACGTTAGGCATATATTGGGGCTAACTTGTACCGTTTCCGAATTACATGACGTTTTTCGAAAAAAAATGACATTTGCAATATCTGCGGTGTTTGGAAATATCTCCGGAAATACGATAGTTAGAAAGATGCGGTTTTCAGTTTTCGCTTAATCATGAAACAGCACACGCCTTTTATCATAAAATTGTTGCGTTTAAATTACAGAATTATTAAATAGGGCTCTGTAATTTTCTAACTCTAAAATCATGGATAACTTGATTCTTTTAAATTGAATGGTATAGCAATTTTTACATAAATCGATGTAAAATTTACTTTTCTTTGGATTTTATACAAGTGTCATTGTATCTATTTCCAAAGGTTTTGGAGATATTCGGGATTTTTCAATTTTTCACGATGGATACGTATTGCGAAGCGCCGGCCACCTTCCCCTAGCATTTCACCAGGCTTGGGACTGGCTGCAGTAATACTGGCATGCTTAGAAAGTGGCCAACAGAACACAATAGGACCACCGGAAACAAACAAAACTTGAAATTAAAAAAATGTATAATTTACTGAAGCTCGTTGGAAATGAACATAGCAAAGATAAAAGAAAACACAATATTACTGGTATATCCATAAATCAGAACATTTTTCGAACTACATTATTCTGTCCAATGAATGGCATACATACACCTCGAGCGTCTTGCTCACAAAAGGTTACACTTTAAATGTTAGTGCCGTCATTATACAGAGAATTTGTACAACACTATTACATTAAATGTTCAAAATGCGATCCGTTTTAGGTGCTACATAATTGAAATCGTTTTTGCAAACACTTTTGAGCATTTCTGGTATGACTTATTGAAACGCTTTTAAAATACAATGGTGCATATCATCAGGTGTTGTTGATGGCGCCTCATAAACTTCATTTTTAATGAAACCCATCAAAAGGAATCGCAGCTTGTAAGATCTGGCGATCTCGTAGGCCATTTGTCATCTGTCCTCCACGCCCAATCTAGCGTAGCAGTCTGAAAAACACACATCTAAAAACTGACAAAATTCGACAGTATTGGGAGACGGAGCACCATCGTGTTGGAACCACATCGGCTGACGAGTAGCTAACGGAATATTTTCTGACAGAACGCCCAAATTATTCTGTAGAAATTGCATATAAACCTTACCTATCAGGCGTTGGTTATAAAAGAACAAGCCTATGATATGATTCACTGACCTTCTGTACTGACTATGTGCTGCAATAAATCGATGGGGATTTTGTGTGTCATAATAACGACAATTGTGACGATTCACAAATCCATTTTTGTGGAAGGTAGCTTCGTCTAAAAACATCATTTTCTCGAAAAAGTTCGCAATGTTGTGTTTTCTTTTTTTTTGTATTTTCAAGTTTTGTTTGTTTCCAGTAGTCTTATTGTATTCTGTTGGCCACTTTATAAACATGCCAGTATTACTGCAGCCAGTTGCAAGCCTGGTGAAATGCGAGGGGAAGGTGGCCGGCGCTTCGCAATACGTATCTATCGTGAAGAACTGAAAAGTCGCGAATATCTCCAAAACCTTCGAAGATAGACACAATGACGCTCGTATAAAATTGAAAGAAAATTAAATTTTACATCCATTTATGTAAAAATTGCTTTATACCATTCAATTAAAAAAACAAGTTATCCATGATTTTAGAGTTTCAAAAAATACCCTAAAAGCCAGAAAATATTAATAGATATTTTTAAAATATATTTTATAATATTTTTTGTGAGAGGTTTTTGAATATTTTTCATATTTTTTTCTAATATAGATAAATATTCAATTAAATATTTATTCCATATTTTAAAATTAATGTAAGCGCAATATTTTTTCATAAAATATTTGTAAAATATTATTTATATGAAAATTGAGCTTTTTTATGCAATCTATTTAATTGGTCAAATGAACTAAAAATTGTTCTTGGTTATTAGAATTATAATGTCGATAACGAAAAGTTGAAACATACATTGTCTAAAAGCAAGAACTTGTTTTTCACACTCACCATACAAGTTTAATAATCAATAATTCTGGCATCTTTTAAGGCATACTGAAGGTTTATCAAATTAATCACTATTTTTTAATTGAAATGTTCTAAATAAAAACAAACGATTTATTATCATTTTATTTGAATAAGCCAATAAAAATGAAAATACTCATTTTAAGTCTAGCCTTGGCTGGTGCCAGGTACAACCCTATGGCTTTTTTCATATCTTCGGTAGTGGCGCTCTCATGGCGTGTCCTTGTGGCCTCTAAAACAATGCCAATTGTATTAGATCATACCATGAATAAAACATCGTACAACATTATCAACACCTACTAATACATTTGGAGCATTTACAATAATTGGAGAGTAGCTACATTCTAATACTTACGATACCTATTTTTACTTTATTTCATAATATTTGAAAACATTCTACGTACAAACAATAAAACAACACAACACAATTCTAACCTCTATTTGAGGTTATGACACTTATCTACCGAGATGAATCTCTTAAGCAAATGAACTAGCAATTTATCTACAATTATATTATTAAACGATTTCTGTACATAGCGATATTGAGCATTCCAATTATCTTACAAATGCCATGACATATTCAAAGTTTTGCTTACCTCGTAGTCACCACAAAAACTAAAACACACCCCGCAACATTAATTACACAGTTAACCCTAATCTGCCTAATCGTATACTATTATAAACTATAAACATTTAACGGACAAACGAATGAAAACGTTGATGATGCGCACGTGCGCGTATGCATTCTATGTACCTAATCCATAGACGCATAAACAATACTAAATCATATAACACCGGCACCGTAATGAATAGAGGTGTTGTGTTGACGTTCGCAACTTACAAATATTACAATAATATAATACAAAACGCGATATATTAATGAAAAGTTACAGCGCTCAACTTGAATATTAATTAAATCATATTAGATATATATTATCTAATTTAATCTTTAAATATCATTTTAAATAGGTACATACCTACTTAATATGTATGCAATTTTACCCATTTTATATTATTCGTCCTACGCACCAAATGTACAAAAGCAAAAATTCAATCTTTTTTTATATGAAATAAATATTTACAGAAATACACAAGCAAAATATTCTTGCAGAGTTATGAAAAATAATTTGAGAAACCATTTGCAATAAAATATTACTAATGCTACAAACATATATATTTTTTTAAATGTTTTCCTAATATATTTTCTATAATTATTTTATGCATATTATTCATTCATTTTTCATTCATTCAAGTTAGGGTGGGCACTTGATGTCCGGGCACTTGAGCTTGATGCTCATTGTACCATCCCTATTGATTCTCTTATTTCCACTCGAGCAGCTTGGTGTGCTCTATAAAGCCCAGTATCTTGCCCAGTGAAACTTGAGGACCTTCGAGGCTCCAATGATCTCTCCCGAAATATTTCTGCCTGAGTACCTTTAGTTCCTCACATGTGCAGATTACATGTAAACTCGTTTCCTCCTGTAGTTCGCATCTTCTACACCACGGTTCGCTTACACGGCCTGTGTTGTATAGATGCTTTTCAGAGGACAGTGTCCAGTTACCAACCCAGTAATGGTTTTAACTTCTTTTCTTACTGCGCTGAGTAGGTTATCAGAAAAACTACCATCCCCATCCCTATCAGCGTTTTGGTATGGAGTTGACCTTCAGTCGACCTCCATTTTTTTGTACTTTCTTTATCTAACCAGGTCCAGATCTCTTTTCTTGCGGAATCCTTAGTAATCCCACATACGGGCTCTGAACCCATGAAGTGTCTCTTAGAGCCCTCCTTGGCTAGCTCATCGGCGATTACGTTGCCCTTTATATCCTCATGTCCCGGCACCCAAATCAGAGACACCGTGTTGTCTCGTGCCAGGGCATTGAGGGATTGTTTGCAGTCCCTAACTAGTTTTGACCTAGTTACAGGTTTGAGACTGCCTTAATGACAGCCTGGCTGTCAGTCATTATATTAATTTTCCTCCTCATGTAGCCCCCTTTTGCAATCATTTCTGCACAGGCTGCAAGGGCGAATACCTCCGCCTGGAAGACCGTTGTATGTTTCCCCAGGCTTATGAATATCCTTTGATTAGGACTGCGCCCACAAATACCGGCTCCTGTCCCCTGGCTGGATTTGGGTCCATCCGTGTACCAGTTTTCGTTAGCAGTGATTTCACTACGTGCCTGGTCTCTATTCGGTATAGAGATTTTCACCTTTTCAGTGAAGATAATTTCGGGTACTATGCTGTCCGTGGGCATTTGTAGCAATGGCCCGTCCGGCAACGTGCCCGTAGTATAAGTGTGTCCTCCCACCCTGAAGGTGGGATGCCACAGGTTGTTGGCTTGCATATTATATTAATATAACTAATATTCAAGAAAGATTTAATATTTTTTAAATATTTATAAAATATGAAATAAATATAGTTGGTCACTGGGGTACAGAGCCCTATTTAATAATTCTGTAATTTAAACGCAACAATTTTAAAATAAAAGACGTGTGCTGTTTCATGATTAAGCGAAAACTGAAAACCGTATCTTTCTAACTATCGTATTTCTGGAGATATTTCCAAACACCGCAGACATTGCAATTCAAATGTAATTTTTTTCGAAAAACGTCATGTAATTGGGAAACGGTACAAGTTAGACCCAATGTACGCCTAACGTATTGTTATTTAAATTTACAAGGAATCCAAAAATACAAAATAATATACAGGTGTCCATTTAAATAATAAAGTTAGTTATCTACTTCCGGTACAACCGCAAGTCCGCCATTAGTGGAAACTAATTTTAAAGTGTGTAGAATGATGAATGGGAGGCACAATTATATGAAACATTTTTCCAAAAAAAAACAATAATAAATCGGCTATGGACCGTTGCATCTTAGGTTGGACACGGTATATATTTTTTTAACTTCATTAAGAATATTAATTTCACAACCCATCTTTACTTTAGTCCAACCGGCTGCTTGCGTGGACGTCCGAGAGCGGGGGTTACATACTACCACTACTACTCTTTACAAAATCGGAAATTGGAATCTGATTTACCTAAACATTTGTTTTTACAACTTCTATAAAAGCTCGGCGCTATACCATGAACAAATGTAACACTCAATTGATTAAATAACAGCAAAAATAAAACAATACCGTAACGCGTCTGGAAAAACACTCGCCGAGAACAATACGGAATTGTTTTCGGATTCCAAACCGCAACTGCATTGCGGATTTTAACATCACGACGAGGGGAACCTAGGTACATCGAGCAGACGCACCGTACAAGTGATTAACTTGATTGCGATTGTTTTGTTTTTCTCAATAGACACTCGTCGAGCAGAAGTGACGTCAAAAATGAAGTACCGCTTCTGCTACCTCGAGTATCAGCCGGAAAATAGACGCATTTAATTACCGGTCTCGCACGATGTATCCGCGACAAATACACCACCAAGCTAGTTACTTTAATTAACGATGCATGAAAACACAGGCGATCGTGTTTAATGCAGCGCGATTATTTAACGGCGGAAATTGCTGGAATTTCAGGGCCCCATTGTTTTCGGTAAAATTGCGCGGCACCGAAGAAAGTGAACGCGTCGACGCGAAAATCTATTTCATCAAGAAAGCGGAGCGTCAGAAGCGTTAATTGAATGAGCTCTTTAATTATCTTGCGAAACTATTAGGTCTTTACTGAAGTTGAGCCGAGTGCGTAGAACTACAACTGGTAAATGGGAATAATATACCTGGTAGCTCGTTGTGTATCGGATATGGCCCTAGGTCTGGTTCGAATTACAGTCTCTCCTCAAAGTGGGCCGTATAAATAGGGCGTTCAGAGCTCCATTGCCGTATTAATGTAACTACTGTGGCGCTCCTTCAACGAAAATTAGTAAATTAGGTATTTACGTGAGGTATATTAGGATAAACAGTTGCTTCACATTGTTGCTTAGGAATAGTTAATGGTAATCTGTGTGCTTATATTTGGCAAATACTGATTCTGTTACGATTGACAATTTGAGTATTGTACATAAATGTTTAGAGATGTTTAGAGTCAATACTAGACAGCATAGAATTGAAATAGGACTTTTTTAACATGAACGGAGAATTGGATAACAATCAATGACAAGAGCTTAAACCAATCAAGTGGAAAGAACACAACAAATGAAACTAAAATGAGAAACAATTACTATATAGAAGAAAATAAGAAGCAACCCAAAGGAATATAGGGAAATGTAGTGCTTCATTACGCATATTATTATTTATACAATTGTAATGATTTAAGTTTTCTATAAATAAAGTGTGAAGGGGTATATGAACTCTCAATGAATACATCAACTAGAATATAAAAATGATAATAAGACTTTTAAACCCGAAAGCAGGAAGGGAGCGGATGCATCAAAATGTTAGGGAGAAATGCCTACACAACAGTAATGAAAATGGTAAGAAACGGCTAATCTAGTGAAAGTAGCAATTACAAGTTTTAACTACAAAGTTATGCCTGGGTATCTCCAGGTGAACCTACCAAAAATCAAACAGATCACGTCCTAATAGAATGGAAACTTGTGGCCGTTGGATTGCGAACGCTTCATTTCTAGATTTTATTTAAAGATTTTTATTTAATTTAATTTAAGAATTCGACCCTGCAACGCCACCTAGCAGTGAGGCTTCGAACTCCTTGGTCGTCCAACGCCTCTTACCGCGATAGCAAGATTTAATGTTTCATTTTCGTTATTTACTTCTAAATTAATTAGTAATTCATTGTCAGTTAAATTGGCTTTTTATTCTTCAATTATTAGTGCAAGTTTCATTCATTAAAACCGTTTCTTTTGTGTAAATTACTCCGCATTTTTGAGTTTGTCAGTGACTTTTGATTCACGTTGTATTTTCCCACTTCCGCCCTCTTGCTTAAGGCAGAGAGACGCACAGGCAAGACACCATCTTAGACGCGCCTGTTCAAGTTGCTCCGTGCAATTAAATTTATATTACCACGTTGTGGGATTTTGTCGCGCGAGAAACTTCTAGTATCGAGTGCATTTTTGTTCGTTTTACCTGGGACTGCCAGGAGATTTGTGCCCTTTGCATCGATATTCCTGAAAAGGGTTTTGAAACAGCAGCGTTAGCCGGCATTTCATTTTGTTAATGGCGTCATCTCAGGTCACAGGTAAGCGGACTTCTCTTGTTAATTTTATCAGTTTAGTAATGCGATCCTATCTTAGGACCTTATTATCGATTATCTACTACTACTACTACCACTTTATTTTGGCGTTGAGTGAATCCAACAGGGTGAACGAAGTACTCAATTTAGGAGACCAAATCCGGATCGTTGAATTCGAAAGGGGACCACGCCTTGACATCAGCGTACCGCGCTCAAACCATCCTTCTGGATGCAATACATCGCTACTCCAAGAAATTTACCAGAAAAGTCGTATTTCAGTTTTTATTATTCCCTTCCCTTTGCACCAAAATTTAATATTTCATTATTTTGTTTTATTCATTTTATTTTTCTAAAATCCTATCACGCAATACAAACCTCCCGGCCAATATTAGTAATCTAGATATTTAAACTTAACCTCTATATTTCGAAATTAGATCATAATTAATAGTTTAATTTAGTATTTAAGTACGCAAGTTATCGTATCATCGTAACCCATGTTAAGAGTTGTTTGTTGTAATTCATTGTATTTATTTTTTTTGTCTTGAATGTTTTTTATCTGTGTTATCAAATATATAGTGTCATCCAAAATTTGTGTGTGTCGAACCAAATTATTTCGATCCAAGACCTTTACGCTTGAGAGCGAGCGAACCCCGTAACAAACTTACTACAACAATGAAGATTGTAGAACCTATGAAGGGGCTGATGCAGATGGCGGCGATCACACATTAGCCATAGCAACACTTGAGCAAGAGTTGCCAGTAGCAGCTAAGCAGAAGAAAGACAGATAAAAGCACGACATTGAAAAGGTGCAAGAATTGAGAACTCTAAAAGAAAGTGGAATTCAAGCTACGAACAACAAATTAAAAAAATTCTATCAAAAGGCAAAACACGAGTTCCAGAACAATGTATTGCAGAAGCAAGATTGAGATCCATACATCAATTCCTCTTTCTATCTCCTACTAATATCTTCCTCCCTTCTTGCCCATGCAAGATACTGCAATGAATTGTTAAGTGATACAAAAGAACAGCAACGAGCGTAATCAGAGACAGTGAGTGACACTGAAGAAGACGTAGAAGAACCTATGCAACAAGAAATCTTTCAAGTTATTGTTGAAGAATAATAGAAGTGTAGGAGAAAATGGAATTCCTGCAGAAACATGAAAACAAGGAGGACAAAAATTACAACAGAAATTATATCATCTGATACAAAAAGTGTAGAAGGAAGAAATAATTTCTAAAGGTTGAAGTGGCACACTTATTTGCGCTATTTACAAAGAGACACCATACGAAAATTACAAAAAGTGCTTTTAGACACAGTATACAAAATACTTGCCACGTTAA
Organism: Protaetia brevitarsis; assembly: GCA_004143645.1. Classification (NCBI taxonomy): domain Eukaryota; kingdom Metazoa; phylum Arthropoda; class Insecta; order Coleoptera; family Scarabaeidae; genus Protaetia; species Protaetia brevitarsis. The sequence goes on from RXPK01000307.1 coordinate 1,509,570, forward strand.
TGTGGAAAGGACTAGAGGGATAGAAAAGCCAAGAAGTGAGTGAATATGAAAGGGGTTTCAGACGGGGAAACAAGGGACTGTGGATATTTGAAAAATCCACACTAATAGCTATTAAGAAAACTTAGATCTGCATATACTCTTTCTTGATTTCAAACAAGTATATGACTCGATTTCCAGCGAAAGATTGTTCAGAATGAGCAACCGGATGTGACCACCACGTACGCACGAACGTCACAGAAATAGTGTATTTTTTTGTCTTACTGTTTGCTGTCCTGCTTATTGTTGACTTTTTGCCATCTGACATTTAACGTGTTTGAAAGTGCTAGTTTTTACTATTCCTGGGATTTTTCTTGTGAATTTCCGTAAATATAGCATCTTTGCGCCTCCGTCCAGAAACACTTATTTTTGCAGTACTTCAAAACAGTAGGAAAACTACCGTTTTCCTTTAGCTTTCCACTGGTTTTTCCGACATTTATTTTACAATTAACACATTTATTATCTTTATGACGTTCAATTGTTTTCTCCATTAGTTCTTATCGCAAATGTTATAATGAAAACCAGGATCGCACTTAATATACTCGAAACTCCCGCAAAATACTCAATAAAATAATTTAACTTTCATTAACACAATTTTCTTTTGCCTAAATCTAAGTATACGTGGCCTGCCAACTATCTTTGGCTCGCTAGTTAACTTCTTACAACTGGATAAAACTTGTATGAAAATCGAATCGTCCTGGGAATAGGTCACTACATACTCATTATAGCGCATTATAAGATAACATTGTACCGAGTCTACAACACAGATCACAAGTTCGAAATTCGTGCGGTCGAATGTTGTAAAATCGCATATTCGACGGGTCCAATTTCAATATTTCATCAAGTACAGTACTGAGTAGTCGTCATCGTATCCGATGACCTCGAAGATCCGAAGAACATATTTAGGAGATAGTATACAGGTTTTAATAGTTTTTGGTAAATAATTGATACATTTGCACATATCCATAATTGGTTTTTATTTTTTTTATCTATGCTCCACCAATTCGACCCTTTTGTAACATTAACATGTAGTAGCTAACCAATGAACAAATAAGATATATTTTTTTGGTAGGTGTCACTTTGGGGGTTAGTATAAAAAATTACTCCCAAAAATTTACTTCTCGTTTTTTACAGTTTCCAGTGTCACAAAAATTCTGAAAAAATTATATAATGACTTTGTGGTTAGTCAAGTACAGTTTAAATTTCATAAAGATATCTTCAATAGGCACTGAAAATAAAATGTGTGCGTTAAAGATTGTCACCCCCATTTTTCCCTTACAATAGGGATTAGGGATGTGAGATTAATTGTATTGCTATTTTAGATGAAGAACAATAAAAACAAGGTAATAACCCTTCATCAGATGTGAGTGCAGTTTTCATATGCTTAACCGGCTAGACCCTTTGGGAAAAGAAAATGTTGAACGAAAATACCGTGGGAGGTATAAGAACAGAAGGTGAATGGAGAACATGCACAAACAGAAAGGTAATGGATCTGCACAAAAACGCTGTAAGGTGCTGTAATGGTGTCTCTATTTTGCTGGGATAATTTACAGCTACATATATTGTAAGATGAAAATTAAATACTATAAAATAAAATTTGTTTGCCTGCTCCTTATAACAGTAAATCAAATATTTGCTTATGCAGTTTTCTATCGTAGCCAAACCAAAGTAAATTTAATACTCGGTCGATCTCATAGACTGGAAACAGACATTGAAGGAGTATTTACACGGTAACATGAAAACCAATGGAGATCGTAAGAATATGTGAACTTTTTGTTGAACTCATTCTTTATGTTCAATTCCCTAATTTCGTTTTTAGCATTACAAACCGCCTAGTGTAACCGTAACTCTTTAAAAAAAGTTATTGTTCCACCAGAGGGCTATACGATATTTCCCATAGCCACACAAATCACCATAGTAATATAAAAAACAAATATGAGAAATGTGAATCATATATACCTAACCTACATTTAATGATTCATAGACTTTATATAAAACACTGCGACTGGGATTTCTTTGTAGATCTGACCATAAACATGCCCCTACAGATGTACCAACAGGCATAAAAGCATAACATATGGAATATAAATTTTAAATTAGACGTGGGTTGCTCCCGGCCAACTTACATTTCTATACACGAATCGATAGCGGACACCTGCTGCAAGACAACTGAAACGGCTCTTCCTTTTAGAATTTACATGTTTCCAATAATAGTAAATCAAGTCAGAAGAGCAGTAGCTTGCAGCTTCCTGCCTTTTCCTAGCTTTATACGTCTGTTCCTTTCTTCCCCTTTTCTCTTGGCATGTACGAGTGCGATTTCCTGTAGATATCAACGAATGTCTTGCTTGGTTGTCTTAAAGCACGAACGAAACGCTACTGAAATCTTTAATCCTTTAGTGAAATTGTAAAGTGGATTCGACGAAAGTTCTCACTTTGGATTTGTACTGAATTATCGAGATGCTACGATAAAGAGGAACGATTTGGAAAGCTTTGGAATCTATGAGATTAGCATTTGTGTGCACTTTTTGAATAGTTTGCGTAACCGGTTTTAAAGTATCATAAAGAACGTACAGAAAAGAACTGAAAAATAACACTGTGTTCGAATCGGAAACTTATTTTTTTAACCATTGATGGGTCTTGGGTAGAAAACACAGTTGTAACGCAACAATCTATACTTTTACATCATGTGACAGCTGCTGACATACTATCAATAACGGCATAGTTGATGAAAAAACAAACTCAGGATATTCAAGGTGTGTAAGCTTTTAGTTTATAGACATTATCTACTTTCATTGTATAGTTACTAAAAAAATGTTTAAATAAAAGTTAATTTATATCATGTTGTGTCAAAAATGACGTATGTAGATTTTTATTTACTCGTGACCTTGAAGGAGATTTCAAGTCTGACTTTGATTTAAACGGAAACATGCGTTTTTTAATGTTGCATGTTATTTGTCAAAAATTAGTAAACAACTTTTGTTTGACACATTTTTTAATTTGTCTTGTCAGTTTTGACGTTAGCGCTTACGAACAGCAATAAAACAGTTTTAAAAATCGCAGTGTATATTCGATTAAAGTTGGTGTGATTGCGAACTTGTGAAAAGCGAAACGTCGGGATCTGTCAGTCTCGGTTGTATCATCAAAAGACTGATTTGTGTTATCTTCAGTTTTTTAATATGCCATTTATATACGATCAAAATGAATATATAGATATGTTATTCATCTACGGAGAATACAGAAAGAATTCCAGAGAAGCTGCAAATTTGTATCGAGAAAGATTTCCAGAACGTACTTATCCATCACATAGCAAAGTAGAGGCAAAGTTACGAACTGGATCATTTCCTTCTACTGTAAAACATGCTAACCATAATGCTCCTGCTAGAAATGAAGAGAACGTGATCAGCGTTTTAGCATATGTAGCTCTAAACCCCCATGTGTACCGTCGAATTTTGTCAGAAGAAATAGAAGTTAGTAAGAATACAGTACACAGAATTTTAAAAGCGCATCGATATCATCCATTTAAAGTTCATTTATCGCAAGAATTAAGGCCAAACTATTTACAAAGAGGACTGGATTTCATTACACGATTGCAAGTTTTAGAAGCTAATCCGAATTTTCTTAGCTGTATTTTATGGACTGGCGAAAGTCGCTTTCACAATAATGATGTTGCGAACAAACATAATGCTCATTACTGGTCCAACCAAAATCCGCGTTGGATGGAAGAAGCGCGCTTTCAAACGGTATGTGGAATCAATGTATGGTGTGGAATGTTTAATGGGCATTTCATTGGTCCATATTTTTACGGAGGAACCTTAACAGAACAACGTTATTTACAGTTTTTGCAATATGTGCTTCCAGATTTAGTGAAAGATATTCCTCTTAATGAAAGACAAAACCTGATTTAGCAGCAAGATGGTGCTCCACCCCATAATGCGCAAATTTTGACTGTTTATTTGTATGTATGTATGTAAATAGAAGGGTGGTGTTACACTGCGACCTAAAAGATCTATTGTGTCCCCTATTCTTGCTGCTTTACAGCTGGCCTTCCAATTCTATTCCTTTCAGAAAGTGTCGGAAATCAGAGGGCCCCAGTCTAGGTAAGTCTCCCTCTTCGATTTCACATGCTCCCAGGTGCAATGCCCTCGAGTTGCACAGTGCTACGCTGTTTGAGAGGAGGTGGATGGGTGTTTCATCCTGTTCCCCACAAAATCTACATTCAGAATCTTTTTCCAATCCAAGCTTACTCAGGTGTCATTTCAGTCTACAATGGCCTGAAAGTATTCCTGTTAATATGCGAACATTGTTCTTACTCAGGTTAATGCATTCTGCAAACCTCTTCTGGTTATAAGTTCCCAGAAGAATTTTACTTTGCCTCATTCCCTGGAGATTTTCCCAATAACTGGATTTTCTCTGCTCCATTTCTGTTTTTAGTTTCTTCAGTATTGTACTGCTACTTAACCCGCAAAAGGGTTCAGGACCTACAAAAGGCATTCCAGCCCCTTTTTTTGCGAGATTATCCGTTATTTCGTTTCCTTCCACTCCTGTGTGACCCGGAACCCACAGGAGGGTTACTTTATTTCTTTTGCCTAGCTCATTTAGTTTCCCTAGGCATTCCCAGACCATCTTGGAACGGATTTCATATGAGCTCAGCGCCTTGATGGCTGCTTGACTATCAGACATGATGATGACTGTTTATTTAAATGCACTTTACCACAAATGGATTGGAAACAGAGGCACCCAATTTTTGAGTGAGAAATAATTTTTACATTAAATGTCAAAATAATTGATACCGAGAGAAGTGCCTTGAAGTTGGAAAGATTCAACTCCAGTTTACGAATGTTTGACGACCGATAAAGCCGTAATATACGAAGATTTTGGAAAGCCATGACCTGAAAAAAAAGAAAGGTTTGTTAAAAAGACACGCGTGGATAAGAAAGTAAAGGGGTAAGGTACGTTTTGAAACTGCCCTCAGAAAAATAAGATTTGCACGCAAAATAAAAAGATTTCACACAAAAATAAAAAACAAGTGACCAGAAATTAAAAAAAAAAAATATAAGTGCTGTTATAACAATTAAAGTGAAAATTTAAAAACGGGAATATAACTTACCGAGGGTATTGATGCGAAAATCCCAGTTCAAATCATTCTGGAGAAAGGAAATCATTCAGCGAGACAATTTCAAGTCTAGTGAAGTATAGAGAGAAGTTAGGAGGTATCAGAATCATTTCAAAAGGACCAAACGGCAGGATATTCAGAAGGTTCCACCGTGTTCTTTTTGTAATCCACTTTGAATTAAGAGTTCAGAATTCATATCTAAAACAATATAAAACAGTTAAAGAACAATATAATAATCAGAACCATTGCAATCTACAAAAAAGAAATACCAAATTGATTTACTGCTGTGGTTTATACAACCCATTTTTCGCTGAGTGTATTTTAAGTTGCATATTATGGTTATTTAATGCGTATTCTATTTAATATTGTTATTGTAATGTTATACGTCTGCGTTGTACGAATTAAGAGTTAATTTTTCTGTTAATCTATTTTGCTGTATTCCTTTTTAATTTTTCAATCACCTCGTTTGGGTGAGTAGATGCATATTTCTTCCATTCAGCTTTTTCTTTTTTTGTAAATTTCTTGCATTTGTCCACGCTTAAATTATTTAAATTTGTTGAAACCACGTGGATAGAAGTTCAAAGATATTGAATAATCTTCCTGAACGAATTAAACCTTTCGTGTTTGCTTTGCATAAGAAAATAGCATTGTCCTATTTTAAATTAGAGTCAAGTGCAGTTTTTATTTTAGGCCAGAACCTTCAGTTCAAGGTTTTTTTTATGCATCATTGTAATTTAGCCCATTTTGTCAAAATAAATTGATTGTTAATTAGTGTCACTGGGTTAAAAATTCTGTTCTTTTATTTTATTTTAAACCTTTACAATTTTTCGTGTAATTAAGATCTGATTTCATTCACTCACAATTTACTTTTCGTGGTTAGATTAAAGTTTTAATTCGCGAGGGTAACTCTGAGATTAATGTTCTTTTGTGTTCATTAAAATCTTTTCCGTTGAGCTAGCTAATTTTATTTTTCTTTTTATTTTCAAATTCATTTTGCATTTTTCATTTATTTCAATTAGTACACAGCAAGTTACTTAGTTTAGTTATTTGTTGATGCATTTAGAAATTCATATTTATCGTTAAAGTCTACTAATTTCTTGAAAAAGAAACGATCGTACCATGAATAATTATGAACTAGAATCTAATGTAACTACATATTTATTTATATTATATATTTATTTTCAGTGTTGTTAACGACATATGTACACGCATAATTCTATCCTTCCTTTTACCTACATTCATAAGTGTACATTCTTAACTTAAATGTTGAATTTCATTTATAAAAATACTGACAATTGGAATATTAATTTTTATTGAGGTTCACTTACAAATTTTACGAAGCTTGAAAAAGGCATTGGTTGCCAAAATGTCGCTTTAAGTAAAAATGTTGTAATCTAGCGACTAGTACAATTTGCTCAACTAAGCCGTTTTTTATTACTGCGTTGAATCATAGTGTGTATTTTTAAGAAAGTTTAGAATATAATTATCATTTTTAAGCAATTTAACAGTTAGAACAGAAGTTTAGAGGTTAAGTTGCAACGAGAATTTGTAAGAGTTAAAATACCTGTTAATAGTCTAATTTTCATTTAACTTTATTTTATTTACAATTACGAGTTAAAAGTTACCTGAGAATAACTGTGTTTTCCTTGATAATCGGCTATTTCTTTACACAATAGTTGTCTGTCGACCACGTTTTAATTTGGCGGTAAATACTTGTGTACTTCTTCCCAACAGCTAAACGGAAATTTGCACAGTTTACATAGTGGTCATACTGTCAAAAAGTCACAATTTGAAAGGCGCCAAATAAGTTCCAATTTTGAATACAGTCAAGGTAAGTTGATCTTTGAGGGCATATATCCAGAAGAACTTAAAGTTTCAAAAACGACGGATCCAAACAACTGCAGATTGCTACTGTTTTAGTCACGTTAATAAACAACGCATGGTCACAGGAAAACTTATATATGCGTGCTAAATCATCATTGAGCTGACTCAATGTTAAACGGAACTCATCGACAGTGAAACTTTTGTAAATTTGTGTGTCATCTGCAAACGTCAGGATATTAGAATAACGCACACATTTATGTAAAAACGCAGTGTATATCGAGAAAAGTAGTGGCTCCAATACCGACCCCTGCGGAGCATCCCTTGTCAGCGCAAGAGCAGACGATTACCCACCTCAAAATCTTGCACACTGCGACCTATCACTCAAATAGGGGGAAAGTAACGCCAAAGCACCTCCTCCAAACTTCAGAATTGAAAGTAAAATTTTGTGATGAATATTGTCAAACGCACGCCTGTAATCAAGCGGTACCAAGATTGTTATTTGAATTCCGTCCACCGCAGTAATTATATAATCAGTCACCTTTAGAAGCGCAGTTGTGCTATACTACAATTGCACCTGAAACCAGTTTGACAAGACGGTAGCAAATTATAAAGTTCCAAATGGTCACTGATTTGGCGATACAGCACCTTTTCTAAAAGTTTACTTAAAATAGGTAATATACTAATCGGGCACAGATCACCATATTTTTCAACCGAACGCTTCTTAGGTAAGGGCAGTACAACCGATTGCTTCCAAGAGTCAGGAAAGACACCATCCATAATGCAGGAATTCACAATGTGTGTAATGTAAGGTAAAGTATGAGGTAACGAAGATTCCAGCATGGTTAAATATAAACCATCCTTTCCGACAGCTCTGCTACGTATAGAACTAATGATAGTGAAAACTACATCACTATCAACTGTATGAAATAATGTTAAAGCTAGCTTCATTTCTTGACCATGTATATAATTTTTAATTTCTTCTTCTCTTGGTTTTTAGGTTAGACAAAATGGAAATAGGTCTATAATTTCTAATCTGAGTTACATCACCTTTCTTAACCCTAGTCCTACCAACGTTTTATCGTAACGTGTCCTACCAAGGTGTGCCTCACAGGCACACATCTATTTGTACACATTGTTGATGTAAATAATAGCAAAATATGCATTATTTATTTCATGTAGTAGGTATACAGTAAGATTAAAACATATAGAAAGAATATTGTGTGTCAGAAGATATAATTTAAAAATAGTACAAGATAGTAAAATATTTGAAAGTTATTTATGTAGTTTGCAATTTGTGCACGTGAGTATTTTCTCTGAATGTTCACCACAAACCGTTTGCTTACACTTATCACATAACTGTGTTGACATTCTGCTTTTCTTTGATGGGCAAATATAGCACCGTTTTCGTTTTCTTACTTCTCGAGCCGAAGACCCCCTGTAGTTGGTACTTGATTCAACGTAGTTTGTATCAATGAAGTATGACTTTTATGCAAGCCACTCAAACTACGACGTCTAATTTGCCCCAGTACTAATTCTGTTGTAATTTCTCGTAAGAAAATTTTGCGAAGTCTTCGTTTTTTGGAAATATGCCAGTCAGGATGGATATTTCTCCAAATGACAAATGAAGCTACTCCACACACATCAATTATATTGAAAAAAGAGACCAAAGGCCACCTATTTGTTTTACGTTTCACTGAATATGTATGTACCATCTGATTAAGTGTATCCACCCCTCCTTTCGTGGAATTGTAGTACTTATTGATTTCAGATTTATTTTTATTTTCCTCATCAATGGTGGAGTCGTTGTGCATTGTAGATAATAATATGACACAGCGATTTTTCTTAGGTACATAAGATACCAAAGTCATTGTCTTCTGAAAACCAAACAAGTTGCTTTCAATATTCCGTCGCCTGTGAGGTAAAAAATTTGGTGGTATGCAGCGCTTATTTTTTCTGAGCGTTCCTACACAAGTTAGGCCTTTGGTAAGCAAACTGGATGCAAGCTCGTAGCTGGTGAAGAAGTTGTCGAACGTAATATTCCTTTTAGTTCTCAGAAAAGGTTCACAAAGGTCTTCAACCACCTTTTGCGCTAAGTTTTCTGCTCTGTTGAGACCTTCTTTTCCTAAGTACGGTATACCACGTAACGGATAACTAGTTCCACTATCGCATATCCACCAAATTTTCATACCGTACTTATCTGGCTTGCTTGCAGGTACTGTCGGAAAGATACACGACCTCTAAAAGGCACCAGTTGTTCATCGATGGTTAGATTACTGCCAGGAAGATAATATTTCAGCAAGTTTGTATTAACACGGTCCCACAGGTCTCTAATTGGTGCCAACTTGTCCTTTTGCCTTCGGAGGGTTCTGGTCGCTTTATCGTCAAAACGAATAAATCTTAGTAATTGAGTATATCTATTTTGTGACATACACGCTCGATAAACAGGATTTCCATATAAAGGATTCCATAGCTCATTATAGTCCACCATTTCTTGTTTATTTCTTCCAGCAGTAATCAAAAGGCCCAAGAAAGCACGGATTTCAACGTCGTCAACTGGTTTCCACAAATCGCCAAGAATACGAACAGCTTCCTTATTAGTGAAAGTAACCACAATACCAATAACCGTATCATCAAAAAACAAATTGAATGCGTCACAAGGAGTATCAACATGCACTCCAGGTGGAAGTTTCATTTTGTTCAAAGCTGTTGTAATTATGTTGTGTGCACGTGTTTTTCCCTTGGCAATCGGCGTGGCATTCCACTCGGTACCATCTTTTCCAATAAAAGTTTGCGAATGGCCGGGCGGTTCATCATTAGCATCACTATCGTCACTTCCTTCTTGTTCATCGCTTTCTTCATCGCCAGTTTCTTGATAATCCGCTTCACTAGAAGAGGTTTCGTCATTTGGCTCTTCTTCATCTTCACCATCATTTACATTCCTTTCCAAATCCTCATCACTTTCGTACAATGCATCGAGCAACTCCTTTTCAGTTAGTGGCCGGCGTCGTCGGTGAGTCAACCAATCGGTCATACTTTCTGCATAAATTTCAAAACCAAATAAGCATAAAACAACAAATCTATTTTTACTGGGTCAATCAAATTTTGCTTACCTGGTCTATACTATACTCTCCACTAGTAAAAGAAATAAAATTAACCAATAGACACCTAAAACGGCCAATGCGTTCGTTAGGAAAGTCACAAATACACTGATAGCAATGCAGTTTGTAAGCTGACTGTTTTAGCAAAACGCATTTAGGGAATTCCCCTTCATATGCAACTGGAAGTTTTTACATACAAGGGGAAAGTCCCGAAATATAAAGCATATCTTATTACGGGGGATTTACCCACATACCTAGTTTTAAATAACGTAGCAATGCATTTTATAGTATAATAACAGTATGTGCCTCAAAGACACACCTTGGTAGGACGTGTCGGTAAATTATGTTTAATTTTTTTAGTAAAATAGGAAAAATATTTTTAAAAAATTTTTATGTCATTCTGTGTTAAATAGTTTATTTTGAGAATACAAAAATCCTCCAGTCTGTGGGCAGTTAACTTACAAAGTTCCAGCAATTTCAAAATCAATTGTGCCTCAAAAGCACACCTTGGTAGGTTTAGGGTTAAACACAGGAACTATTTTTGATCGTTTCCATCGATCTGGGAATACGTTCAATGTTAAACATAAATTTAAAATTATAGATAAAGGTTTAATAAGTGACATTCTACAGCTCCTGATAATAAAGGAAGGTATAATATCATCCCCTACGGTGAATTTATTAGAAAAGTATGCCATTATATCCAGTAGATAATTCTCAGTAACAAAATCCGGATTAATAGTAGGTATGGAAGTACGTAACAGAAGTTTTTTTAGGCATAATGCTATCTTTCACAAACGTATCTGAAAATAATTTAGCAAAAGCATTTACAATGTTTTGTGGATCATCCATTGCAATCCATCAGAAAATAAGGTGTCAGGTATGCGCGTTCTACCGTACTTATTGTTAATATAACTCCACAACAAGGAAACTAGAAAAATTTCACCGTTATGTACAGAATCGGATAACCAACTCTCAGTTATACCAATAATATCATATGTAAATTCACAAACACATTTCAAGAAAGTATCTAACTTGGTGTTTAAACCCCTACAGTTCTAATAATAAATTAGAATGTTGGTTAATGCGGTAGTCATATCCATTCGCCGTTGAGATGACATGCCGTTCGACGAATTCAGTTTTCCGAAGACACGATTGTAGGTATTCCATTACGATACTTAATTCGTAGATTAGTTTCACTACTCGCAAGGCTGGCAGTGAGATCAGATTTCACTGCTTTATAATGGGCAAGCTGACGCGGTGTTTTATTAGTGGCAACGGACACCCAGAAAACTTCTCCTTAACTTTTTTAAATTTACGTAAGATATTATGAACAGCATCAGACGACTTTATTCTGATAGGACGAGATCGATATTGTTTCGATCTGTCAAACTTCCCCAATCTAATTGGTTTAATATCTTCACGAGCCATGTTTGATTCACAGGCAGTTAACAAGGACTCAACAATACCGACATCCTGCTCGCCTTGCTCCTCCTTGGTTGATCCAGACTCCGCAGAATCAAAAATAATTAGGTTTGTTACTCGTTTGCTTCTATCAAACATTTCACCGATAATTTCCTCAGTGTTAAGTAAAGAAGATGCGGGAGTTACGTGAGCACCAACACATTGGCACTGACTCAAAGTGGACTGCCGTTCCCTCAGCAACCTCATCTCATTCCTAAGTTCAGCTATCATTGAAATCATCTTCGGTAATTGACGAATGGCTTGTTCACATTCTAAGCAAATATATTTCAAACGCCTCTTAGATGTAGGTCTTAGCTCGTAATATTTAAGTTCGTTAACGGATAACTCAGAGCACGAGGTGTGTGTAGGTCTACCATAACAATCGCACTTGATACTCTTATCCTCAGTTTCAGCGATGACCAAACTACACTTAAGACAATTCATTATAAAAAATTTAGTGTAATTACAATTAATTAAAAGAAAAATGTATTGATACTAAGAGGAAAAAAAGACAAGGATACACTTCACACTGCCCGGGCCGATAGACAGTGGCTAACAAACAAACAAGAGGGCCGCGGTACAGGGTAGTAGTAAAGAGTAGGAGCGTATCAACACAAATACTTAGAAAACAAGAAATAATTGTAGTAAAAAAAACACAGCTATTACAAACAAAAATTTAAGACTTCAGAAAAAAAAAAACTACGAAAATATAAACAATAAAAATAAAAAAGGAGTGAAGCAGTGCACATATGTATACGATAAAATATGAGTGCAATAATATAGCAAAAAATAATAATGTTATAGCAACAAGTTCATAAATGAAAGAGACATCAAAAGATAGGTATTTTTTTTTACATAACAAGTAATCTAATGTAGGAAATTAATAAAAGAATATTATCAAGTCAAAACACTGTTTAAAGCAAGAGCACAGAGTGCACGTTCGCACACGTTGGCTAGCTATACTAGTGATGTTTATAAATTTGAATTATTTCAAGTATATTACGTGTTTTTACATTTTGTTCTTTGTTTAAAATTGTTATGTTGTTGAAATCAAAGGTATGATTTTGAGTTATTTCATGTTTTTTAATGCTGCATGATTTTCATTATATTTGTGTTCTTTTATTCTATTTTCCAAATATTGCATGGTTTCACCAATATATGCACCATTACAATTTTGACAGTCTATTTTATAAACTATGTGTGATGTTTTACTTTTTTCAATTTTTTATTTTAATTTTGAATAGATTTGGTAGTTGTTTTGTAGTTTGCTTGTGTTTTGATAGGCAATTTTGTAATTATATGCTTTGCAAATTTGATTTATTTTTTCGGATAAATGTTTAACATAAGGAATTTTTACAAATTTTGTAATTGTTTGACTATTATTTATATTTTTTGTTGATTTATTATAAAAAAGAAAAATTATTTGTTTGAATATTTTGTTTATAAGAGAATTTGGATGATTATTTTGTTCTAGAATATTTTTTGCTTAGTTAATAGTATCTGATCGAAAAACTGGACTTGTTAATTTTATTGCTGCGTCAGCTAAACTAACAATAACATTAAGTTTTTGAGATAAAAGTTGTGAAGACTTAAAATTTAGATTACGTCCAGTCTATAAATAAAACATAATGATATAATCAAAATCCTAGTAAACAAAACAATCTGTCATTTATTAAACAAAACCATTTTATATTTATATACTTGAAAAAAATTTGAAATAAAGCGAAATGTTATAGTAGTCATTCATGTTTTCAATACTTATGACCTAAAAACCAAGAGACGAAGAAATTAAAAATGTATGAAATAAGAGTTTTGAATCAATTTTATTGGAGGTAGTCTCCAAATATTCATCAATAATCTCAGAAAGTCCATTGATGGACCGGTAACCGTTGACAAATGCATGATTTATCGCATTCGCATCGCTGAAATGCGGTGGGACCTCCCTCTCTTTGGCGCAAATACCAAACTGCTTGAGCTCGGTCCAGAGTTCTTTAGAATTACGAGTAGTAGCCAGAAACCTGAAGTAAGCTTTTTTTTCTCGTTGTATAGCGGATGTCGAATAATAAATGATTTATTCATTTTGCAATTGTTTAATAAATTTAATCATCGAATTGGTACATTTCCCTAGCTTTCCGACTTTCTTTTACTTGCCAATATTTTGTATCAAAGCAGAACGACGCGGTTCAGCGATTTTTTCTGCCTTACTTGGTAACTATATATCCCAAATATTACGGTTCAACAACAACAAACACTTGTTTTCTTCTTTCCACGATATTAGATTACGCAAATCCCATAAACCTTAAACTTTCGCTTTCCGCGTAGTACCTTTTACAGGATAACGAGGTTTCTCGGTGTACGAAACATAAACTCGGTGAACTCCCCTAGCAACATTAAAAATTAATTACCGCCGAAACAAAATCGTCTGTTTATTTTATTGCGAGGGGGATCCAGCTTTTATGTGCCGTAATTATTTGTCTCCTCCGACAGGGGAGCGTTTCTATTACGACAAGGTAGGAATATCTTATTGTGCAAGCATCCCCATGTGCTTAGGATTATTACATGCAATGACAGTGAAATATCCCGCCCATTTATTATTTTTGATTTGGCGAAATAAAGCTGAGAGGGTTGTGGGGAAATTGAACATAGCTCCTAACAGTCGAGCCAACGTTTAATATTGCGGAAGGTACGCCTGTAAAAACTATTTGATTACTTTACATACCGCCCACGACATTTCTCAATGAAAGCACTTCAATCAATATTTTCACGTAACTGCAACAAAAAAAGTTTTTCCGTTGAGTTTACTGGAAGAATTTTCGTAATTAAAGTAGCGCGTTTTACATTTTGCGCCGGCTTGCTTCCTTTGTGCCTCCGACCAGGAAAATCACTTCATATATTTTCAACATACGTATATTTCTCATGCACGTGTGGGATATACTAGCTTTATGTGTTCTGAAGCGGGCTACGTCACAAATACAATGCGAATAAATTCCACCGAACCAAATTACTTTTTCAGTTTGGGATTTTTCGGATTGTTAGAATATCCTGTAATAAAATAAGGTAAAGAGAAAATTGAATACTGATGACGCTCCTCAAATACTCACTATATGGTTTCGAATAATAATTGGATCTTTTCCGGATTTTAGCTGTCGTGATCTATGAAACTTCTCCACGTTTCATCCGCATCTGGAATAGATTTCTGCTTAAGTTTCCTTGTTGATTGTTTTATTTCTGTGTTCAGCTACATATAATCTGTGCAAAGGCTACACTCTAAAAAATGATGGTAAATTTACCTCACTGGTATGTGAAAAAACATATGAAATATAAGGTAAAATTACACCAAAAAGAGGGTAAATATCAGATTACCACAAATTAGGTGTAATTTTGCCTGGTAAATCGACTTTGATGAGAAAATACTTCAATAAATGAAGTAATTTTCCCCCACTTGGGGAAATTTGCTTAGGAGCAAGGAAAAATAACATATTTCGTGGAATATTACCCCTTATGTTGGTAAAAATACAGTATGGACAATACAAGGGACATGAAATTCTGATTATATATATTATATATATGCATCTGTTATTTGATTGGAACACAAAATGTTTTTTTGTTAACATTACATTACATTGTGTCGCTTGATCAAAAATTAAACCCGTTACGAGAATGCATTACATAGCCGTCGACTATACAACGCGCAAGCGTTTGAGGTACGCAGTTTGAATACAAGTGCGGCATCTACACTGATGGCTTCAACGCATAAATGTAAATGGTGTGTTTTTCATTTTGTCTTGCAAATAAAGATTGAGGTAAGTTCATTTTACATTAATTATGTATTGAGATGATTACCATGTACTTAGCTATGACAGCACACATAAATAATAGACATAGACCTGCGTATGGATATCTAATATGATATGCTGGGAACTTAACCTCAATAGCCTTTGGCGGTATTGTTGCTACAAGATATGATACATTTATTTAAAGTTTTCAACGTGCCAGTGACACGCAGGAAACTACCGTATCAAACTTTTCAATTTAAACAACAGAAAGTCCTCGTTTTGAAGGAATCAATTCTTTTTTTTCTCTTTCATTAAACATTTGGAAATATAAAACGACTAGTGTCTTGCCGTTATTGGAGGCTGTTTTCGTTGTTAAGTGATGATACAAGTAAAGTAAAGAAGAGACTATTTTGGTTTTACTCTAGGATTTAATGACAAAAGTAAAGTAGGTATTAAGCACTTATACATGCAAATGTGCAAGACCGCAGGACGGCAAATTTGAGTTCAATAGTTAATAACAACATTATTTATGTATATACTAGTATTGCGGGAATCGCCAGATATCAAAACCCGGTTAATCGATTTTTAGTAAAAATCGGTTTTTAAATTCAGTTTTTAAAATCGATTTTCAAAACCAGTTTCAAACTAAAAACAATACGTATTACTTTTTTAAAAGTGCTATGTATTTTAAATTCAAAAAACCTATTTAAGGCTCAATAATCTGCTTTTAAAAATCGGTTTTGATTTTGAAAGCCGGTTTTACCGGTTACAATTTTTAAAGACGATTAATCACTGGATCCAAACCCCGGTTTCACATAAAGAGGCTTCGATTCGCAGCACTATTATCTACATACAATATATTTTTAAATGCTAAATTTATTAAACATTTTCAGGATAAATCTAAACTTGAAGAAATTGAGCTGAATACACCGTTGATAATATGCTTGGAAGAAGGTATTAATAAAAATATATTTATTTCATATGCTTTTTACATTTATTTTTCTTTTCTAGGAAATGCGAAGTCGCATTCTTTAATGGTAGAAAGACAGTTATTAGACCCAACAGATTCATTTCGTTCTGCATTACAACAAACAATGGCGGCATATTTTAATTTTAATTTGCAGTACGCAAAAGAGGCTTCTAACATTAGAAGTTCTGCAGAGGTATTTTTTTAAAAATATACCCTGAACAGGGCAACAAAAATGAAAAAGCTCCAAATCCAAACTCAAATTGATAAGATTGTATTTTGTTAGTCAAAATTTATTTTATGGTTACATTCAACTAGATCTTTGTATTATGAATACAACCACTTCTTAGTAACTATTGGCTTTTCTTATCGACTTTTCTCCCAAAATGTTTACTCTTTAAAACATTGCTTATTGAATTTAAAAATTTATTGAAATTATTGTAAACTCTCTGTAATCCAACTAATTAATATATCTTTCAGAAATTATTAAAATTAAATCTAATATTATAAATGGTATATTTTGAATATTTAAGTGGAGAATCTGCATTAAGTTCTAAATGACATAAACATGTTATTAGAAACTTAATAATCTGGATGATAAAACAACCTAGTAATCAATTATTTCTAATTTCTTTGTTGTTACTCTAGTCTATACATTAAAAAAAAATGTGGTAAAATTACCCCAAAAATAGATGGCAACTGGGCTACCGCCTATTTTTGGGGTAAATTTACACCTATAGGGGATTTTTCACATACTGGTGGAATATTCCTTGAAGGTGTGGTAAATGTACCTGAACTTATTCCATTCCATTAGGGAATATTACTTTAGAGGTGTAAATTTACCAGGGAAAATTACCACACTTTCAAGGAATATTCCACAAGCATGTGAGAAATCCCCTCTATTTTACTGACTCATCAAAACATTCGGAGCCTAAGAAACAAAATTGACGATTTAGAGGCATTTGTTGACTCAATTAATGCAGTAGTAGATGTAGTAGCATTATTGGAGCACTGGTTGGAAGTTAATGAACATATTCATTTGAATTGTTTGTGTTGGCGTCTAAGTTTTCTAGAACACAATATCACGATGGCGGATCTTGCATCTTCGTGAGGGAAGATTTAGAGTTCGTTGAACTAGAACATCTGAAACAAAACAGCCAGGAATTATTAAGAGAATGTAGTGGAATAATCATCAGAAAACAGGGAATATGGATATGTTCCTAAATATCCTAAAATACATTCTAGATGAATTAAAGTGTTTCAAAGATTCAAAACTTTACTGTAACATCAACTTAAACAATGAAACATATCGAACATCTGTATTCATAGACCTTCTAAAAAACCTACAACTTATATCAAACAAAACAAACTGATCCTACTAGAATTACGGCAACAATTCAAAGTGTTATCGATAATATATTCGTGAATATGGAAGATGCAAATAGAGAAGTTATTTCATCGGCATTATCAGACCACTATGCATTAAAGTTTGCTTACGAAGTTCCTGACAATATTATTCGCTCCATAAATATACAAAAAAAAGTGTTTACGTCATTAACAGACTTATCCATTCAAGACTAGGCAGGAGTTTATAACACTGAAGACATAAAAAAAAACGATAATAGTAAAACAATCTACCCAGAAACCGTGGCTAACTGAAATCATCAGAAATACAGGGTGTATCAAATAAAAAAGTAAATTTCGCTTGGGTGTTAACTACACGACATATAAAGCACAAACCCGCCTAAACCGGATTTCATCATTAAAAAATAAAAAAAAGTAAAATTTACAGCCAAAAATGCTTTAGTCCGGGCCTGATGCAAGGGAAACATCATGTTAAGCACCCGCTAAACGTGGTATTATGTATAAATACATTGCACTCATTTAGTATTATTCTTAATGGTATGCCGGAAATTCATTTAATGTCATTCTGAATAAATAAAGGCCAATTAGCCAGTCAGCGCTTATAAAAGTAGCAAAACTGAGGCATTTTAAATTTCTTCTTTTTATAAAATAAACATTCCTTATTTGTTAAGAGCATTCTACGTAAGTCTACAAAGTATTATTTTTAATATCCTGATTAGACGTTCGAGTTTCACCGAATATGCGACTTCAGTAGTTACAAAAAACGTAAATATTTTTCTTTCGCTTTGTCGAATCGAGAGTTAGTTGTTAATAAACGGTACCACATGAATCTGAGTTATTTATTTTGGATTTATTTAATCAAATAACGCAAAATGAATTGAATCGAATTACACAGAAATAAATGTAGGTACAGAAAATTTGCAAACACGCCTTTTTACTATGATGTCGCGCGAAAATGAATCTATTGTGTCATTTGTATTTCCTCCCGTCTCTCCATAAATTAACACGATATCTGTCAATTCCTGCGTTGTGTAGCGCTGCATTTTTATACACATACACTCCAAGCGGCGACCCACATAAAACTAACAGCGGTAATGGCTGAATGATAGTGGTATGTAGGGTATACTCGGGCCAGCATTTAGGTTGGGCACAGGTGCGGCTCTAGCCCACGGCATTTACAAAATATTTTTTTTTCTCGTTAATGCTTACAGATGGACCCCCTGTGCATTAAGACTTTTTGATCGTATATGATTACAGCTGCTACATATTATTATATTTACCTCTATATCTGATACACCCTCTATATCAGCGCCAACTGTACGAAAGAACATGGATGGGAAAAGTTTCCAAAGAAGCTGTGTTTCTTCAATATAAAATACCTACCCTTGCATCAATTTTTATATTTGAGTGTGCCAAGTTTGTCAAAGACAGCTATAATGAATTTTTTCGAAAAATACGAACTTGAACATCAGTACGGTAGGCGTGCAATCACAAATAATCACTTAGTGCCTCCTCGTCCTTATCTCACGAAGTTACAGAAAATATCCATTTATCAGTGCATTAAAATATGTAATCGCTTGCCTGAGAACCTTAAAAAGATGCCAGATAAACAATTTCTTAAGTCTATAAAAAGCATTTTTAGAGATAAGTCGTGTTATACAATTGATGAATTTTATAACGACAAATTTCGAAATAACTTCCCTATTCAAGATATTCGCATAAGGGTGGAGAAAGATTTTTTTTCTAATGAATTACTTAAGTTATCACGTTTAAAAAAAACTATGTAAGTAAATACTGATTATGGACATTCCATAAAAAATCAGAGGCTAATTCCGTTCACTCACTTCAAAGTTATAGTTATTTTCCGTTTTTGAGGGGCGGTTTTTTTTGAGTTTGGTTTAAAGCGTCAGCATGGCTTCTTATTATATCAGACTGCATACATTTCGATTTACTGTATATTTTTTGCTGGATATTGGAATGATGTAGCATACCAATATTGAAACACAAAAATTATTACTCGAGATATCATGGAAAATGTTTCCAATGACATAGTTGCTCTAAATATATTTCTACCAGTTTCTTTATCCCACAAGCTTTTCGTAGATTCTCCATGTGACCGATAAACCCCAGCAGGTAACAACAATCCTACGCAAGCTTCAAAACTAGTACTATCTAAATTTTTCCAATTCTCACCGTAAATCCTTCGTCCTTCGAGATTTGTCATTTCAATTATTGTATTTTCTACAGCATTATGAAATGTAACTTGTAATGACGACCTGATGTCACCAATGCGGCTACTGGCATATCTTGTAATTCATAGTGTTTGATGTATTACGTTGGCAGCAGAAAAGCGACCACGTTGCTGCGGTTGTTCCGACTTCCATTCTATTCTTCCATCCTTTGAAGAACAACTTTGCACAGTTGTACTTAGATGCATATTATCGACTTCACGACCAGAACTGTCACTTTCCGATGTTTCACTTGTATGATCTACATATTCGGAAATATCTTCATTACTGTCAGATGCTTCAATATCCGCTTGCAACGCTTTGTCAGTCAAAGGTCTGCGATGTGCGATGTTGAATATAAAGTCGAATACTGAATCACAACTGCATCGATGCCTTGTTTTATAGTCTCAACATCGATAGCAAGCACAGACTTGTCAGCGCATACGTGTAATGAACGCTTATGAAAGTATGCATATGAAGGGTGCACGGGAATAACGATCAAAGTCCATTTTTTTGTGAAAATGGGATAAGGGTGCCATTTTGTAGGAAATTGTGAGTATTATAATAATGCGCGTGCACCCTTCATATGGATATAGGCTATAAGAATCTATGGTCGCAGATACAAGTACAGACTTGCTACTGTACTGTATGTACATATATGCATATCTAAAGTTTTTACTATATTTTTACTTCAAACAGTATATTTTAGTTGAAAATGTAATAAAATAAAGTTCAAGTCATATTGACCCGAACGGTATATGTGTATTTAAAAGTATACTAAAAAAATACATAACATTCAAAAATGTAATATGAAATAACAAAGCCCTAATATTGATAAATAAAGTCACCTGTGCCCAAACAGAAAAACAATTAAACAAAAACACAATATTACATTTTCTTTCGGGTCAAATAGACCCGAACAGTACAGCAGGGTTTTAAAGGTTAAACTCTTGACATTGCTCATGATTCACAAGGTTGCTAGATAACCACTTAGAACCAACTGGAATCATTTCACTAATAATAAGTAAACACACTCCAATGCTACACCAAATACATTCATGCATTGCTTATACTTTCTTGTATTAGGTTAGGTCTATGTGAGAGGGTTATGTTCTATTTACCTTGCTCTGCGCTGCATGTATAATTTCTATCATGTATAATTGGTATTACAACGTTGCCAATTGACCAGCCTCAAGGGATTTCTTGAAAATATCGATAAACTTTTACTTATTTTGCATTTTAGATAGTACTCCTGTCATATTTTTAATTTTTGTTTATCAGATATGCTTAAAACATTCCTGTCAATTTTTGTAAACCGTCTTATTTTGTATTTGGACACAGGCTGTTTCTTTTAAAACAAAATACAATAAAATTCGAAAAAGTTCCTTTACCGATATAATTCATCTGTAAGATAAAAAAAGAATTCTTTGTCAATTTTTCCCGTAATTTCGATAATTGGAATTAAGAACATAGATAACCAACTATACACTATAAGACGCTCTTATAAATCACTGTGAAGCATGTGCTAAATTTATTAGCAAGAGTAGATATTGATTAAGGTAAGAGAATAAGAAATAATGTAAAAGATGGAAAAGTTTGGGCAGTGGGATAAACCGTGTCATGGCTAGGGAGATATACATCAGAAAAAGTTTTTGCGAAGACATTTTCCTTGTAGAAAGGTTCAGCAAGATTCATTGGTATTTCCAAAGAGCTTTGCAGGAATACGTGCAGTCCTACGGCTATCACTAAGAGACACTTCTACAAATCCCTGGAATTTAATTTTATACTTTCTTCAAGATTAGTCATGTAAGTGTTGTATGTTTGACATTAAAATTTTAGTTAGAAATTGTAAGCGTTTTTAATACTTTGATTTAGAAATATGCTATTCATAAGGTAGTCATCAACTTACAACGATAATTATCTTTAATTTTTAAGTACTTTATAATTCCTAAGATCCTTATATCCGGATCTCATTTTTATCGGATAACAACAGCAATAGTATTAAGTATTATTTTACTAAAAGTGTGTATAAGTGGATTAGTAAATGATATCAACTAAAGCTCATTGTGTTAGTAAGACGAGATTCGTGTTTATAAGTCTGGAACTTTCTGAGAGTGATTAATTTTAATATCTCTCTAGTGAATTCAACACATTATGTGTATGCAAATATATTAATTTGGCATATCAACTTTAAAATATCTTCACTATTAATGTGTTTAGCATCCAAGTTAATTTTGACCATACAAACCGCAAGACATTATAAGTAGTCAGTTTAGTTACGAAAATGTTCCGTAAAAACTTTGATATACAATGCCGACGACACAGCGATTGCAATGCTTTAAAATGAGCCGTTCTATTGGACGTTCTAGTACGTGTTTACGCAGTAACTGCATCAAATTACCCCATGGGAAATTTCATGACTCCGATACACCAGCGAATATTTACGTAGAGACACAAGTACGTGTGCTACATTCCGCGTCTATGTGATGGCTTTTCAAAATCGATTTCATCGTTCATTTTGCGATTGCAACTCCATCTGCCGACGCGCTTCGATTTCATGACAGCAACTAGTGGTGTAATCGAAAACACGTGACCCATAATAAAACGATAAAACGTTCAGGTTCATTGAATGAAACTGTATAAATTTGTTTTTGTTTCCTTTTTATTTGTATAAAAACCATACACGTTTTTTAAATGCACTTCCTATAAGCTCCTGTGTTTTGCAATTTAAATTATGTACATATTTGCTTGCTACTTGATCTTTCATACCACAGTCTTAAGGTAAATTATTCATTACGAACTGATTTAATCTATGTAAGTTAGTTCGTTATAAGTGTAATGTAGATTAGATTTATTTTATATCAAAAAAAAAATAATAATATGCATAATCGAGATATCAATTAGAGCATAATAAAATAAAAATAATAAATCTAAATGTAAATGTAAGCTTGTGAATTCTGTTGTTCGTAATAATTATTTAGCTGAATTCTCTTGGTTTGCGGGCTTTTTCTAATCAATTATGTAGAAGTTATTTTGATTTACGGAATAAATGTATTGTTTTCTCTTTAGAAATCACTGTAAGGTAAAGTCAGGTAAGTGTGTAACCGGGGCAAGTGTGTAGATTGGCTACATTTATTTTTAAAATTAAAATAAGGATGTCCTCTGTTATATTACTAATGTACTAAACTTCATACTAGTTTCACAAATAAAAATTCACATTTTTCTAACGTGTAATAACTTAGATATCTTGTTATTTTATCATACCTTATTAAAAAGGCATCAGTATAGTATTACACGCTTGGCCGAGCGAAAGGATAATGCTATTAATATATAAAATGCAAAACAATTACACTTGCCCCATTTTGCTGGGTAAGTGTGTAGTATTGACACTGTTCAAAATTTCTTTTTTTTTCTAGTAAACCGTTAATAATTATAAAAGGCCTATCCATTGAAGGCTTACAACTGGGCATATATCACGTACTTCTATGTGTAAAATTTATCAAAATGTCTTATTATATGAGCAGTGTTACATTTTCTTCACACTATGCAATTTTTACTACACACTTACCTGACCTTACCTTATGTATAAAACTGTAAAAAAAATGCGGGTGTATGCGCAGAAGGACCCTAATCGAAAACATCCGGATAAAAGGGTATTTGAAAAACTGTTGGACAGATTTCGTACCACAGGTAACCTTGCTTACATAAAGCGACATAAAACAACAATTGTAAGCGAAGAAAATGAATTTGTGGTATTAGGAGCAGTCACTGAAGAACCACATAGCAGCACAAGAAAGATTGCTAAGGAATTGGATATAAGTCACATGAGTGTATCTCAGATCCTGAAAAAACACAAATACCATCCCTACCACTTTCAACACCACCAAGCTATGAATTATGAGCGAAGAGTTGTTTTTTGCGTGTCGGGCGCTCGATAGATACCCAGAAGATAATGATTTTTTTAATTATGTTCTATTTACTGACGAATCCACATTTCATAATAACGGATTAGTAAACCGTAACAATTTCCATTTGGGTCTATAGCGAACGAGTGCGCTGTGCGGTTGATGTGAACGTGTGCTCCGAGATTTAACTCAAACAAATAGGGTAATTTCGAGTATATATTTCACAAAAAGTGTTAGCAGTGTGTTAATAATAAATAGTGTGATAACAGCGTAGTAAGTATAATTAAAAAAAAAAGAAAGAGATCAGCTGGTTGACGTATAGAGGTCAAGGCTTCGACGGGTCGACCGGCCGAGACTTTTTCCGGCGCTACAACAGCTACAACAGATGCGACAGGTAAATAAACAACGATTGCCGTAAATAAAAAAGAAATAAAGAAAAAGATAAGAATATAACATTAAATATAAAGCATTGGGGATTCCGAATACAAATCAATATTAACAAAAAGAAATTAGATATATATTGGATATAAAAATATAAGGCAGGAGATTAGAAGTAGAAGAAGTTACAATACCGGGTGTTTAGCGGAATATATACAAGGACAAGGAAAAATTACAGTTATCATGAGTTCGAGTGACATTGTTCAGATGATGGAAAAAAAAAGACAGGTGATAGTGAAGAAATGTTTTATCGATCCAAAAAGACGTGTAGAACACCGATTAAAGGTGATACCTCAAAAGCAAATATGATGGAACAAATGAATGAGATTATGTTATTGCTTAAAAATCTAGCAGGCGACATAAAGGAAATAAAGGGAGAACAAACATCAAGTAAGGAAGAGACAAAACTATTACAAGAAGAAATAAGAAAGCTGAGGGCTGAACAAGAACAATTTAAGGATGAAATAAAGCAATTGAGAGATATACACGAGAAAGAGACTGAAGAAATAGATAATTTACGGAAAGAAGTGAGAGCAGCTAATGAAGAAATAGAAAGATTGAAAGCAGAAAAGCGAAGAAAAAATATAATAGTGCAAGGGTTAGAAATAAATACAGTAACACCAAAGAAATAAAAGAAAAAATGGAGGATTTTATAGAAAAAGGAATTAGGAGCTACAATAAAATAGAATCTACTATAAAAGCTGGAGAAAAAACGTGCTTAGTTGAGTTAAATAGTAAGGACGATAAAGCTATAATTATGAGTAATAAAAGCAAACTACGAAATCATAAGCAAAAAATTTATATTAATGATGATATGACCAAGAAAGAAAGAGAAAAACAAAAAATCATGAGAACATTCGCAAAGCAAGAAAAAGAAAAAGGAAAAGAAGTTAAAATAGGCTACAATAGGGTTATCGTGAATGGAGAACAATGGAGATGGGATAAAGAAAAAGATGAAATTAAGAAATGTATGCCAAAAAACTAGAAGAGGAAAATGATGGTGAAAAACAACGGAAAAACCTTGGCAATGAAAAGGAAAGGAGTCGAGATAAGACAGAATTAAGAAATGTAAGGGTAAAAAAATGTCAATTAGAAAACGATAAAAAAAGGGATAGGTAGAACTAGTAATAAGGTTAAAGATGTATTGAGAAAAACAACAAGAAAAGGTAATATTTGGAAAATTGGAACATGGAACGTCAGAAGTTTAACAGGGAAGGAGAATGAATTAGTGGAAGAATTACAAAGAGGCGATATAGATATAATGGGTATTACGGAAACGAAAAGAAAGGGAATAGGGGAAGTAACTTTACCAGGAGGACATTTATTGATATATAGTGGGGTTGAAAAGGAAAGAAGAGCCAGTGAAGGGGTTGCTTGCTACATTAAAAAGGAACATATTAAATTCATACGCAAATGGAATGCAGTCTCAGAAAGAATTTTGAGGATAGAATTGGAAACTGACAAAACGATGGAAACAACAATTATAGTAGCATATGGCCCGAATGAAGATGAGAAAAGCACCAATAAAGATACGTTTTGGGAAAAATTATCTGAAATCACAGAAGAAATTAAAGGAAGACTGATAATATTAGGAGATCTAAATGGAAGAGTGGGAAGAAAAGATGAAGAAACAGGAGAAGTAATAGGAAATTATGGAGAAACCGTCAGAAATAATAATGGAAGAAGACTAATAGAGTATTGCATATTACATAATTTAATAATAACCAACACCTTTTTTGAGCACAAAAATATTCACAAGTATACAAGAGAGCAAATAAATAGAAATGAAAGATCTATAATAGATTATATTATAGTAAACAAGGAATTTAGAAGAGAAGTGAAAGATACTAGAGTTAGAAGAAGTTTTGAGATATATTCAGATCATTATCTGTCCTTTCAAAAATAGAAATAACTAACAAAGAAAAAATTCAGAGTAAGGAAAAAATAAAAGAATTGGTATAATGAAAGCGGTTAGAACATACAAACTTAGAGAAGAAGAACAGCTAAGCATATAGGGAGAGATGTGAGAGAGAAATGAACAAAATTAAGTATAACATAAACAGTATGTCAATAGAAACACTTTGGAAAACTGTCAAAGATATATTGCTAACCGTAGCAGAAGAAACCTGTGGATCAGTAGAATAAATAGAATAAAAAACAAACAAATTGGTGGACGAACGAAATAAAGGAAGAAATAAAAGTTAAAAAAACAAAAATGGAAGACATATTTGAGTAACAAAACTAGCGAAACATATGGGAGATATAAAGAGCAAAGAATAAAAGTCAAAGAATTAGTAAACGCAGCAAAACAAAAATCGTGGCAAGATTTTGGGAAAGCTATGGAAAGAGATAGTAAAGAAATCAAAAATTATTTTATGGAGTGTTAAAAAAGCATAAGAAAAGCAACGCAAATAGAAGTATCTATGTAAAATCAAAAGAAGAAGAATATTGAAAGAGGAAGAAAACATAATGAAGCGATGGAAAGAATATTTTGAAGATTTACTCAACATGGAAATAACAGACTTAGTAAATATACAGGAGGAAAATGAGATTTACACAGAAAACAACGAGACCGCAGAGGACGATGAAATAACGACAGAAGAATTATTAGAAATGATAAAGATATTAAAAAGAGGAAAAGCAGCTGGAAATGATGGAATTACAACTGAAATGCTGAAAAATATTGGACAAACTGGAATGGAAGTTATCAAGGTACTATATAATAAGATATGGAAGGAGCAAAAAATACCAGAGGACTGGGAAGTGGGAATACTGCTACCCTTGTATAAAAAAGGAGACAACAAAGAGTGTAAAAGTTATCGTGGAATTACTCTACTGAGTACTATGCTAAAGGTATACGAGAGGATTCTTGAGAAAAGATTAAAAGTAACAACGAAGTACAACTTGAAGGGCACAGTGTGGTTTCAGGAAGGGCCGAGAGTAACAAGATAATATATTCATATTGAAAACAACTCTAGAGAAAAACACAAGTAATAATAACATATATGTGGCTTTTATAGATATAGAGAAGGCTTTTGACTGTATACCAAGGGATCTGATATGGAAAAGTCTTAATAAAAGAAAAATAAATAGCAAACTAAAAAACGCAATTGCTAGTATATATCATAAAACCAGAAATTATGTCAGAGTGGGTGCAATGCAGTCGGAAGAATTTTTAACTAAGGAAGGATTGCGACAAGGGGAATACTTAGTCCTACACTCTTTAAATATAGTCCTTGAGACATCTTGAAGGAAATTAAAAGAAAACGAAGAAAATTAACAATAGGGTATAAAGACATGAGGATAGTGGAAATCGCGGAAAGTGCCTTTGCCGACGATTTGGTGGTGTACGCGGGGAATATAAAGGATCTGCAAGCAAATTTAAATATTTGGGAAACAGCTTTGAAAAAGAGAAATATGAGGATAAATGCAGAGAAGACCAAAGTTATGTCAATAGGGAAATACGATGGTAAAATAATAATTCATATAGATGCAAAGATTATAGAACAAGTAGAAATATTTAAATATCTGGGAATAAATATACATCAAGAAGGTAAAGAGGAAGCAGAAATTAACAACAGAATTGAAAGTGGGATAAATTATTATTACGCAATGAACAACGCTTTATAAGGAAGAAGGAGATTTCAAAGAAAACAAAAATAACGGTGTTTAACACAATATTTAAACCTATATTGACGTACGGCTGTGAGAGTTGGATCTTGAATAATCAAACTAAGAGTAAAATACAAGCGTTGGAGATGAGGTATTTAAGAGCGGTTAAAGGGGTCACCCGAAGTGATAGAATAAGGAATGAGAAGATAAGAGAAGAATTAGGAGTAGAGCCGATTTTACAAAGCATAGAGAGACAGAAATTGAAATGGTTTGGACACATGATACGTATGGAAGAGGAAAGACTGACGAAAAGAGTATGGCTGGCAAGGTCAAGATACAAACGAAAGAGAGGCAGGCCGAGAAAAACATGGGATAGTACAGTAGAAGAAAGTTTGAGAAAAAGAGGAATATCCTGGAATGAAGCGAGAAGAATGGCAAAAAACAAGAAAGAGTGGTCAGCGTTTATTTATAATAAGAAATAAAAGTGTTTGTGATAGAATATACCTTTAACAACCTTAGGGTAAATTAGGCGTTACTGATTAATAATATATATATAGATTTCCATTTTATGATACCGAAAATCGTCATCTTTTTCGTACCTTGGATCGGCAGCATAGGTGGAGTTTGAACGTGTTTGGAGGCATTGTAGGCGATCATGTAATTGGTCCCATTTCTTCAATAGGCCTAAATGGCAACGAATTTCTAAGCTTCCTTAAAAGAGACGTTTGGGCCCTTTTGGAAAACATTCCCTTAAGTATTAGAAACCGGATGTGGTTTCAACTAGACAGCGCTCCTGCCCATTTCACACGGTCTGTCAGAAACTACCTTCATTGAAAATTTGGATCGGAAGAGATAACATCAAATATGCTAAGGAACGTTAGAAGAGCATTTAAAGAAGGAGTTATGTTGTGCATTGGAGAAAATGGCAATTATGTTAGTGCCCCTTTCGTTTATTTTATTGCGTTTTTTTCCTCTTTATTTTATAGATACATACAAAAATCGTTTGTTATTACCTTTTTATTCAAAAATATTTACTGTTCTTTTGTTTAGTTTGAATATACTTCTTAGCGTTTATGATATTTAGGTAAATTATGAACAATAAAGTTTCCTCGAATAATAAAATTAATTAAATAAATTAATGTAAAAATACACCGGATGTTCCATTTAAAATAACAAAGTTAGAGACAGTTAAAATTACACAGTTTGTTTGCCAGCAACTAAATCATATCAGTTCTTTCTTGCAACCATGAAAGCATACATGGTGCTGACAGAATGCACGTCAAATTGACACATTCAAAAAAATCACCAGCTACCTAGATTAAATTAAGGTAATCGAAATTTACTTAGATCACCTAAGATAACCCAAATAACTTAAAAACTAGTATAAATACGTATAGGGACTCCTAATACTGGTTTAAAGAAAATAAAAATTCCTATCTATCAACGTAAAAATATACTGGGTGTTCCATTTAAAATAACAAATTTACGCACGAGTAAAATTCACGACATAGGTACTTAAACATCCTGTAGACTACTGGACAACGTTGAATGTCGCATTCAATCAGTCAATGGATATGCTATTTACGGTTTTCATTTTACTTCTCTAAATTAATTCGTTTCCGAGATACTAGACTTTTTTGCAAGATTGCACTTTTAAACAAATTGAAATATCTCATAAACTATAAAAATTAGGTTAGGGAACCTTAAATAAATTTGTTCTAGTTTTTACTGTACACTGATGCCGACTGAAATGCCATAAAATATAGGGCGTTCCTTTAAGAAAAACATAACCTTGATGCACTGTTAAATTTTGGAACACTCTGCATCTTATACATTATTTTTAAATTGTCGATCTAATTCGTCTACATATATCCCAATATAAAACATTCCAAAAATTGTTGCCATATGACTACCGTTGTTACACCCTGTATAATTAATATCGAATTATCATTACCTTAATGTACAATGTTCCTTTTACAAATTAGTTTAAATTTTGTGTATAGTTTTATTAAAAAATGACATAATCTACATCTCTACAACTCCTACAGTCTTACCTTGATGATAGAACTCGGCAGGTCCGGATGAATGAGTCGACCTCGAGCACAGTTGCTCTAAGAAATGGAGTACCGCAGGGGGCGGCACTTAGTCCACTATTATTCTCCATGTACACATCAAACCTGCCAACTGTAATGAAACATTGTAAATACCACCTCTACGCTGATGACACCCAGCTATATCTATCATTTAGACCATCTCAATTTGTGGAAGCCCAGGGAAAAGTTAACGAGGATTTGAGGCCTATTTGCGAGTACCGTGATGGGCATCGACTTTCTATTAACCTTGCGAAGACTCAAGCCATAGTTTTTGGCGCGAAACATGTGCGTATTGCTGTGAACTGATTGTCCAAGCATATAAGTTTAAAGAAATAAAAAATGACAAAATTAATTTAGCTAGCTCAGCAAAGATGAATTTAAAAGGGCGCCAGAGATTCTTATATCTCAGAGTAACTTTCATAAAAAGTAATAGTGGGCGTTTGCAAAATTGACTTTCTTTAAAATCCCCAAAAATAGAAATGGCTGATTCAAAAATAAAAGAAACTGTGATTTTAAAATGATATTTACAATCATTAAATTTATTGTATAAAAAGAAAAAAAAAAAAAAGCATTTGATACAAATTACAGGAAAAATTAAAACCATGAATATAAGATTCTGGCAAAAAACAAACCTGCATAAGATTCTACAATTAAAAAGGACAATGCAAATCCTTTATCAAACAAAATGGTTGATTCGTTCTAGAAGGAATTTCTTATACCACAAAAAATCCACGTGGTCTCAAAAATCCAAAGCAAACTAAAATTTAATTAAAATAAAGTGGAGAACCAAGTAAAATCAAAATGAAATAAAAAACTACAAGCTCTAAAGCTTCTCTTCACCTACCCCGTGGTGATTAACAATAAAATTAATTTGAAAACTACAAAAAAACGGAAAATTTAAATTCTAAACGCGATCACTTCTAAAACGAAAATTATTAAAGAGCCTTACATATAATTTGTGCACAACGATATAACACTTATTAATAACTAGTGAGTTGCTAGATGGACGATTTAAAAAATTTTCAAAACAACGAATCTTAAAATTGAAAAGAATTACCAGAAACGGTAACCAAGAGACAAAACAAGACAATACTCGCGCTCGTCTATCTGGTAACTGCCGGGCCTCAAGGTAACACAATCATATATATGAAATTTACATCTGCGTGCGATGAAGGCGCAACGCATCGCAAAGAAAAAACTAGCAAATAAACTATATACAATATACAATACTGGAGTACGCAAAATGTACAAATAAATGAAATTAACTTTACACAACTGAACAATAAAATACTCAAACAAAACTATTAAATTCATTCTTACAATTAAATCTAAGTGAGAATTTGCGCGCGGCAAACGCCAAAACTGATCTTGGAAAATTAACAGCATAGAGTTCAAACAACCGGGGAGCCATTCCATAGCAGTATGTATGCCCATTCTTCGTTGGCTGTATCTATAAGCCCAACGAGAATAATGCCGTCGATGTGCGTTAGAAACCTGCGCTTCGATGTGGACTTATTACTGCGGTTTCATCAAAACACCTCTCATATGGTCGGAAAAGCTATGCTCTCTTAAATGTATTTATGTGAATAGGCAATGCTTCGACGAATCAATAGACTTATATCATGCAATAACCTCGTGTTATCACACTTTGCGTACGTGGATATCGTGTACGGTCCTTGTTTGACTGGTTTCGAGGTGCGAATAATGTTGGGAATAATGTTTATAAATGTCTTGTTAATTCTGAGAGTGAGGCTTCATTTTTGGATGAAGAAGTTGTTAAGGTATTAGAGAGAGAGAGAGAAATTAGGGAAATTCATTCCAATACGAAAAATCACAATTGTAACTGCTACTAAGAAAGTGATTGCTGTGATCAATAAAATTTTTGTCACTGAATATAAACTTCACAATTTGAAATTTCTGGGAGAATTCATTTTTGTAAAAGGATTGCGTAGACACGGAATTATTGGGATTGATTTGTTAGATAAGATGAAGGCGATTATTGATGTAGAAAAGAACTTTATTCAGATAGGAGGGGATAGAATTAATTGGTGTTCGGATACTCCAGATGAGGAGAAAGTAGTTAATAATTTAAGCAGAGAAAATGATAATGTTAATGATGAAATGATGAAAAATAGTGATAATAGTTTTAAGAATGATATACAAGGTTGCGCAAAAGTTGTAAGAGGTGATGATATACAAGGTGATATTTCATTCGAAGAGGATAGTGAGATTGAAGTTATTGGAGAATCAGAGTTAGAGGAATTAGAAGTAAACAATTCCCAGATAGAATCCCCAGATGATATTAATGAAATTGAAATCGATTGTGATGTGAAGTTTGAACCTGAAGTAAAGGAAATTTTGAAGCAGTATGTATCTTTAGTAGATAAATTCCCTAGTTTTGCTGTTGATTACGAGCACTCTCTTGAGGTGGATGAGTCAAAGCCTTTTGGGATCAAGAATTATCCCATTCCTAAACCCATGCAAGATAAAGTGAGAGAAGAAATTACCCGAATGCTCCGAGATGGGGTGATTGACCGTGGCGTCACAAAGTATGTCAATCCTCTGGTCGTCATCCAGAAGAAGAATGGAGACATCCGTCTGTGTCTCGACGCTCGACGTCTAAACGAGCGCACTCGACCGCAGTTTGAGACTTTGATCACGGTTGAAACTTTGTTAGCACGGTGTACGAATGCAAATTATTTTAAGAAACTAGATCTTAAGAGCTCTTTTTGGTTGGTACCTTTGAACAAAGCATCTAGGAAATTTTGCGGCTTTATGGTTGATGGCAATGTTTATCAATTTAAGGTTATACCTTATGGTTCGGCTGCCGCCTTGATACGAGCAATGCAACAAATTTTAGAACAATTGAAATCATTTGTGGCGCATTATATTGATGATATTTTAATACTTAGTAAAAGTTTAGATGAGCATATAGTACATATACGCCAGGTTATTGAGGTGTTTACAAATAATGGTCTGAAAGTGAACCTTGACAAGTATGAATTTATTAAACGAGAAATAAAGTTTTTGGGGTATGATTTATCGCAGAATCATGTAAGAGTTGATGAGTCTAGGCTAGAAGTCATCAAGAAGCACGCTAGACCTAGTAATATTAAATTATTGAGAGGATTTCTTGGAATAATAAATTATTATAAGAGGTTTGTTCCAAGATTGGCGCACATCAGTGCACCTATATTTCAGTTGTTGTGCAAGAATGAGGAATTTAGTTGGACAGCTGAGCGAATAGCTGCTTTTGAGAGTGTAAAGTCAGAATTTCATAGGTCATTATGTTTACTTCTGCCAGATTTTAGTAAGGAATTCTTATTACGTGTCGATGCCAGTGACACAGCCATAAGTGGTGTTCGTATTCAAATTGGTCAAAATGGAGAGGATATATGTAAATAGAAGGGTGGTGTTACACTGCGACCTAAAAGATCTATTGTGTCCCCTATTCTTGCTGCTTTACAGCTGGTCTTCCAATCCTATTCCTTTTAGAAAGTGTAGGATGTCAGAGAGCCCTAGTTTAGGTAAGTCTCCCTCTTCGATTTCACATGCTCCCAGGTGCCCTCGAGTTGCACAGTGCTACGCAGTTTAAGAGGAGGTGGATGGATGTTTCATCCTGTTCCCCACAAAATCTGCATTCAGGATCTTTTTCCAATCCAAGCTTACTCAGATGTCCTTTCAGTCTACAATGGCCTGAAAGTATTCCTGTTAATATGCGAACATTGTTCTTACTCAGATTGATGCATTCTGTAAACCTCTTCTGGTTATAAGTTCCCAGAAGAATTTTACTTTGCCTCATTCCCTGGAGACTTTCCCAGTAACTGGATTTTCTCTGCTCCATTTCCATTTTTAGTTTCTTCAGTATTATACTGCTACTTAACCCGCAAAAGGATTCAGGCCCTACAAAAGGCATTCCAGCCCCTTTTTTTGCGAGGTTATCCGTTATTTCGTTTCCTTCCACTCTTGTGTGACCCGGAACCCACAGGAGGGTTACTTTATTTCTTTTGCCTAGCTCATTTAGGTTCCCTAGGCAGTCTCAGACCATTTTGGAGCTGATTTCATATGAGTTCAGCGCCTTGATGGCTGCTTGACTATCAGACACGATGATAATCTCCTGCTTCCGATAGTTTCTATCCATAATGAACTGAACACATCTTCCAATAGCGTGTATTTCCGTCTGAAATATACTTGGGTATTTTCTCAATCTTTCGAAATATGTAGTTCTAGGCCCATATATTCCTATTCCAGTTCCCTCTGCCGTTTTGGAGCCATCAGTATACCATTTGATGGCATTTCTATTCAAGTTCAAGATGGTGTTATGATCCCACTCGCTCCTGTTACTTAGCTTTATGGTGAATTCTTTCACAAAGCTAATTTTTTTTTAACATATCATCCCGGGGAATATCCCAGGTTTGATCACTGTCAGGAGATTGAGGCCTATGCCTAATCATTCCTTCCTTGACCATTCTTAGTGCGGTTCTTTTCGCCACGCCCTCTACTAGAATGTGGAGGGGGGCAAGATCCAATACTACTTCAATAGCTGCTGTTGGGCAGGTTCTCATAGCCCCGTTATGCATACACATGCTAATCTTGCACTTTCGAGAGGTAATTTCGCGGTGGCAGATTAGTTCTTTTGCTCCATGCTACTGATGCATAGGTGATGATCGGTCTCACTATCGCTGTATACATCCAAAGCAGTATTTTTGGGTTGCATCCCCAATTTTTCCCTGCAAAGTTTCTGCACACCATCAGAGCTCTTTAGCCTGTTGTTACTTCAAATTCATGTTTGTTCCATAGAAGTTTATTGTCTAGGGTAAGGCCTAGATATTTAACTTCCGCTCTCCAGTCTATATTTTGCCCATCCAGTTTTTAGTGGT
Organism: Protaetia brevitarsis; assembly: GCA_004143645.1. Lineage (NCBI taxonomy): Eukaryota > Metazoa > Arthropoda > Insecta > Coleoptera > Scarabaeidae > Protaetia > Protaetia brevitarsis. The sequence continues at coordinate 1,544,366 of RXPK01000307.1, forward strand.
TCTAAGATTGGATTTTCTTTTCCTGGTAAATGCTACTTAGGTTGTCTTAGTGGGGTTGACATTGAGCCCCATTGATTGACACCATCTTCTCGTGAAGTCGAACCTCTTTGAACTATGTCACAGAGGGTATTCTCAAATTTGTCTCTTGCGTATATGACAATATCATCAGCACACCCTTGACAAGATATGCCTAGATCCGTCAGTCCGCATAAGAGTTCGTCTACTATTAGGCTCCACATAACTGGGGATGTAACTCCCCCCTGTGGGCATCCTCTGGTCGTATTAACCGAGATGGTCTCATGTCCCACCTCCGCCTCCACCGACCTAATAGACAGTAGTTGCGACATCCATCTAGAAGTCACGCCGTCTACACCCCTATTAATTAATGCTTTTTTGACAGACTCGTGTGGAGTGTTGTCAAAAGCACCGTAGTGTGCGCCTTTCTATGTCTAGAAAGGCGCACACTACGGTTTCTTTATTCGTCAGGGCAACTTGGATTTGGTTCGTCAGCTCCACTAATGCAGTCACAGTGGATTTGCCTGTTTGATAGGCATGCTGACAGGGGTGCAATGGCACCCGCTCCAAGATGTCTGTTCTGATATAGTTATCTACAGACTTTTCCACCGTTTTCAAAAGGAATGATGTGAGGCTGATAGGTCTGTGGGATTTAGGGTGCGTAATGTCCTTTTTCCCTGCTTTTGGTATAAAGGTGACTTTAGCCCTTCGCCAGGCTTCTGGAATATGGAAAATGAAGAGGAACCAATTTGTTTTGTATCAAGAATCCTGAAGAGCTACGAAATGAGATACACAGTTTCTGAGAAAGAGGTGTTAGCTGTTGTGTATGCAGTAAACAAACTTCGATTTTATCTACTTGGTAAGAAATTTATTATAGAATCAGATCATGCTGCGCTTACCTCGCTGATATCAACACGATTTTCAAATAACCCCATATATCGTCCCCATCGCACATACGGGGAGTGTAACACACTGAAATTCTGCTTTAAATTCCAAAAATGCCTGCCCTTATAAATTGGTGATTTTAGTTATCTTAATAGAATAGGGTAGGAAACTCTACGAGCGCATTCTAAAAGGTGGGTATATTGTTCTATGGTTAATAATTCAGAACACTGGTACTAATTACGAAGAATGTTTGTATCTTTTTAAGAGATGTGGTTAAAAAATATTTTGATTAGAACGTTTCCATTGTTTGGCGTCTACTCAATACGTACTGTTCGCTATTCATCTTTTCAGTTGGCCGGCTTTATATTTTTTTATGGTTGTACACAAATTGTGTACGAGAAAAAAAAAACATTTCTGTTCACCTTACGAAAACAACTAAAAGATTCATATGGGCGCATTGCCGTCGGACAATCCGAAGCAAAGTTTCCGTCGATTAGGGTTGCGCGCTGATGAACTGTGGGGTAATATAATTTATTATTCCTTTCATTGCGGTTTTCCATTGAGGGTCGCCCGCCGATTCGGGGGCGTGACGGCATTATTTGTGTCAATAGGGCCGTAAATAAAGCAATAATAATGGAAACCTACCGGTTGGCGTTTTGAATACCTGACGGATACAATATCAAATAAACGTGCAACGGTCCGTTAAATCGGTAAAGCAACGTATATAAACAACTCGCACACATGTATGACATTCCCTATTTATGTCTACGGAGGGTCCAATCTACGCTGAACAAGTGACCAAACACCTAACGGTATGGGAAGCTTTGCATATAATCGGGCCACTTTATTTTATAATAACGGTCATGTTTATTGTTATTCGTTCATACAAATGATATACATTGTCAATAAAAATAAAGTACAAATAGAAATACCAGCACAGATATAAGATACAACGGCAGAGTGAATATGTATAAGTACAAAGACACATAGTATTAGAGGCAGACAGAAAATCCAAAACTACACACTAATGCCCGGTAACATAAAGCTTGTGGAACCAAGTGATTAGTTAATCATTTGTTAGCACTAACAAATTGTTAAGTAAAAGTCGAGTAATATAAACTTATCTATTTGTTAAATGTCAAGTAATTAGTTAACAACCGATTAATGGCTGTTGCAAACTAGTTAACTGTAAGTTTACTAAAATTGATAGTTCAGTTTAGTTCCGATAGAGAGCCAGCTTGAAACTTTGACATTTTCACCTTGAAATTCAGTAACAAAAATCACAAAAAAACAATTTGTTATCGTTGTTATCGTGTTGTGTTGTTATTCTAAGTGTTATTGTGATATAAGCAAGAGTAAACGTGAAGGGATTGAACTTTGTGTGATATTCTCACTTGCTACAATATTGAATTATGACCGACCATCAATACATTTTATATGAAGATGTTGATGATCTGGAAATACAGGACACAGACACTGTATCAAATAAAGATGAAACAATCTCGTTAATTCCTAAAGAAGGCTGACGAACTTCTTATAGATTTAGTAAAAATTATACCACATCTATATAATAAACAAAGTAAAATTATGAGGATCAACTCATGAAAACCAATACATGGAGAGAAATCGCTCAAATTATGAATTGACGGGTAAATTATACAGTATAGTTTCATATTACATAAATAATTTTATTTATTATGTTATTTAGAGTGTGAATGCCAAAATCGTTGGATTCGCTAAGAGAAAAGTATGCCAGGGAAAAAAAGAAAATCACTTGCATTCCAAGTGGAGCAGAAGCTGGATATAAAACTCAGTGGCCATATTTTTCCAAATTGGAATTTTTAGAGAAACATATTACTTCTCGAAGGTAAAAATTACAGTTTAGATGCCTATGTATGCATACAGTTTGTTTTTTCTAGACGCATCTCTAATGTCAAAATGAAAATACACAGTAGTAATGAAAACTCGCAATCTTCAACCGATGTAATAGGTAATATAAAGCAGTTTCAAGAAATATATTTCTCTAATATCTAAAAAGCTGCCCAGTTGCATCGTCATAATTTATATAGCTAAATGTCTAGTGATAAATTTCCAATGTCAGCTTCAACATCGAAAGAGATACCTACATGCTTGTTATATTGTTATGATGGTGCAACTAGACATACGATATAAATGTAAATAATCATATTCACTCAAGAAAAAAGTGGTGTGAGAATGTTGGGTTTTTTTATTAAATTTAGACTATGTTGCTTCCTAAAAAAATAACTGAAATTGTGTTTTAGATATACTTCAGATAGAGAATAGAGAGTCTCCCCCCACAGAAAGTTCTCGCGCAGACATTAAGAAAAGGAAGTTTGATGCCATTGATAGCAGCTTTATCGAACTAAGCAATGCCATTAAATCCCATTTAAGCCATTCTCAGGACGATGATTCTGATGGGCTATTTTGTAAATTCATCAGTACGGAACTAAAAAAAAACAACAAGCGAACAAAAAAAAAGCTCAACAACAAATTTTCAATTTAATATGTTCTTCAGAATATTAAAAAAACTTGTATTTTGCAGTATTGCTATATTGTAGTAAATAATAAATAAATAATAAACATCTATTTCATAATATAACTAGTGTATTTAATAATGCAGTTAAATCCAAAAATATTTTTGCTTTTACATTACGCATTTCTACCTCTTTTAATATATGTAACTTGCCATAGTACCTGTCCTTCAGGAGTCAGGAAATATGTAGCTAAAGTATCTCTTTGGTTATATGCCGGTACTGTTGCTCAATGTGAACCATTTTGGATGATATTTTGGAACATATTTTGTTCTTGACGCCATTCGCCTTGTATTACTTCCCCATTTTCATTTTCATGGTCAACAAACATTGGTGGACAATATGTTTGTTGTGCTGTAGGATACTCACTATTTCTAGTCATTAAGAAATTATGCAGGCATACTGCAGCCAATATATTTTTTTTACTGATTGCGGATTTAGGGCTATAGGTCTTCTAAACACTCTCCACCTAGCTGCCAGTACTCCAAATGTATTTTCAATTGTTCGTCGCGCCCGTGTGAGTCTGTAATTAAATATAGCCTTGGCTTCTGTTAGAAAGCGACTTGGATAAGGGCGCATCATATTTTTACCAAGCTGAAATGCTGCATCTCCAACAAAAAAGAATGGCATTTCAATAGGTGACCCAGGTAATTGTGCACAACTTCTTTAGGAAATGTAAGGTGTTTCATTAATGGCTTTTCCTAGGCTGTTGAGAATACAGAACTGTCACCATAACTTCCTTGAGCTCCTATATCAATTGAAAGGAAGCGATATTTTGCATCACATACTCCCATCAACACCATACTGAACCTTTCTTATAATTGAAGTAATCACTTCCTGAATTATAAGGTGCTTGTAGTAAGACATGTTTCTCGTCGATAGCACCTAAACAGTTAGGCATTTCCACTTGTATAAAAATCCGCAGATATACATTCGATTCATCTTCTGTTGGAATTTTTAGAACTATTGCAGACAAAACTTTTGCTATACATGCACAGGTTTCATTTATAATATTATAGCATGTAGAAATACCAATTCTGTACGCCAATGCTAAAGATGTGATTTGATCACCAGTACCCAAGTACCTAGAGAAATGAATCAGTTGTAATATCAATTTTACATTTATACATAATAATATCTTTACCTGAGAGTAATAGCAAGCCGGAGTTATGTTAGTAACGGCTTTCGCCGGCTATATTTTTGTAAATGAGGGGTAACCATTTCCAGCAGGTGGTTAAATGTTGCTAAGTCCATTCGAGTATATTTAAAAAATAGAACAGGGTCATCTTTTAATTCTTGAAATAAGTGATCGAAGTCGCCCATTTTTCTTCTTCTTACATTGATAGCTCTTACCCACCACCTTCTGTTTATCCATTGTTTTCTGCGTTTTCGTAGACGTAACTATTTTCCCATTGTATATGCAAAAACGAATATTAGTTCCTTGCTATTCATTCTAACTCCACGTTCTAACTTGTGATATGCCTGTGATCTAACACGGATCTAACCTCCATCACTGTTTCATGTGTCCATCACATGTTTTGTGTACGTTTGATATTTGACATTATGATATACATTGCTGTGATCGGTTAGTCGTAAGGCATAGTACATGTATTGTATATATGTAGGTACTCTTAGGGATGACGTTTTTTTTTTTACGTTTTTGTATTGTGGAACAGCCTTAACGATTACAACCATAATGGATATATAGAATGATGAATCATCGTTTTCCAATGAATAACTATTTGATATACTAGACAACATATGTGCGAGACGACATAGACCACGACTGTTCAGAGAAGAATCATGTATTAGAAAAAAGGCAAGTAAAACAATTATTCGGTCTTGTTGGTTGTTTCTTCATAAATTTTGTATAATGTAATTAATTACTATTTCATTTTTAACCCAGTAGCACTCTGAGAATTAAATTCATATGTAATTTTGTCCATACTCCGTTTTTTTTTGTTTAATAGATACTCCGCCCGTTTTCTTATTTTCAACTACTCCTTTATAATTTTCAATGATCGCTAACGATGTGTGTTTCTCTTGTTCCGTAAAATTTCTGGCTCTTCTCACGGCATCCTGCATTTTCCTACTAATTATGATGCATAGTGCCAAATTTAGTGATAATATTATCAGAAATTAAATGTTGATATCACACCTAGCCAAGTAATCACTAAACGTATTCTAAACTTACTGCTAACTTATTCCAAATTAATTGAACAGTGACCAAATTGAATTAAAAATGAAAATTCTGTCAAAATATCAAATAGATTTCCCACCTAAGTATCAAATGTTCCGCCATCTATTGATGCAATCATGTACGGCAACTTTCGTTGCACATTCAGCAAATTTTGTGCTTTGGTAAATCTTAACAAATGTGTAACTACCAGAATAGCGGTGGTTAAGCCAACAACTGATTTAACAAATGACTATCTCCTAACAAACCTTTATGTTACTGATTTTTGATGTTATCCATTGATTAACTTTGACAAATTGGTAACTATTGTTTATGTTACCGGGCATCAGTTACGTCTACATATTTTAAAACATGATGCTTAGCAAATGTAAGTAACTATCACCGTCCTAAAAGGGTACTTCGGTAATTTTCGGCAACATAAGACATTCTTATACACGGAAAAACGGATTTAATTGCCGCAAACAAATTTATTTTGTTATCTCTTATTGTTGATTCAAATGTAAAAATTCTTACTTGAAATTCTTACCAAATAAAACGTTGTTTGAGGCAAGCAAATAATTTTGTTGAAATATTTACCTTAACGTAACTAAATTATTTGGTAAAGAAGAAGTTTAGTTGTCGGTGTTAAATCTATTTCTTTAAATCAAATAAGGGATTAAATTTAAAGTTACCAAATGCAATTCCCCTTAAAAGAACCAATCGGGCGCTTTCCAGCCACCTGCAATGTTTTTTTTTGTGTTTACCACGTTTTACGCAGAATATGGTCACGTAGGATTTAATGAATCGTGCCTATTCTTACAACGGAGTAACATAGTATTCATTTTTATTACAACCTGTGTTCGTATTAACTGTTCATGAAAATTGTGAAATAGATACGAAGGAATTATTAGAAGATTGAGGATTTTGAGATTTAACATCAAATTTTGCAGGTTAGTATATATCCATAATATACCTAAATGTTTTTTTAATTAGATTTCGTGCATTATGTGAATGCGTAGGTAGTAGCTAGAATATACATAAGTATATAGTAATCGTTGATTAGCAAATATATACTATCAAAAAATATGTCAGGCATGTAAATCTTTCGCATTCACTAATGTGTTTGTATTAAAAATTTTCGTTTTACATATCCTGCTTCATGAAGCTACTGCTCAGTAAAGTTAAAAAAATGAAAACAATAATATATAAAACAATTTAAAAATAGTTCAAATATTTATTTTAATTTAGTTTGTATTATAAGTACGTATTAGTTTAAATGGAATAATATGGACCGATTTTTACATTTTCTTACATGTATTGTTACTTTGTGACGCTCTTGAGACAGTTACTTCTTCCTGTGAGGAAACCGACTTCACAAGGAATTAGTTCAAACCCTTGGAGTGCTTAAATCGGAGGCTGGGTGTGAGTTCATAGTAAAAATATAACGTGGGCGCCAACCGATGACTAGACGGTAGGGAGGTCAGGATCTCAACAACAATCAAACACAACAGATAACTACCGTTAATATTTAATAATAATAATAATAGTGAAAATAAATGTGTAAATGGTGTTTCAATAAATTGTAAATAAACGTGATGAGGATGTGTAAATAACGTTTAAATGGCATACAAACATTATTGACAAACAAACAACAATAGCAATAAGGGATATGCCACTAAATCATGAAATATTGTGTAGATGTTTCATTACACAAACCAACAACCAGGCATTTATTTCCGTTAATTAAAATTATTAATTGATTCAAATGTGATAAAGTCGACAACGAATGCTAAACAGTAAATTCTACAAGTACTAGGCAGGTATGTATCTATAACATGTTGAAGTTGACAGTGTGAATGTTGCATAGTATGGACGTGGTTTGCATAAAATCTAAAAACATATGATTGTATATGACAACAGCCAAACAATATGCCTCCGTGTTGAATGATTACAAAATCATCAAAAACTAGTGGTTTATAAGAAAAAAAAATAATTAAAGCGCAAGTTGAAAAGGGCTTGAAGACTACGTAAGTATAATATCAATTAGTTCTTCTACCACAAAACAGCTGTTAGCTGTTTACGTATAAAAATTCAGTATATGCTTATGAACTAATACAATTAGATGTTTTATCTATTTCTACAAATACCTTGAAGATGTTTAATTCTTGTTGTAAAACTTGTGTGACTTACAAACGTTGTCGCAGTGTTTAAGTGTTTCAAATCGGTGAGATAGAAGTTGATTTTAAATGATGTCGAATGGTGAAATTCAGGTAAAATCGCTTGTTAATAGATTTGCCTCGTTAATTGTTATTCTGTTGTGAATAGGTTTGTGGCTGCTACCCTATATATATGGAGTAAATGGGCATGCAAAGTTTATATCGGCAGTAATGCACCAATCGGCACAGGTTTCTCACCTTCGACTGGATTTATGAAATATCGTTGCTTTAAATTTGTATTGTAAAAACAAATATAGAGAAATTTGATAAGGCTTTCTTCCGATTATTGATAAAAATATGCCCAAGATGTTGCATCTATTACTAAATAGCAAGTCGGTACAGGTTTCTTGCCTTCGACTGGATTTATCACATATCATTGCTTTAAAGTTGTATTGTAGAAACAAATATAGAAATTTAATAAGGCTTTGTCTCCCTTAATGATAATAAATTTGCCAAAATGCTGTACCCATAACTAGATAGCCTGAAAGTCAGAAAAAGGTCTTACCATGTGCTCATTAAAATGAAATCTAGAAAAGTTTTTTCTTTTCTTTTAGTCATCCTTAGAGAACTAAAAAGCTAAATCAAAATTAAATCGATCACAACTTGAGGAGCTAATGAAGTAAAAATTAACGATTCATCTTTACTAAAATACTTACTCAGATGTTATAAGGCCCATTAATAATACAGCACCTGTACACCGTCCGATGATGTGTGACCAAATGCCGAGGAAAATCAGTCAACGCGAAACGCCCAAGAACTTAGATCTTTTTTTGTTTTTAAAATTTTAAAAATTCAGTACTACTAACTGAAAACTTTAAGCTGAAATAATTGATAATAGTTGTTGCCAAAACTAGGTTATTAAAACAAGGTTGATAAATAAACTGCTAAAAATGATAATGAGTATATAATGTTTCTAGTATACTGGCACTTATTTTAGACTTCTATGGACGGAGAAGAATCATTGAAGACGCCCGCAACTCTGACATTAGAAGAGGACCTTTTTGCTGACAATTAGACGGACCATATAGATCGCCAGTATAGCAGTTGAAATAAAACTCAAATAAACAGGATTGAAATAACGTTGAATATTAAGGATGGGTTCACAATTAAGTGCTAATAATCATATATTTAGTTGTGTAAAGAAAACCTGTAAGCACAGCCGTTACACGAAGACGATTATTTGTATGGATTAAATTATTTGGTTGTTGTTATTGAATTTAATAATAATAATAATCCTTTATTTCCCAGAAAGAAGTTTACAAAACTTATAGAATAAAGTCAAAAATAAGAAAATAATTATAACTTGAAACTAACTAAATGACTACTACTAATACACTAATGTATTATTAAAGTACCCTTCCAGGCTATAGTATAGTGTACTTATCAAATATATTTTTAATTCAATCTTAAATGTATAAAGAGTTAAATTGCACATTGCGCAAGGGAGTTTATTATAAATTTTAATCCCCACGCAAATTATACTATTAGATGTTAGACTTAATCTATGAATGGGTAACTGTATATCTACATTACGCATGTCATAAGCATGCACAGCATTATTGTCCCGCAAGAACTTTTGTTTATTTTTATGAATGTACAAAGATATTTCTAGTATATACAGAGATATCACCGTAAGTAGTTGGAGATCTATGAAAAGAGGCCTGCATGACGTTCTCTGAGAAACTCCCACCATGGCTCGAATAGCACTTTTTTGAGAAACTAAAATTTTGGTTATGGCGGGACTAAAGGCCCATACCAACAAACCGTATCTTAAACGCGACTTAATATCAGCTAAATAAACTATTCTTAATACATTTAAATGTATCATCTGTTTTAAATGACGAAGTTTATATATTGATGACGAAATTTTGGAATTCAAATCATTAATGTGAACATAGTTGGGGCCAATTGAGGCATAACACAAGTTGTTCGATTAAATGCAACATATTTTGTTTTAGTCGCGTTTAGACACAGCTTGTTGGAACAGAACCAGGTGTCTAACATGTTAAACGCACAGTCGGTTTTTGCTTGTATATTATTAACGTGATCGTTTACCAATACAGTGGTATCATCTGCATATATCACCATTTTATAATCTTTCTAGAAAGTGGCTATGTCATTAATAAACTACGAGAACAGCATCGGCGACAGGACAGTGCATTTACCAGTGCATTTAGCTGATATGTAGTCAGAATTCAAATGATCCATATTTTGTTGTATGATACATTATCTGGAAACTTGATATTAACGGAAAATAACAAAATGCTGATGAAAGATAATGTAGCGGTCGCTTAAAAAGAAGTGTACAAAAAAGTTAATAACAAGAAAATACTTTCCCGTTATTTAACTGTGTTTAACTTCCTTCAAGAATTCAAATCTGCGTATTATTTAAAACAACAAATGATTTCGTCATTACAAATATATTTGTTGGATATCCCTACAGTTTACTATTTACTATGAAGAAGTTATTAGGTGTCTTTAAAGAAAAGAAATTTTGTTACGAATACCACTAAATATTAAGGGCTAATAGTCTAGTGTCTTACACGCTTGGCTATCAGTCGCGGGGTCTTCTGTTCGACCCCGACAGACTGCTCTCAGAGTGAGGTTTTCGTGGTTTCCCTCACTCATTGGCAAATGCTTAGTTATTTATTTGAAACAATAGTTGTAATAAATTAGTCAATAAAAAACAATATACGTGATAAAGTAAATAAAACAATTCTAACTACAACGGTGATAACAATGATGATAAGTGTAAATGTAGAAAGCGTTTACAAATAAACAATAAAATTGAGCTATTAATATTGTCAACATCTCTCTACCTTATATATATAAGTTTTTTTCTGTAGTCGGAACAGCTTCTCCCGATCTAATTGTTTGCTCAAGTTATACGCGAACATTTCTATCCTTCCACAATACCTTAAGTGTGTAGTAAATGTAATAAAACTTTTTGTCAGAAAATATAATATTCTGGCGGTTACGATTCTACCTATAGCTGGTATCAAAACTTTTCCTAAGAACTTCATGGTTTTTGCAACTAGCAGCTCAAAAATATATCTATATGCAGGGAACTGATAAAAAATTAGCCTCCGAAATATAGGTCTACAGGACTCTGTAAAATGAGACCCCATAGTAGATTTAAAAACTGCTTTTTGTTCAAAAAAGGAACACTATGAGCTGCTGCAGATGAAATCCAAAAGAGTATACCGTATTGCAACTAGATTAGATTTCTGCGTAGTAGAGAGCTTTAAAGGCATCCGATTGTCACCTGCGACCTTAAGAAACGAAATATCTAAGATTTTCTAGTTAATTTGATCGATAATTGTAAGCAGTGTTCAATCCATACTAAATTGTGCTTAAGAATGACATCCAGAAACTTTAATGTAGTAACCTCAAGCAGATTTTCTCCCTTTACTTCAAGCTCTCCCATTTCCGTCTGTCGATTTCTGGTATGGAAGATCATACATTTGGTCTCCTCCAAGCTAAGTGAGAGGCTGTTGCTTGCAAACCAGTCTGAAAGCGTACATAGCAAAGTATTTGAAAGAGATATTGCATCTTCATTGGTGGCAAGGATTACTATGTCATCTGCGACATCGTAAAAAAGAGCACGATATCATTGACATGCAGGTTAAATAATGTCGGTCCTAAAACAAATCCTTCGGGTACTCCCATGCGTGTATGTGATCTGAATTCAGCAACATTTCTTTCTTCGTTAATATCTCAATCCCCACAAACGGAATACGCTCGTACATAACAATGCAAACCAACTGCTGTGTTACTGTAGTTTCCCCGAAAGCTTATCATTCTTCATGCAATTAAATCATTTTCTCAATTAGCAGAAAGTAAAAGTGCACTTTTATTTTTTCCTCCAAGGCAGACTTCCTATTTTCAGTTTTGTACAGTACCATAGAAATTAAGTAAAGGCGTAGTAGTCGATTTTGCTTTCCTAAAGCCGTGTATAGAGTCTGTTACCTAAATTTCCGGCACCGAAAGTGACGGTCGAGTACCGTGAAAAATCGCGAAGCAAGAACTCAAAATAAAAAGACAAAAGGTGATGCACCTCCGTTTTACAAACCTTCGAAGAAGTGGGTGGATATTCGGCAATCATGCAGGGTGCCAGCCGGCTCGTCGGCGAGGGAGTGGGTTGATCGAAATACAAACCCAAGATGGATGATAAATTTCGGCGCCACCTGCTTAGAATTACTTACCCTGTCATGACCCCTGATAAGAAGGAATCCAAGGTGATAATTAAAACTCGAGGGGTAAAACGCTTTGCAAAAAACTCATACACAAAAAAATAAAAGAATGAATTCACTGATAAAACAGTTAAACTTTTATTAATAAAAACTGTTAATAAAAAAAGTTGGTGTTATTGACATAAAATTCAAGAAAATAAAAGTGATACTCTGTATCAGTAAACGTTAATAACGACAAAAAAATAAGAATGAAATATGACATAAAATTCAAGAAAATAAATATGATACTCTGTATCAGTAAAGGTTAATAAAGACAATAAAAATAAGAATGAAATATTGTAAAACTATAACAGAACATCCTGCGGTAGGATTCGAACACCGAACGCTTTGGCCAACGCAATCAGTTCACACACGTGATATAAAGAAAATTCTTAGCCTAAGTTAATGTTAAATTTAAGAAAAGTTTTACAGTACAAAAAAATAAGCTATTAAAATAGAACTAAATATTTGACTCGATTATACTAGTGGTGAATAAACCACCATGTATATTACAGCCCGATATTTAATCGGTTGATGTTTTAAATATTTTCTGAAGTCGTTAAAAAAAATGAAAAGATATCTGAATATTACAGTTAACTATTTTTCTGAACTAGTGACCCCTCCGATCCTCGATATAACATAAAAATTTACAGTAACGTTGAATAAAGCATAAAAAACTAAGTGATCGGGGTTGATAATTTACTAATGAAAATTTTAAACGCGGACAAAATTTACAAATAAAAAGGAAACGTGCAAACTTAGCTTTTGTTCTCAATCAGCTGTTACGGCCTTGGAAATCCTCTCCTATCCGAACAGATCGTAGCGTCTGGGCAGACTCGGTACTATCCGAAGCAGATGGTCCACTTAATTCAAGGAAAGTAGGATTCTCCAGAGGGACTTAAAAAGGGCGCAGAAGTCCTCAGCCGCACGGGGGTCTTCAAAATCTCACACAAAACGAAGATACCAAAATTCAAAGAAATAAGGGGTATTGAAAAAAACCTCTAAAAACACAGAAACCTCAAAATTAGTGATTTAAAAGAAATAACAAGATCTGCTTACCGTTAAAATAACGAGGTTTTACAACGAAGAGAAGAAAGAAACAGATATGGCGGTGCAGACGCGTGGGTTCTCAAATTATATCCCAATATATCTGGCCCATCAGTCGTGATATTCACAAAAAATTTCACACCAAACATAAGCGAAGATACGGCCAATGAATAATTCAAGCAATCTTCCAATAAAATCTACAGATGTGTGAAAATATCCAAAATTTCCAAAACAGGAAGATGTACTCGTACGAAGACGTCTAAAGCCACAACCAAGAATGGCCAGCAAGCCGGAAGGAAGGAAACGTCGCACAACCAATCAGAAAACAGATAAATAAAATAAAAAAACAGACATAGAGGTGCCCTCTGATGTCGAAAAGATGTAAACACAAAATAAAATGGTCAATTGGGCAAAACGAACAGATCGATCAATGCGTGGGAATCGATAATACCGGCATGTGCAGAACAAACATACCTAGCCTTAAAACGAAAACATCAACTGCCAAAACACGGGAATTTACTAAAATTGAAAGAAATTAAACGAAAATCTAAGATCGTAATAAGTGTTAGAAACTGACTGTAAGTAAATGAGACTAAAAGATCTAAATTCTAGCTAAGCCGCACAAACAGGGGAAAGAAAACAAAATTTGAAAGCCAAAAATTAAACGATAATGTTTACGTTGTGAGAATACAAGACGTAGGAGCATCTCTGAAGGTAGAGTACGGAAATAGAAGAAAATAGGGTTACTAAGCTTGTCGAAAAGACTAGCGGAGAACTAATTCGAGGTAAGCGAAGCAAAAAAACCGTAACAGTCAGTCATGAATAGTTTCAATAGATAGTAGAAAATAGATTAGAGTAGATATATCGTATATTTTTAAAAGCATCATAATTGTGTTAAACTTTCCACATGAAATTGACGTCTGTTGAAGTTGATGTTGGAAAATCGCTACTGTTACTACTCAATTGATTTTAAATTGAACAAAAAAACATGAATTGAAATCCAAAAATCTTCTGGAATTTTATAAATTCGAAACGCAAAACTCATAACACGCAAAACATATTCTACCGAAATCAATGTTCTATAACAACGATTCCTCCGAAAATCTGGAAGTTGTTTGCAATATGTTTGCTGATTATTTCCAGTCTGTCTATTGTGACTACTCCCATACTAAGCCCTACTTCAATCCATCGTACTATCATAACTCTGCCATAATCAATAATATAAATATTAATTCTGATATTGTGTTCGATAAATTAAGCTCCCTATCTAATTCGTTTTTCTCGGGACCATATGATATTCCTCCCTATTTCTTGAAGCACTGTAGCCCATCTTTATCACTACCTATCTCATTGCTTTTCAATTTATCTCTTTCAACGGTATATTTCCCAATCAATGGAAACAGCTTTCGTGGTGCCTCTTTATAAAATCGGGTGATAGGACAAATGTTCATAACTATCGCCCAATATGCGCTTGCCCGTTTTAGGCAAAGTGCTCGAGTCAATTGTTGCCGACAGGATGATATCTACTCTTGCTCGTTTACTTAGTCCCGGAACAACATGTTTCATTCGTGGTAGAAGCACCGAAACTAACCTTTTACTTATCATCAATTTATTTCCGAATCGTTGGAAAACGGACTCCAGGTCGACTCTTTTACACGGATTTTTAGCAAAGCCTTTTGATCGTGGTCGACTATCAGTTGCTACTGTGTGAAATTAAGCGCTTACGTATTACGGGAACGCTTTTATCTTGGTCATTCTTACCTGTCTGATCGTACTCAGATAGTGCGCTTAGGAACTTCGACTTCTTACCCAATCCGAGTAACCTCCGGTTGATCAAGGTAGCCATTGTGTCCCATTTTATTCCTTCTATTTATAAACGACATCAAACATCGCATAAATTTTTCCAAATCTTATTATTCGCAGATGACCTAAAACTATTTCTTCCATCTCCTCTGCATCGATTGCATTAAATTACAAGCAGACATCAACAACATCTCTGTTGGTTAAAGATAATAATATGTCGTTGAACATCGATAAATGCCCAAAACAATTTCATTTTCCAAAAAGAAGAGAGGCTACTATCCACTATGCTACTCAATCGACGTGTTACACTCGTTCACGTAGATCAAATTAAAGATCTGGGCGTGCTTTTGACTCTTCCTTGAATTTTAATCAACATATCAACGATATCACGTATAAAGCAATCAAGATGTGCGGATTCATTAGGCGACAAACTCAAGGCTTCAGAACGTTATTGGACTCATCTCTATATTCCATAGTTTAGTTCGCCCTACCCTAGAATACTGCCTTCTACGGTGTGGAGTCCTTACTCAGCCTTGTACTCGGATAAGATAGAGAGAGTGCAAGAAAATTCATTAACTACATCTTGTTTAAACTGAACATAGCTAAAAGATTCATGCACTTATTCTGAACGTTTAAATCTAGTAAATGTTCGAACCCTCTTCTGCCCGTCGTAAATAGCCCTCTCCTCAAATTAGGATATAGTAAGATTATTTAAGGAATGAATGCGAATAGAGAGGATATGACTATTTATGCCGTTTCATTGCCAATATTACAGCTTGATTTTACTGAAACTATTTATTATTAAACACTGTAAATCTTGGTTAATTTTAATATATAATACGCTATTCTTAAACTATTCTCCCACGTTCTTTTGATACAGCAACGATTATTAACACATAATAACAAATTCCGCTCTTACGTATAGTGAAAATTATTTTCGTTGGGGTAGCACACCTGCCAACCATAAGACAAGCGTTGCAAATAAACAAACAGTATCACTGTTATTTTATCGTTCTTGTCACTTGTTTTCTCTAAGCGTTTTTGCTTGTTATATTACCGTTTTGATTCTGTCAGTTCTATTCTGTTTAAAGATGCCTAAGGCTCTTTGTAAACAGTGTAAGCTACACATTGTTGCGTAATTGAGTATTTTAAAGAAGAAAGAGATAGGGCCATCCCTTATTACACCGCCAACGCCGTTCTTGAGGTAGGAATGTATCTATTACAGATTAGATATTAATAAATGTCTATTGTAGCGTGTAGCAGCTGCTATGAAGTTAGCATTCATTACTGTTCTTAACATAAATCAAGGATTTGAAACAACTGGTGCAGTTCAATAGCCCAAGAAAAACAAAATCAGGCCGTCGACCAGTCACTGATGTTAGCCCGGGGAATGTAGTAGAATTCGTGATACCATATATCGAATGTACGAACGTAAAGAATACGTACGTTAAGTTCAATTATAAAACTGTACGAGACAAACGAAATATATAATGGTAGTATGTCTTCACTTCGAAAGATTGTAAGAAGAATAGGCTTTCGCTGGAGAGAGACGATATCCAGAATAGGCCTAATGGAATTGCCGAATATTGTATTAACACGATTATATTTTTGGAAAATTATATTTAAGAATATGCGAACACAGTTCTGGGATTTTGTTTACTTAGATGAAGCGTGGTATTTTGAAACGGAAGCATATGTAGGATCATGGCAAAGACAATTCAAAGCACAGTGTCAAAAGTGTAAAAACCGAAGGCAGCCGTTACATTGTACTGCACGCTGGAAATAGGCGCGGTTTATTCCTGGAGCTTCCTTATTGTTCTCCTCGAAAACGAAAGATTTAGATTATCATGAGAAATGAACCAGAATAATTTTCTTAAGTGGTTCGAAGAACAATTATTATGTAACCTTAGATACACCTTCAATGATTGTTATGGATAACGCAATTATCACTCAACTCTAGAGGCAAAAATACCAAATTCATCGTGGAGTAAAGATGCCATACAGCAATGGTTGACAAACAATAATATTCCATTCCAGGCAGGTTCTTTTAAGAAACATTTACTACAGTTGGTTTGTTTGAATAAACCTCCAAAAACATACGTTGCTGATACGTTAGCAGCAAAGGCATGGTCATAAAGTTCTTCGCTTGCCACCATACCACTGCATATTCAATCCGATTTGAAAATATTTGGGATTAGTAAAAAATTATTATAACAAACACATTGGTCGCAATTGGTTATGGGTACCGAGAGATGTATCGCACTATGGAAGGAAGCACTAGAAACAATTACGCCTGAAGTATGTCCAACACAGTGATCACACAGAAAAGGTAATTGAGGATGTGTGGGAAAGAGAAGTTGGTTGAGAGGGACGAAATTCCAGAATTAATTATTAATCTTGAAGATACATCTGATGATGATTCCAGCAATCTGGAAAATGATTAATTTATCTTATTTATTATCTCTTACATGTTGTTAATCTATATAAATTAACTTATAAAAATAAATGTATTTTGAAATACTTATTTCTTTAAAAAATATATTGTCTTGGACTCATCTTTGCTAAAAATGATTACAATTAGCATGCAACAGGTAATGATCCTAAACCTCATAAAAACCTGTATGACAGTTCACGATGTAATACTAGACATTGCAACTATTGTAACATTACGTCATTTCCTGTTGATGACGTGCATTCATTGCTTAAATAATTTAACTATATAAATGTTTACGCAACATAATCGATTGTCCTGATCTACTTGCACAATTCTGTTTCGTATACCAGGAGTACACACCCGTAATGTCGATCTCTTCGCTCCTCCTTTCCACAGAACCTCTTATGGCTTTAAACTGTCCGTTGAGTTTGGTGCTAGGGAGTTGAATCTGCTACTAATTCCATTGACATATTTGAATTAAGTTATATGCAATTCACCACCGGATTAGGTCACTGAGCCATAATCAAATAGTTAAATAAGATTTAAGTTTATTTTTCTTTTGTTCTTTTTCTCTTTATTTCGGTTTAGTTTTCTAATTTAGTTTTAATATGTTTTATATATAAAATTGTATTGCGACCTTTTTGGGAGTTTTCCCGTTGGTCATTAAAAAAAAAAAGAAATTATCCCATCCCATTTTCTACGTCGCGGCATAGCGACGACTCATCCTGTATATCATAATTTCCGCCCGCAACACGTACATACATACATACGTCACGGAAACGAGAAGATAAACATGCAGCAGTACCGCCGCTTTTACCTGCACCTCTAAATTCTTTGTTGGAGCTCACTATTTCCCGACCTCCCATCATAAAACTAGAAACGTAAACTCCGTGATGACCCATAAAGACGCGGCGGGGAAGTCCCGGAATCGCCGGCCGGCTGCTGTTCCGGCCGTTTCCGCACGCTTCTCTCGACGCGCGCGTGAGGGCGCGGCGGTAACCCAGAGCCTCCGAGGGTAGTCGATAGCGTGTACCGTTCAAAGTCGGCAGTAGCGTTGCGCCTTCCAAACGGGAAAGGATCAGAGCGAAGCCTCTTGGATCCCGGAACGTGGAAAGTGGATCGTCGCGACACGGAAAAGCAGATTCCTAATCGTTATTTATAATCTGGACTATTTCCTCCCACACACCCCGTTATAATATTAACGATAATAACTTTCTAGTTCTAATGTTGTTTATAATTGTTAGTTAGGTGAATTGAGCAACAATTCCTCTCGGAAGGATCTTAATGTTAATGTTCTTCTCTCGCAAATAAAAGCCCACCCTTGCTCACCGCTTCTTCACTCGTTGAACGCCGCAGTTGGATAGGAAAAAAAAAAGTAAGTTACACCATATCCTCGTCCTTTTTGTTTTGCTTCGGTTATTTCGCAAGCCTATATATATATATATATGGCGTAGCACCGCTGCATGATTGATGAGGGTGACGAATTTTGAATATTTTCCGGAGCGAAAATCCCTTATTGGTTTTCCGGGTGACCCGAGGCGTTGCCGAAGCCCTAGTTTACGTTTCACTTTCTCAAAGCGGTACGCCGGCACCTAGCCTAAACAATAAGATGAGATAAAGGGAGATGATGTACGTTTAGGAAAGTTCGAGGACTGGCTCCTTTACTCTAAGATCCCGCTTAATATTCAGCCGGCGTGCCAGGCGACGGGGTGAAACTTGAAAACGTCGTCCGGGTATTTTCTCAATTTAATGTGCTAAAAAGAGAGACTGCTGGGTCACTAACGAACGAGCGGTTTTTTCTTTAAGAAAACCTATTTGCTTCTTTGAGTGAGATGAAAGCAAGTTCGCCGTAAACTATTTTAGCTACTTTAACAACTGTCATCATAATCTGTGAGTACTTCATAATACTTTTACTAAGTAATATTTCCAAAATTACAATGTAGAACAGTAATGCAACAGTATATAATTAATGTAACTTGCTTCTTAGTTTTAAGGTTACTTCAGATTGTCAACAATGTGATTCCTTCAAGATCCTTTTTCTGGACTTAAATTCTATTTAGAAAAACATAACCTTTAATAACAAAAATACTCCAACTCGTGGTACTAGTAATGCTGTAAACTTATTCTAAACCCCTTACAGTGCAGTTTGTGGTGAGGGGTTTAGGAGAAGTTTACAGCATAAACCTCTAATGTTGTTCGTTATTATATTTCAAACCTTTCCATAAGTGTGATCAAGAATGTTTACGCGTGCGATTAGTAACCACTCTTACATCCACCGCAGAAGCAACTAGAATAATCTGTACAGGCACGTGATACTGTTTTTGCCCTCTAATGCATCAGCTTCTCTCTGCATACATGATGACAGTTGACACCACGTGGGCAAAGAGGAGCCTTGCTTTGACAATTTTGAATTTTTATCTCTTACACAGGAGGCTCTAAAGGTGTCATATAAATTTATTTATTTCATACATCTTTGGTTACATAATCAATTTGAGTCCGGTAAATAAGGTATTACAGTATCAGAGCCGGTAAGTGTCGCTAGGCAGCACTTACCGGATTGTTTCAATATAAGTATACACAATAACAATGGCGTCACTACAGGAAAAAATGATTGTCAAAAGATAATGTCATTTTTTGACTTTTAATATAAATGTTATAGTAATTTACTTTTCGCCATAGTTTGACAGTATATACCACGATATTTAATTTAATATAAACAAATTTAACGTATTTTGGTGCGCACAGCACGATTTTTACTCAACAACAACAACTTTATTCATAACAACAAGTATACAAAACAAGAAAAAGCGAGATGGTGGAACTGGAGGGTCCCGTCCCGGACTGTCAGTATTGAAAGCGCTGTGGTGTTTTAGTTTCTGTTCTTTCTCAATTTAATGTTTATTATTTGTTTGGATTCTTTTTTTGATTTCTTTTTTAAACTGTGCGTGGTTTAATTGTTTAATCTCAGTTGGCAGTTTATTATATTGTTCAATAGCTTCTGTGTTCGGAATTTTTTAATACTTATTGCTGACTATTCTTTCAGTTCTTATATGTGAATGTCGTCTTGTGTTATGGTTATGTGTTTCTCTATTGTTTTTTTAGTTTGGTGTTGGTTTTTATTAATCCGTTTTTCATCTTGTGTATTAAAATTATTTTTTTTAAGATAGTTAGTTGTTTCATACTTAGTTCACGCGTTCTTTCGTAAATTTCTAGTGTGGGTGTTCTTTTGTCTAGTCCATATAGTATTTTCAAAATCTTATTTTGTTGTCTTTGCAGCTTGTCAATATTTCTTTTTGCAGTGTCACTCCATGCATTTATCATATAGCTCATGTGGGATGTGAAAAGAGAATGATATAATAATTTTTTCATATGTTCAGATATTAGCCTTCTTATTTTGCTTATGCTCGTTATCGTTAGGGTGTTTTTCTTTATTAGGTCTTTGATGTGGCCGTACCATTTTAGGTTTTTTTTTGTATCGTTAGTCCCAGGGATTTTGTTTGGGTGGTTTCTTGAATGATTTGGTTTTTTATTCTCATGTTGAAAGTAGGGATTCGTCGTTTTTTTGTAAAAACTATATATTTTGTTTTACTTTCGTTTATTGTTATGAGGTTATTAAAACACCATTCCTCTATTTTTGTAATATCCTCGTCTATGTTTTGTTGCAGTTTTTGATCGTTTTGGTTTGAACAGATTTGGCATATGTCGTCTGCGTATGCATCAATTTTCCCATGTGTTTTCGTAGCAAACATATCGTTTGTGTACATTATGTACAAAATCGGTGGTAGGTTTCCGCCTTGTGGGATTCCGTATTTTGCTGTTAGTTGGTCGCTTTCAGAATTATATAGTGTTTGTGGTCTGGATTCTGTTTGTCAAATATGTTTGTATTAGATGTTTCTCTGTATTTCTTATGCCCAAGTTATCTAGTTTTTCTATAAATTTTGGTTTTGAATGGTGCCAAATGCCTTTTTCATATCAATTAGGATCATAACAACATTTATTTATTATTTTCTGCTACTTTGGTTTTTATCCTATTTAACAGATCATTTGCAGCTGACGTTGTCCCCGATTTTCTCTGAAAGGTGTATTGTCGTGTATGTATTATATTGTTATTCGTCAAATATTCGCTAATTTGTATTGTATACTTTTTTCCAGTATTTTATTCAAAGTTGATAGTAAACATATTGGCCTATAATTTTCGGGTAATAATTTGTTTTCATTTTTATATATAGGTATTATTATGGACCTTTTTTAGCTTAGTCGGGTATTGTCCGGTTTTTATGGTGTCATTGATTAGTTTGGTCAGTATAAGCGAAAGTCTATTTCTATTCTGTTTAATTATTTTTGCTGTAACTTTGTCGAATCGTGGTACTTTGTTATCTTTTAGATCTATGATAATTTTTTGCGTTTCTTCTTCTGTTGTTTCAGCCAGTTTTAATTGTGTTTTTACTTCATCTGTTTCTATCATAATTGGGGTTTTTGTAGTGTTCACTAATTGTTTCTCTGCCAGCTGCTTTCCTATATTTGCAAAATATTTGTTTATTTCATTTGCTATTTCTTTTGGATTTGTTGTTATTGTTTTATCTTCTCTCTCAATTTCTGGTATTTCCCGACTTTTTCCCTTTTTACTGTTTAGATTTGAGTTTATTAAATTCCATGTTTTTGTGGTGTCCCCTTTGTATTTTTCAAATTGTTTTTCGTAGAATTCTTTTTTCGAATTTTTCAGAGCACGAAGTGTTTTCTTCTTAATTGTTTGGTATTCACTTCTGTAATTTTCGTTTTGTGGATGTTTTATATGTCTTTTGTATAATTTGTTTCTATGATTGATTTCTCTTAGTAATTGGTTATCTATCCACGGGCAGTCTTCTCTTCTTTTAATACTTTTCTCGTTTTTGTTTTGCTCTATTATTTGTTGCAGTAGAGTTGATAACTGGTCGAAGGATGTTACTTTGTTTTCATCTATTTTGTTTATTTCTGTTGTTATGTTTTGGTAGTTGATTGTAATTGTTTTGAAATATTTATATTCTCTTATTGGCTTTGTCGTTTTCTTTAAGAAAACCTATTTGATTCTTTGAGTGAGATGAAAGCAAGTTCGCCGTAAACTATTTTAGCTACTTTAACAACTGTCGTCATAATCTGTGAGTACTTCATAATACTTTTTACTAAGTAATATTTCCAAAATTACAATGTAGAACAGTGATGCAACAGTATAATTAATGTAACTTGCTTCTTAGTTTTAAGGGTACTTCAGATTATCAACAATGTCATTCCTTCAAGATCCTTTTTCTGGAATTAAATTCTATTTGGAATTTTTAATGTTGTTCGTTATTATATTTCAAACCTTTCCATAAGTGTGATCGAGAATGTTTACGCGTGTGATTAGTAACCACTCGCACAAACAACTAGAATAATCTTTACAGGCACGTGATGCTGTTTTTGCCCCCTAATGCATCAGCTTCTCTCTGCACACATGATGACAGTTGACACCACGTGGGCAAACAGGAGCCTTGCTTTGATAATTTTGAATTTTTATCTCTTACACAGGGGGCTCTAAAGGGTGACGGTGTCATATAAATTTATTTATTTCATACATCTTTGTTTACATAATCAATTTGAGTCCGGTAAATAAGGTATTACAGTATCAGAGCCGGTATGTGTCGCTAGGCAGCACTTACCGGATTGTTTCAATATAAATATACACAATAGCAATGGCGTCACTACAGGAAAAAATGATTTGCAAAAGATAATGTCATTTTTTGACTTTTAATATAAATGTTGTAGTAATTTACTTTTCGCCATAGTTTGACAGTATATACCATGATATTTAATTTAATATAGGCAAATTTAACGTATTTTCGAGTGCACAGCACGGTTTTTCGCGCGGGTAAATCCACCAAAACTGGGTTTATTGACTTCTTACAATATATAATATATCCCCGGATCGACTTTAAAACAGGAAAAAAAAGTTTATTTTTGATTTATCAGAATATTTTACTCCTGTTGATTCGCCTGCTTGTTTTCAAACCCTCAAAACACCAATTACTTTTTATATAACTCGATCGGTTCTCAAGATATCATTTTCTTGCTAGGAAATATTCAAATGTTCTCCATGTTAATTCCAAGGATTCTTTTTTTGTAGGCTTTAGTCGCTATTACCTGATCTTGGATAGCAGCTATATATCCCTCAGTTTCAATAAATAATTTGCCTATCTGTAGCCATGCTTGTGAAGTCATTGTGTCGATGTCTGGCCTTTCAATGGCTGTAACATATTTGTCATGTAACGACTAATTTTTCCATTTTGCTCGTAATTCTTTGGGATTGTAAACTTTCGTAGAGGGGTGGTATATATCTGCCAATCGCAACGGTGTAATTTCCTTATCGCTTTGTACAATAGCTTGGTGTATTTTACTGGTGTTTGCTTTTTTTTTATAAAATAATCTCTTAATTTTTTTATTTATACAAAGTGTTGAGAATAAGCACTAGGAATACCTCGCCCACCATGACTTGCGCGCTAGAATGAAGTCTTTCAATGGTGCTATGCGGGTGAGAAGCGCTCTGTTACGACTGGCTTTACTCTGGGTTTTAATCTACTTTGTTAAGGTCTGTTTCTGTCCATTTCATAACCCCAAAGCTATACGTCAATACTGATGTTGCAAATGTGTTAATGGCCTTGGTCATATTTCTAGCTGATAATTTAGTGCGTAAAAGGCATCTTAGGCGTTGAAAGTACTTATCAGTTATTTCCTCTTTGGCACTTTTATTATTAATTCCTCTGGCTTGTAGATATCCTAAATATCTGTATGATTCTTCCGGTTCCATTCCAGTCACGATACCTTGATCCGCTGCTGCCTCATATCCATCATGTTCCATCCAAACACCCTTCCTCATGCAACTTATCTCACATTTGTCTAAACAAAATTCATCTGCTATACTCTCTACTGAAACATCCCAACAATCCAGGAGATCACGAAGATCATTCTTTTGTTGGGCATAGAGTTTCAAGTCACCATATACTATGATGGCTAATTTCAGTACATGGATTTCCTATTATATCCCTTGCATTGTTCTTCAATAGGAAGTGAGTCGGTCGCCAAAGCTATACAACAACAAATCGGACCAAGGGCATCTCCCTGAAAGATGCCTTTTCGAATATTAATTTTGCCTTCATGTACTACATGCATTTAATTATGGACCTATCAACGTTAGATTAGTAAACCACTTTGTCAATCGCAATGTGAAGAAACTTGAAATATGTTCATCACTTTGTAATTTCCAATACCTAAGATAAGCAGGAATGTGGAATACTATAAAGGCTTTTGGTAGTCTATGTAAAGCCATATAAGTTGGTTCTTTCTTCCTCTTCGCCGTATCATTATTACGTTGTCTATAATTAATGCTCCCTACAAAACGTGATCCCTTTCGACACCCTTCTGTTCTTCATCCAGCATTCATTATTTTCATGTGACGATATAGTTCTCAGATAATATGCCGTGAGTATATTGTGCCGTTCGTTAGAATCCCACTTTCTACTACAGCTGCGTCCAAGATGATATTAAATAATGTAGTGGATAGTGGGTCGCCCCGTCCTAAACATCTACTCACCTAGATTCTGTCATCCTGTTTCTTGATATATGACTTTTTAACTCACATCGTTTTCCGATGCATTTTTCTTCTCTTTCTACATTATCTTTTTGCTTCCTT
Source organism: Protaetia brevitarsis (assembly GCA_004143645.1). Lineage (NCBI taxonomy): Eukaryota > Metazoa > Arthropoda > Insecta > Coleoptera > Scarabaeidae > Protaetia > Protaetia brevitarsis. The sequence goes on from RXPK01000307.1 coordinate 1,569,425, forward strand.
CTACATTTTTGGTATTTTGCTCCACTTTCCTCTGTATGTTCCGTACATTTCAGGCTTGTTTTTCTTTTTGTCGTATCACCTCCTTACTTTATCGAACCATGTTCCGTTATTGCTCTCTATCCTATAACATCTTGCTCCATCTGCCCACTATCCGTTCGAAGTCTTTGCATTATTCCTCCCACGTTCCCCCCTTCATGCTTATATTTCTGCTTAATCTGTCTTTGTATTCAGTTTACATTTTCTTCTTTAATTTGTCCATTGATATCTAATCTTTTCTTTCTTTCCTCTTCTTTTCTCAATAGTTTGGTGGTTGCGGTGTTTATTTAGCTCTTATAAGTACGTGGTCAGTGCCTACATCTGCTTCTATAACTCCTTACGTTTAATACATATTTTAAAGTTTCCCTCGATTAATATCATGATCAATTTGGTAATTGTTCTACCTCACGCGATATTCAGTTCCGTATGATTTCCAGATGTTAAAAATATGTTGTAACTAGTATTTATACACCCGAGCAAAAGCATTTGTTACTTCAAAGAAAAAATTGTTTATTTGATCAACATGTAATCGATACGTTAGATTTTAATATCAACTCCAAAGTTTTGTTTAGAATGTTCATGAATATTGTTATCAATATCAATACTTTTGATCGGTAACCATCTTAAATTTTAGATAATCGCTTTGTTGTGATTACTGGCGCAAAATAAAGGCCCTTTTGGTATTAGTTTTCTTCTATAAAGAAATGTTTTTAACTTATGTCCTTTTTTAGGGATGTGCTTACTGTTTCATTGACGAAGTCGATATCTTCATGATCAAATGGCAAATACAGAATTATTTTTATCAACATTCGAATTATGTATCACATGCGAAGTTAGTTGCATAGCTACGTGTTGATGTAAATTGTGAATAATAAGAAACGTATAGTAAATAGTTACAGATATACGCAGTTTCATAATAAAAGTAACCTGCGCATTACTACGAAACGAAATATTAAAGAATCGCAACATCCATGCTTTCATTTTTGATACGCTTTTTTTGTCATTATCTAGCTTACGATGTATGTATCTCTCATTGTATAGCACAATATATTTGTTTATCGTATTTTACTCGCGCAAAAAAGCAATCTCGTGATATAAAACCCATTTCACCCGTGTGATGCAAATTGCAGTCGCCATTCCTAGTTCGCAAATTAAGTTGCTTACAATACTCAGCGCACATCGTATATGAATGTTCCACACACCATCACGAAAATAGGCTATTTGAATAATTACATATTTATATCACCATACGCCATACGTGTAGATATGCCTTAGCTTGTTTTATTTAAATTTTGCGTGAATTTACGGTAATGGAACACGAATTATACGCAGATATTCAGTTTTTTATTAGGGAATGTTCCTCAACGTACATCCATTTATTGCATTAGTAAACTGGTGGTTTCAAAAATCTTGCAATCGTTATTCTGCATTTTACATTTACCGTTGTTCCTATACAGTGTTCCAATATATGCGACAAACTTAACGCTGATTCCCACGGGTTATTTTTCATAAAGTTCATAAGAACATATGTCCAAAATCGTTAGTTCAAAGTTCTACAATGTCAATAGTAACATAAAAATTAATGTTTTTTATTATAAATTAACAAAATAAATAAGTAAACAATTAACTTATACTAACATATTGAAAAATGACCGACCCAACTGCAATACAAGTTCTATCCTCGTCGTAATGACTGCAAGTCCGTTCTAAAATACCAGGGTAATTTTCGAATTGTTTGAAAAGCTGCGATAATACATATTCCTCAGTTCATCGACATTTTCAATGGGAGTCGTATAAACTAACTGATTTAAGGCGACCTCAAAGAGAAAAAGTCCAAAAGAATTTAAGTCTGAGACCGAAGAGGCCACGCTGTGGACCCTCCCGTCCTATCCACCGATCTGGATACGTATTGTCCAAAAACTCGCGAGAACTAAACTAAAATGCGCTGGAGCACCGTCATGCATAAATACATTTGCAATCTTAATTGCAACGGAACTTCTTCCAGCAGCAGGGTAGCTCCTCTTCAAGAAAATTTGCGGTATAACCCTCGCCATTTAACCGCATCCGTAAAAAATGTGACCTATCAAGTGATCTCCAATAATTCCGGCCCACACATTGACAGAGAATTGATGTTGATGACGGGCATTCACTAGTTCGTGCGGATTTTCTTCGGCCCATATGTGATTATTATGAAAATTAATAATCGCGTTTCTAGAGAAAGTAGCCGCGTCGGTGAAGAATATTTGAGCCAAATACTCAGGATTTTGTGCGATTTTGTGTTGCATTCATTGACAAAAAACAACTCTTTGCGGAAAATTTGCCGGCAAAAGTGCCTGCACCCGTTGAATGTGATATGTATGCAACAGTTGATCTTTCAATATTCTCCAAACTGTGGTCTGACTAATGTTTAAATCAAACGCAATTTTTCTGGTGCTTGTAGCAGGATGTTCCTCAATTTCATTTAGTACTATTTCTTCAACTTGTCGAGTTCTCACTCTAAATGGGTGCCCGTTATCAGTCGTCCATTTTTTTAAAATTTCTCGTTTTTCTAAGACGTTAGGTGAAGACGGGCAATATTGAATGATGCGGGATGATAGGTTCGGGTATCGTTCTTCATAAAGACGTCTCTAGCAGCACGCGAATTTCCATTGGCAGACCGTAAACGAAAATGCATATCAACACATCTCAGCATTCGTGTGTAATTCATTTAGGAAACAGAAACTGGCATAAACTGAATGAATACTCTGACAACTATTGACAAATAAACAATTCCCTCTCAACACAATAGTTTTTGAAGAACCAACTGTGATATTATATCGTGTTAGTCATAGTTCACAATTTATTATTGAACATTCAATAACTTTAAAACTAAATCGTTTTGACATATTACTCATATGAAACTCTTTATGATCAAAAATAACTCAGGAATCAGCTCTTAAAGTTTGTCACATATACTGAAATCACCCTGTAATACAACGCCTGTAATTTATTTCATCCTCTGCGCCCTTATTAAAATTTTAAACAAAAAATTGCCAGAGACGCTAGTAATATCCAAAACTCTCGAAGGTACTCGGCTGTCATAGGAGGTAATTCAAGTTATTATTAAATTTGTTTTGTGTTAATAAAATTTCAATTTTCGACGAAGAATATAGTCCAAACATGCAAGAAACATACAAGAAATTGCCAGATTGCGATAGGACCGATTTTCTATCCTCGCTTGTCATCGTGGAAATATACGTGTTTTATTTTGGGCGTCACGGTATTCGTACAAATCTCCGTGAAATCCTGCGACAAACAGTGCAAAATACGGAAATAAATAAAATACAATGATTACAAATCCCTGACTAGCAAAATATGAGCAAAAACTCAACGCAATAAGAAAGCTTCTACTTTGCACACACACATTCTTATCAGCTTCTTTATATGTTTCTACAGGCGTGCATATACTGGAAGGTTCTCGCGTGTATAATATATAAATTCACCTTCTCGGTCACTCCGCGTGCTTTCTTCCGAGTGGAGGATTACTTAAAGGACACTTCGGTGGCATCTCAGCTACCATTTTCTGCTTCTTGTCACTACTGGCGTTCTAAGACTAGTTGGCATGTTTATGCGTTGCCGTGTAAGTACTCCTGGTTGTCGGCTATCATGTGCTATTGGTTCAGGTGACTGATCAATTACTTCTGGCATCTGTTCTTGTAGTAAATGACCGATGACCATTTGATTTGTAACGGATGTACTTTTTTGTGCTGGAACCTACTGGGTTTGCGAATATCCTGATGTTGCAAGGCACTCTTCCAAGCGACATCATCCGGTTTATTTAGGCATTCTGGCCGCTTTTCAATTTCAATTGCTTCCTTAATAGTTCTTGGTTTTAATTTTGGTCTTCGTGCCATCGAAATTAATCTTATGGCCAGTTAATAGCGAATGCTGTGCTACAGAAGAGTTAAACGCTTTCTGTTTTACCGCGATATTATGTTCCTCTCTACGTACATTTATAATCCTGTTAGTTTGTCCAATGTAAGAAGATGAACACTCACCGCAAGGAATTTCATATACGTCTTGATTCTCTAGAGGAATATATTCTTTAGGTGATTTTAGCACCTAGCCATTTTTTTCTCCGGTAGTAAATACTGCTTGAATGCCGTGTCTTTAATATTCTACCAATTACGTCAGTTGTTCCCTTTACATAAGGAATTATAACTTTGCGTAAATATTCCATTCTTTCTCTTGATTTATTTTTCTTATTCAGGACTCGTGTTATTGATTTGTTGTAAAATCCATTCGAAATTAAAGCATCTCTGATGTTTTTTACTTCTAAATTACGGTATTCTTTGGTAAGTTTTACTGATCTCGATACTAATGTGTTAATGACAATTGGAGTTGCGCTGAATGGTGATGTGATTTAGCATTTAGGTACCTATTTGTATGTGTCGGTTTTCGATATATTGTATGTCCTAAAGTACCATCCTGTGTTTTTTCCTGACTAGTATATCTAGAAAAGAAAGCTGACCATTTTGTTCTTTTTCCATTGTAAGTTTGATTTTTGGATGCATGTTGTTTAAATGGGTCAAAAACTTTTGTACTTCTTCTTCTCCGTGGGGCCAGATTACAAAAATGTCATCTACATACTTTAACCACAGCTTCGGCTTCTTTTGAGTTTCGTTTGTAAAGCTACTACCTCGAAATTTTCTATGAATAAATTTGCTAAAGCAGGAGAAAGCTGTGAGCCCATTGGAGCACCTTGTTTATAGCGCCGATCTTTATATATAAAATAAGTATTTGTTAAACAGTGGTTCGGTAGATTAATGATATGTTCTGGATTCAGGTATTTACGACCGTTGTCTCGAACTTATGAGTTTTCTCTCCCTCTTTGCTAGCAATGGAATTTGCTGGATTTACACGCTTGATATCAGGCAACTTTATTCTCTTGTGAAAATTAACTCTTCTTTCAGTATTTATTATCTGGTAGTGTTGGACTTTCCCAATTATCGCTCCACTTATTCTGCGTTTTATAAATGTATTTTTTTTTCACAATTATTACAATTTTACTGCCCCAATTTTTCTGTACAGATATCTAAATGCTAAGTGATCTTCCTTGTTCGTGCTTAGCGGGAAGTGAATGTTTTTCGTATAGTTGGTTAATATCAAAATCCCAGAGAGTCTGATGTTTTCTTTCTCACATACAAAAACTGCGGTATGCCGTTGACACACAAAAACAGGATATTCACATATAAAAAGCATTTCATTGACATAGGTGCTGGGGGGAAAATCTGGGACTGTTTGTATTTACGTCTTTTAATTTTCATTGTCTCCCTTCTCATGACGGTCTACCTCCTATCCTATTCTACGTTTCATGATATATTCCAGTAAAATTTCAAATTGTAGGTTAAATTATTTATATTCTTTTAATCTACAACAACAATACTTTATTTAAATAACAAAAAAGTTTTCATATATCTTGATATATGCAAACATAATTGAGTTTCTTTTTTTGAACTACAGATTAACAAAAACATGTTGTTGTTACTAATAGACAAACAACGCCACGTGATTTTTAACAAAAGAGCTCTTGCTCAGATATGTCCTGCAACATCCAATATGTAGATACAGGCAAGAGGTAAAATACCCAAATTACGAAATATTGGTCTGTATAATTAGGCCCCACAAGGATCTCACAATAGCTTTTTGGCATAGAAACAACCTATGAGCAGCCGGGGATGAGCTCCACAACAGTATTCCATATTGCAGCCTCGAGTACACTTCTGCATAATATAAAGTAATGATAAGGCATGCCATGGTTATTTGTGATCGTAAGCAGCGGAAGACATAGCATTTACTGGAGAGGGTTTTTATCAAATTAATACAATGCTCATTTCACGTAATAGTATCCTCAAACGTAAGGCCCAGAAACTTAATAGAGTTCATTTTTACCAGATTATGTTCATTTACTGAAATATCGCCAATGTCAGCAGTTTTCTCTAAATTGAGGTATAATTTGTTATGACAAAACCACTCCGTGAGCGTTCTCAAGAGGGCGTTTGCTGCTGTGTTAGCTTCGTCGCTGGATGTCAATAAGGAAATGTTGTCGGCATACATGGTTACATATTAGTGTTGTGATGAACGTAGCTTTCTGCTTGCAATATTCCATAATTTTTGAGATACACGATGTCAGTGCCAGTGATCTGTAATTAGATATACACACGCCGTCACCTTTTTTTGATGTACAGGAATAATCAATGCAGTCTTTAATGCTTCCGGAAAAATGCTGATAGGCAAGGAAGCTGTTTATGAGATGCGTCAATACGTCTGTTGTAGATGTTCCTTGCAATCCTTTATTAAATCGTCTGGTCTCGCAGAAAATTTGCGTTTAAGAATTGCTTGTACATTCTATTACGTTAGATATTCAGGAGTCGGAAACACTTCGCCTAAATTTTGCTAACAATTTAATTAACCTTCTCGGCCAAAAGTAACACCTCGCTCTTACCCCCTCTTAAAGAGTGAGGTTAATATCACGCCGGCCGGCGACATCTTTATAAATTCTGTATAAATCCTGTCCCTCGCGTCGAATAAAATTTCATTTTAAATAAGTAATACGGAGCAAGCGACACTTTCGAAGCATGTCACGTACGTTTTTTAAAACTCTCTACATTCTATTTTATGGACGTGCGGGCGGAACGACGACGAGACTTCCGCATGAAAAATGTATTCTATTGGCAATCCACACAAAGACGCCACCATGGATGCGCGCCGTGCATTGACGTTTTGGAGTTTGTAGAACTGCTTGTATCGCCAGTCTATTTGGAACGTGTATGGGCATATTTCGTCACACAATTCGCCGTCATATCCAACGTATACCTGATGAAATAAGTACGGATCTCTGTGGGTGATGTAACTCTACGATTTGATTTTTAAAACTCTATTTCTAGGATTAGAATGAAGGTCTACCATTTCAACAGAAGAGCAAGCAATTGTGAGACGATGGAAACAGTACTTTGAAGAATTGATAGGGAAGCAACAAGAAAGTAAGGAACACACGCAAAGTATTAAACTAAATACAGAAGTAGAGATTGGAAACGTAAAGGAAATCACAATTGAAGAGGCAACAACAGCACTTCAAAAACTTAAATGCGGAAACGAGTCTGGATATGATGGTACAGTATAGCCCGAGGAATGTTAAAATGTATTCGTACAAGGAAAACAAAAATATTACTTGAAATATATAACAAACCCTAGAAAGAAGAAGAAATACTCAAAGATATCGAAATAGGAGTCATTTTCCTTATATGCAAATCGAAACCATACATGGCTTTTATAGATCTGGAAAAAGCATTAAAATTTGATAAAGTCCAAAGATATAAGATATGGGAAAGTCTAGCTGGCAAAAGTTAGTAAGAGCCATTATAAGTTTATATACATTGACCGAACAAAACATTGGTGATATGATTATAGCAAAGAATTACAGCAGCGTTGCCAAACTGAATCGCTAGTTTCAGTTAGCACATTAGCAGTCATAGCAATTAGTTCCACAGATCACTAAAATCAGATATTGAACTAGACCGAAATTCTATGTACCTAGAAATTAGTTTCGTCTCCAGTCACCGACAGCGTTATGTTACTGCGCTAATTTGAAAATGTAATTATTGTTCTTTAAATTATTTATTATTGATAGGTGATAATTTATTGCCAAACAGAAATATGTTACATAAGGCTCATTCCTTTATTCATCGATATCTAATTAATAGTGTTAGTGGGAATATATTTTAGCTTCATACATTTATCGAGGATGTGTCACCGAGTTGTAGGGTATTTTGCATAGAGACCGCGTTGCAGCTATGTAAATAATGGTTCGATTTATCAAAATACATGTGAATACGTCTTGTAAACACAATTTCGCTTCAACCAAAGGCGGCACAGGAGAATCTGACATGATCCATTTCTATAAATTAAATTGAACGAGGGCTTAATTTATCATTTATGTTGTAAGATTCCTTTATTGACATTCACATAATTTTGAATAGAAGGTATCCTCATTGCCAGAGTGTTTTTGTTGGTGCGTTTTTGACTGGACGTATTGTACCAATTGTTGTTAACAACAAAACATAAGCTAACGATATCAATATAGTGTATTGACTGTTATGATCCCCATTGATCGCCCAAACGACACTGACGACCAATCTTATGCGCGTGCAGTACGCTGCGCGCCGCTGGGATGTGACGTCAAAATATGTTTCCACTAACAGTATAATTAATATATAAAAACAGAAGCACACTCAGAATCGATATACCTTTCGACGAATTAAAAAATACGCCTTAAGACATCGTTAGCTTGAAAGACGACAGTCAAATTTTGTATCTAATGCTAAAACATAATGAAAACATGTATACAAAACTCCTACGAATATTAATTACTAAGGGCCGGTTTATTCATCTCTGAATAAAGTGCCAAGTTGTGTACTTGACAGATTAACGCAACTAAACGTTTATTCACCTTTGAGTAGCACTACTAGTCGAGTAAAATTTCCTTACTGGCCAGATATTTTACTTGACAGCTCAAACACCGATTAAGATGTTACTTGACAGTTTGACATTTGTTAAGTCGTGTTTAAAGGTTCGAAAACAATATATGATGGCTTTTCTGGGTAAAAGATGAAGAATATGAGGATCTATTTATCAACGAAGAAATGGAAATTGTTAACCATATTAATAGGAATCGACGTACTTATATCACAGTAGCAGATTTCGGAAGGATGCACAAGAGTACTGCCGCAAAAATTATAAGAAAAGTTACAGTTGCATTAGCGTGTTTAAAAACAACGTTTATTCATTTGCCTGCGTGACGCCGCGTGATAGAAATGAAATAATAAGTAAATTTTATGAAATGTCACGTTTTCCAAACGTTTTGGGAGCCCTTGACGGCACACATGTGCGAATCCAATCGCCGGGTATAGCATAAATAAATTATAGAGTTATGTATACATAGTTACAACTTGTTTTACAGGTGGTGCAAATGCAGAAATGTACAGAAATAGGAAAGGGTATTTTTCTATTAATGTGCAAGAGGTCTGTGATGCTTCTAATAAAATTATTGATATCGTTAATATTTTTTTAAAATTCACTTGTTAGGATGCGTTTTGAAGCTGGAGAAATGGGAAATTGACTACTTTTGGGTGATAGCGGTTATCCTGTTAGAGAATATCTCATAACACCTCTAAATAATCCAGTTACTGCTGCGGAGACTTTGTAAAATGAAGCCCAAATACGAACTAGAAATGTAGTAGAAAGGACGTTCGGAATTTGGAAACCACGCGACGGTTTCCCATTCTTTCAGTAGGAATGAGATGTTATAGCAACAGCCATACTGCACAATATTGCGTGTGAAAATAATGAGATTCTGTTTGATATTGGAGAAAATGTAGATTTAGGTAATATTGGTGTTAGGTAATAATTATTTTAAGAGCCTTCTGTATTCTTGGAATAAGTCAGAAAGCATTAAATTCTGCGGTAACCTTTCTCCAAGTTAACTCTTTCTCTTGCCATGTGCATGCATCATTTTTTTTTTATTTTCATTTACTGAAGCATAATGCTTTAGTATAGTCTCGACCAGTCGATTTGTCTCCTCAAAGGTAAAATTTTACAATCTGTCACGTTTAGCAGCAGTTCGCTTCATAATAAAATCAAATTATAGATCCTGCAATGAATATATGTAACTTCCTGTATGAATACATTTCAAACTTCTCTTAAACAATATTATTCAAACTAAATTAATAACAAACTCACGAATTCCTAAATGAAAATGTCAAAAATAACTTTGATAAACGTCAAATTAAACACCGTAAACATGTGCTTTACATTTGCATACTATCTCTTTTTCACGTGTATTGACTTTTCGTCTTTCTTACTGTCTTACCAGAAACAATACTACTGACATAAAAATATTGACTTCCGTCAAGTATGTACTTATCATTTAAAATATCGCGAAAAGACACAAATATTTTACTAGTGACAAGTAAGTTTAATTGTCAAGTGCGTACTTGGCACTTTAAGGGCCGGTTTCACAGTTGTCGCTTAAACTGCAGCTTTAGTAAGCTAAACTTAAATTTAAGCGTCGCTTTAAAATGAGATGTGTTTCACAGTACTAAGTTTAAGTAAGCATAGCTTCAATATTGATTGGTCACACTGATCGTGCTTACGCTTATTTGACAGATGTCATTAATGTGATAAACGTCCGTCAGGAACGTAAAATTCGCGTTGTAGCGTCGTGATAGTGCCTATTGGTAAAAGATGGAGCAAAAAAGAACCGCAAATTTTACAACCGAAGAAGTAGTTACACTAGTAGAATTAGTAAAAAAATACCGTGCTATCATAGAATGCAAAAAGTCCGACAAAATACTGTGGAAAGAAAAAATAGTAACTTGGGACAAAATATGCCGTGAATTTAATGTGACACACGGCAAAGTGTATCGAAACGCTATCGTATTACGCAAAAAATACGAAAAATTTTAAAAAAAAAATATGAAAACAAAGTTTGCTAATGAGCGGACTGAACTTTTTCGGACTGGTGGAGGACTATCCCAACCAGCAGGTCATATAACGGCAATTGACGAGGAGTTGCATGAAATTATTAAAATGCAAGTAGAAGGGTTACCTGCAAAATATGACTCGGATACATTTGTAATATGTAAGGATTGTATAATAATAATAATACATAAACACTTACAAACAGTTTATTTTTTCATAGCACAGGAAGCTATTATGCTAGAAGAGGAAACAAATACGGTTCCTCGTTCGATATCAGAAGTAACAGGGCAGGTAGAAGTAGCAGGTTGTAATATATCTGAAAAATTATGATGGTATTTTCTAAATGATTGTTATAATTTTGTCACAACAGATAACACAGCTGTACAGAAGCACAGTCTGTTCAACAAGAACAAAATTGGGCACAATGTACACCAAGAATGCTGCAATGTACTCCGAGTTCTGGATTACAAGTTCCCCCCTCTACTACCCCTGTAAAAGGTTTGTCCTGATGTGACATCCTCTTGCACATTTTTAGTTACATGTTACATGTTACACGAAAACAGTAGACCGGTGGGCAATATTAGCAAAGAAAAAAATGGAATTAATCCAACTAGAAAAAAAATCCTACTCGAAGAGCATAATCTAACAATGCTACAGAAAAAAGAAAAACATGCCCTGGAAATTCAGGCACTGCAGTTAGACATCGAAATTAAAAAGCGAAACTTGCAAAAATTATAATAAAAAGTCGGTTATTTGTAATGGTTGTGTATTTCTTTGAGGTAATACCTCTTCAAAAAAAAAAACAAAAGAAATAAGGGCAACTTATATTTCGTTTTTACATTACACAATCTAATTTCTGAATGAAAACAATCATAGAATACTTATGACAAAAATACTCCAAACTGTGGTACTGGAAATGCTGCAAACTTCTCCTAAACCCCTCACCACAAACTGCACTAAACTGGACGTACGTTTCAATAGCAAAGCTATCATCATCAGCAGTTCAGTGTTTCTGCTGATGATGATAGCTTTGCTATTGAAACGTACGTCCAGTTTAGTGCAGTTTGTGGTGAGGGGTTTAGGAGAAGTTTGCAGCATAGAATACTTAACATTTCACAACGCATTAATTTCGAAGTAAATTTCCAAAGTAGCCATTAATTAAAGTATATCTCACTAAATTTTGCCTACCGACTACTATCTGCGGTGGTGGTACATTATTTACAAAATTTACCATTTCTTCGACATTAGGATCTAACGGTGGTAAAATATATTCTCCATTTTCGCATGCGATGTTATGTATCACCGCTGTAGCCACTATAATACTTTGTACCTTTTCTATTTTCACGCGAATTCCTACTGATAAAATAGGAAATCTTCGTTTCCATACACCATAGCTTCGCTCCACACAGTTTCTAGTGCGGATTAGCGATTCGTTAAACAAATTTTCCGCAGGTGTATCCACGTTGGGCAATGGTGTCATAATATAGTTTCTGCATGGATATCCAGCATCGGCAAGCAACAAGCTGTCTTGCATATGTCCATTTTCAAATTTTCAACGTGCTACGATATCTGTTTTTGTAGCTGAGCATTGCAAACAGTTTGCACATTGATGGAAAGGAATCCTTTTCTATTTCGGAATATTTCAGCATTCTCCCCACCTAAAGAAGAAAACATATTTATTCTGGTGTCAAAGTTATTAAAATCAATTCAAACCACTTACCTGGCGATAAGATTTTCACATGCGTGCAATCTAATGCTCCAATTACACGAGGAAATCTCGCAATTCTGAAGAACTCGTCTCACTTCTGTTCTTTCTTCTGCTGAAGCCGGAAGCTTTATGTACAGTGGCATCATTCTTGCTATTGCATCAGAAACAATGGTAATTGCCCTACTAGCTGTAGATTTTGAAACTCCAGCAAAATCACCCACTGTAATTAACATGCTTCTAGTAGCATAATATCGAAGCACTAATAGTAGCATATTACTTGGTGATAAAGCGTTGTTCCTGAATAAACATTACGAATTAATGCATCTGATTTCGTCAACAAGATTGTACAAATTTACCAGTTTGTTGTATGTGATATTCTGTTAGATATCTGATCCAAAAAGCGGCCTGCGGAGTCTTTACTAATTCTAAACCTTTTGTGAAAGTCCACTCCGTCCCATACGATAAAATGATCTGGACGTTCCCTTATAATCCTCGGACGTCTACGTCTATTAATATAATTAACTATATCTTCTCCTTCCCCCAATTCTAAATCGTTATATAGACGTAAAATATCCATTTTGATAACGCTTAAATATTTTGACACTTTGACAGCCAGCTTAAGTGACACTACAACCAGCGCTTACTTTAAGCCGCGTTTTACACAATATATGCTGACTGTGAAACACCCTCAACTTGGATTTGCCACTTAAGCTAAAACTTTTAGCTTAAGTGATAACTGTGAAACCGGCCCTAATTCGCGGTGAATAAACCGGGCCTAAGTGTAAGAATTACCGGTAGTACCAGAACTATATACATGTTTTGGAGATACTTTAACTTTAAAAGCAAAAATCATCGTCTCCTTTCAAGCCGACATGTGGTTTGACAATACATTATCCATTTTGAACTAGAATATTCACGTCGATCAGTCCAAGTAAATTTAATAACATAGAAGTTATATTCTATTACAACAAAAATTAAAGTTTGTTTTAGCGTTGTCGACTTATTTCAGTAAATACCGTGGATTTAAATATGGTGTAACCGACTTCACGCGATGTTGCACAGCTATTTTGTTCATCTGGCCTACCTTCTACCTGAGGACAAGGAGTACAGCTGTTGTAGGGACTGCCAATTTAAAACTTACTTACTTCCCGATTATAACGCTTCTTGCGGTTGGAGGTAGTACTGAGGGTTTGCAGCTCGACCGAGATCCTTATTTTTGAATGTTACAAACCGGCTAGTTTGCAGGACATCATTAGTTCACTTACAAATAGAAAAGGAAAGTGTCGAGTGATCTGTGTGAACCTTGCTTTTATTCTCGCTTTATTTCCTCGAAGTTTCCTCTAATATTCCTCCGGTCAAAAAAATAGTATTTTTTGAACGGCGAAAAAACGTGTTTAATCGATAAAAAAATGTAAAACGAGCAATATATAGCTGTAATAAACTGAAAAAAAAAATTCGCATAAACTTCATTTGTACTCCCATGGCCGCACTCATATAACATGAGTAATTTCTGATACGAAACAAATGGGCCGCCTGGTCTAGTGGATAGCGCGCTAGGTTTCCAAAGGCGAAGTATTGAGTTCGAGACTGTTGTTGTGTTCATTTTTTTTAATGCAGTAATATTACATATGAGGGACAAATACACACGATCATAAAATATTAATCTGGTGATCATTAAAACGGCGGCTAGTGGCGTGTAATCGAATCTAATGTTGATATGCGCTGTTTCTTTTTAGTGCATACAACACCCTGTCTAGATATTTTACATGTACACTGTTGGTGTCAAGTGATATATCTGTATAATATAAAGACAGCTGAGCTTACCTCTTGCAAAACGATCGACTTCCCGTGTAGTTTGCTGTAACTATGTAATATTTATTGAGTGGAAAACAGTTTGACGTTCGGTTGAATATAATTTTGGTATTAGTGCAACAAAAAAAAAATTAAGATTTATTTAAATACAATCTCTCGATGTATATTGTAGCGCCTATTATAGGATACACTGTTTGGTACGTAGTTGTCTACACTGTTCATTAAACCATTGTGCTATTGGCACATCGTCACTATTACATTTATTTCCCAAGAGTAGCTATTAAGTATATCATATAACAGCATCGTAAACTGCGAATATATTTAATCATGATATCGAGAGCATTCAGAACCTATCCATCTAGTATGCAATTTTTGGCTCGAATAAAATAAATAAAGCTGTTGTTTACCTTTTCTCCTCTGTTAACAAAGTAATAATGTTTTCACTCTAGTAAAGTATTTCTGAAAACTGACAGCGCTGTATGTAGTTTAATACCGTGTCTATATAATCAATTTCATGAAACTTTAAAAATAACCAAACCTCCTCCGAAATCATAAATGGTTAAAAATCTATCGTGAAAGGTACATGTTAAATTATTTATGGATCACTTTAGCAAGGCATTTTGGTGCTCTAATGTTTTAAGCAATAGCTATTTTATCGGCCTCGTTTCCTTGTTTATGATTGTATGTGTATACAATGCCATCAAATACCATGAATTACCTTACGAATGAAGCCATTTCTAGAACGTTATTGATGCATGTAAACTATCATTATGTATCGATATAACGTTCCTTAATAGGGTAATCACTGTGTATTATCTCCAATTAACCTGTATTTTTCTTCCATGTCTTTTTGTATTTATATGTGTAATGTCTAAAAATACATTTCTTTCATTAAAGACAAACAACTTGATCGATGATTTTAAATTATCAGGTTGTTCTTTGATAGCGTACTTATTTAACTTCCTATGGTTGCGTAGAGAGTGGCGTAAAATTAATGCTCATGCTTCTGGGATTTAATTTACGAGACTAAAAGAAATCGAGAATGAAGAAAATTTTCCGTTACTGATATCACATAATATCATATCATATCGTTAGTTATTGACTCAATTATATAAATACTCAGATATTATGAATTGATCAAGAAAACTAAATCATCTCGGGATGCTAATCCTTTAGCCTTGTGATTTCCTCTAGTATTGCGTCATTTGTTCATGAAATTATCGTGTACTTGTTTTTTCTAGTGGGCGGATTTTCTTAAGGCGTATCTCTTCGACGCTCAATTCTTCTTGCTTACTAATTTTAACTTAATGAACATTTAGAACATTTTTTAGGTACTAATGTTACAATCTTAACTTTAAAATAAAATTAAAATGTTTTTAATAGGTTGCTTCCTGCTTCAAGACAAAAAAAATCGTATAATATACGGGGTATCAAATAAAAAAGTAAATTTTGCTTGGGTGTTAACTATACGACATATAAAGCACAAACCGAAACCGGATTTCATCATTAAAGAAAAAAAAAAGTAAAATTTAGAGCCAAAAATTCTTTAGTTCGGGCCTGATGCAAAGAAACGTCATGTTAAGCACCCGCTAAACGTGGTATTATGTATAAATACATTGCACTCATTTAGTATTATTCTTAATGGTATGCCGTAAGTTCATTTAACGTCATTAAATTTCTTCTTTTTATAAAATAAACATTCCTTTTTTGTTAAGAGCATTCTACGTAAGTCTACAAAGTATTATTTTTAATATCCTGATAAGATGTTCGAGTTTCACCGGATATGCGACTTCAGTAGTTACAAAAAACGTAAATATTTTTCTTTTGCTTTGTCGAATCGAGAGTTAGTTGTTAATAAACGGTACCACATGAATCTGAGTTATTTCTTTTGGATTTATTTAATCAAACACGCAAAATGAATTGAATCGAATTACACAGAAATAAATGTAGATACAGAAAATTTGCAAACACGCCTTTTTACTATGATATCGCGCGAAAATGAATCTATACATTCCCGCGCTTTTGCCGATGCATCAAGCTTCGATTTTCTTTATATGAAATCATGATGGTTCTGAAAAGGATCGTTTTTTCGAGACGGGAAGAATTTGAATGAAATGTTCTAAGTGGCTTGCACTCCAAGCGACGATCCACACAACGTTATTGATGAAAAAACTAACAGCGGTAATGGCTGAATGATGGTGGTATGTGGGGGTATACTCCGGACAGCATTTAGGTTGGACACAGATGCGGCTCTAGCCCACGGCATTTATAAAATATTTTTTCTCGTTAATGCTTACAGATATACCCTCTGTGCATTAAGACTTTTTGATTGTATATGATTACAGCTGCTACGTATTATTATATTTACCTCTATATCTGATACACCTGTATTCTATAACGTGGTGGTACACCATTATGCTGAAACCAATAATGGAATTTAGCCAATCCTTTGTTGACTATGAGTTCAGTATGTATACAAACAATTATCAAATTGTGCCAAGCATATAGAATTGTATTGCGCACTTGGTCGTTGAATGATAAAAAATGTCGTTTACTAATGCAGAGAGGCACATGCAGTTTTTCCTTTTAATATTTAAGAAACTGGTGTATTGCTTAATGGGAATATAACGCATAACGATCATCTTATACACATGCATTAATAAAACAATCACACAACTGACACATATGCATAATAATATGTTTTAAATAATAATAATTCGATTATATAATTAAAGTTGCTCCGTTACCATTAACCCTTTCTTATAGCCAACTAATATAATAAAACACGAAGGAGTGAGCATCTAAGATCTGCATGAATCAACTTGTTTGACCGAATAAGTCATTTGGAAAACAAGTAGTGACTCATGCGTTCAAACATTCACGAATCATGCAACAAACTCATTCGCACTCACTCCTAGAAAGATTTGATTTGAATTGATTTGTAATTAGTGAATCATTCAATTCATATAAACAAGCAAATTCGTTTTTTTATCAACTGCGATATCAGTCGATATCATCATATATCTCTCTAGATTTACGTATTGCTGTTATTGAAATCAATAAACAAACTCTCAAATTTATAAGAGTATAGTATCTTTGAACTAGAAGCCGGACATTCTCCTAGAATGTGATCCTTGAAGAATGTGTTTTTTTTAAATCAGTCCATTCACTCGAAAAGTTTCCACTTTCAGAATGTGTAATAGGCTTTAAGTAGTTTTCTTTTGTTTTTACACTATGTTGTTTTTGTTTTCAACATTTGTTTTAAGTTTTTTATTAGTATTTTTCCAAATATCGAAACTCCTTTTATATTTGTTTATTTTTCAGTTTTTCCCTATTCCCTTTTTCTCATTTCGTTTTCCCTTTCCCTATCTCTATTCCCTTTACCTATTCTTGTTTCCCTATTCCATTTTGCCTATTCCCTTTCCCCATTCCCTTTGCCCATTCCCTTTACTCATTCTCGTTCCCTATTCTCATTCTCTAGTGCCTTTCTGTATTCCCTTTACCTGTTCTCTATTCCCTTTTCCTATTCCTTTTCCCCACTCCCATTCGCTATTGTTCCCCGTTTCCCTTTCTCTGTTCCCTTTCCCTATATCATTTCCTACTTCTATTCCCTTTCCCCATTCCCTTTTCCTTTGCCTTTCCCTATTGCCTTTCCCTATTCCCTTTCCCTATTCTCTTTTTCCTTATTGCGTTTTTCTTGTCTATTTTCTCTATTTCCTTTTATAACATCCTATAAGTTACAGCTTTAAAAAAATAGTTGGCCATTTTCCCTATATTTCAAGTTTCTTCCCATTTTATCCCCATTTTATTTTTCCAAAAAATGTTATCAGCATCAAATGCAACGATCCAAGCAGCCACAAATGTCTGTTGCAAAAAATAAAAAATACACCTCTATAAATCGACTCAATTTGAGAAAAATAACGCCTCTCAACTCTATTTTAGGTTTCGAATTGTAAGACAAAGGACTAAGGAAGCGTTTTCCACATCGACACCCACCAAATAGCACCTCTGCTTAGTAGGGATCGCGCAAAATAGCCAATTTTTGTTTTTAATGGTAAAACATACTGAAAATATGTATAAATAACTCCTAGGAATATTAGTTAATACGTGCAACAATATCCTACAGAATTATATACACATTTTGGAGGTGTTAAAACAAAAAGCATCGGCTCCTTCCAAGTTGACATGTTCTTATTTAGCAATAAATTATCGACTTTTGACTCGAATGTTCACGTCAATCCATCGATGTAAATTTATTCTATTACAACAGAAATCAAAGTTCTTTTTAGTGTTGCCGACTTATTTCAGTAAATTTTCCAGGGAATTAAGTGCGGTGTAACCGAGTTCGCACGTTGTAGCGCAGCCATTTTGGTTGGCCTTATAGATAAGCACAAGGAATACAACTGTTGTAGAGACTTAATACGCTACGTAAAGCTTTAAAAAATAAAAATACTAATTTTCCGCTTGTAACGCTTCGTGCGGTTGGAGGTAGAACTAAGGGTTTGCAGCTCGACTAAGCTTCTTATTTTTCAATGCAAAAAACGGGCTAGTTTACAGGGCGCATTGAGTCGCATACGGACGTCGGTTTAGACACTTTGGGTTCAAGAATATTTATTTATTAATTATAGTAGTAAAGTGTAGTATTAATCTAGAATGACATAGCAAATTAATAATTATAGTATTTCAAAGTAAAATGAACTACCATTCATACCTTTCTTAGGGTAAAAAATATGAAAATGAAAATATATATCGAGACGATCGTCTGGGAACCATAAACAAAAGTTTTTCAAGTATTCGGGGGCAATAAATACTTCCATGAATAATACCAAATATAAATTTTAAAGCTTGTACCGAACGTCTGGTTACAAAAGAGTGAGTATTAAACATATTTAAAAGTTGTTTAATGAGGAAAACCACGTTCTGGATAAACACCAGTTGTTCGGAAAGAGATATATTTTAAAAATTTTCTGTGAACGTTTTCCAAGCGTACCTTATGAATGAAATATAATGGGGTCCAAACTAACGCAGCATATTCCAATCTTGGTCTTACAAGGGAGTTAAATAGATTAGACACCGTGTTTACGTGATGGAAGTATTTATATGTTTGCAAGACAAAGCCCAACATCTTATTTGCTTTTGAAGCCATCGCAGCTATGTGCAATGAAAAAGATAATTTTGGGTCAAAACTAACCCCCAAATCTGTAATTTCATCAGGCCTGCTAAGAATTTAATTTTCAAGGCAGTAATTGTACAGAACGGGTATTCTCTTACGTGTAAAAGTCATTGTTTTACATTTGGAAATATTCAGATATAATCTATTTTTTAGATTTTACTTTAGATGAATTTTTGAATGCACTTGAAATCACTTTGTCAACAACCTATTTCTCTTTTCAAAATAAATTTTACAAACAAATATATGGCTGCGCAATGGGTTCAACCCATATCAAGCACAAAGGCTCAATTAGTATTGAAGATCTTGAAGGACAGGTAATTAACAATTTAGAATTTAAACCAACATTTTATAAAAGGTATGTGGACGACTGTTTAGTGTGTATTTATGAAGACAAAATCACAAAATTTCATCAATCTTTTAACGATTTTCATCCGAAATTACAATTCACTCTTGAAATAGAAAAAAATCAAATGTAAACTATTTAGATCTTACCTCTGAGTCGAGAAATAATAAAATTTTGACCAAAATTATATCACAAACCAACATTTTCTGGCCGTTTATTTGAATTTTCACTCTGCCCAACCCTTTAGTTTAAAAAAAAAATGTCATGTCTTGCCTTAATCAATAGAGCCATTACATTAACCAGTCCAAAATATAGAAAGAAATTTTAAACACAGTAAAAATCAATTACAAAAGAATAACTATTCCTTTAACGCTAATTCAAAAAAACCATTAAAAACAAAATACATCAATATTATAACACAAAAAACACAAATCCAAATACCTTTAAATATCTTAGCATCCCATACGTTCCTCAATTATCCGAAAAACTTAATAAAAATACTTTACCCACATAATATAAAACTTGCACATAAAAACCACAATAATTTTGAATTTGGTTTCTCTAAATTAAAAGATTGTATTCCATTACAAAACCAAAGTCACGTAGTTTACAAAATCCCCTGTAACAATTGCAATGGTGTGTACATAGGACAAACATCACAACAACTTCATAATAGAATTAAAGGTCATAATAATATCAGAATATCTCACTGCTTTAAAAAAACATACAATTAACTTAGGTCATACATTCAATTTTAAATAATACAAGTATTTAAATAAAGAAAAAAATTATAAAGCGCGATGCATTTTAGAAATGATCCAAAATAAACAAACATAAAAACGCAGTAAACGATAAAAACGGAGGTAGAAGGTTTGTCAAAAATTTATGCGCCAATCATTTTAAACATACTTTTCGCCGTTAATATATGCATGCAAAGAGATAAACAACAATTTTAGTTTAACAAATTTAAAAAAACCGCCATCGCTGAGCTAGCCTTTCGCGTATGTTTAAAAGTAATTCTTCGACAGTTTGATTTAAAATAGTTGTGTTAACAGTTGTAAAATTGTTTAGAAATTAATTATTAAATATGTTTTTAAAATGTTTGTGAATGTCCCTAGGTGTAAGTATAAAAAATAACTCACATTTTGTTTAATAATTATTACATTTTATTATTAATTTAGATTATAATTTTAAAAAAAAAAATAATAAAACAAGTTAAATTTATAAAAATATACATTTCTGAAGAAGCAAGAAAAATAAAGATTGTCGAAACGTAAAAAAAATGAGTTGTTTAACTTTTTAAAGTCTTCAGTATAAATTAGCCGCTACCCTCACGAAGGAAAAAAAGGAATAACTATACATAATTAACGGCTACGAACAAAACATCATCAAATATAATCTATTTTTATTACTCCAGTCATATACCCTGTTCAAGTTATTCTGCAACGCAATAGCATCGCTTAAGGTTTCTACAGGCGAAAAAAACTTAGCATCATCGGCAGAGGGTAAACACTGGCAATCCAGTGAGTCAACAAGATCGTAAATGAATACTAAGAATAAAAGCGTGCCCAAATTGGAACCTTGAGGGACGCCAGACAACATAGAATAATAAGCGGATGCAAAACCCTTATATGAAACATAGAATTGTCTATGCCGTAAATAAGATTTTAATAAAGTTAACAGACTACTACAGATCCCTGTGTTAGAAAGCTTAGCCTATAGTATGGAATGATCAAGGCGGTTAAACGCTTTAGCAAAATCAGTATAAATTACATCCACCTGACCTCGTTCATCCAGAGTATCCGAAGCATACTGCGTAAAAGAAATCAAATTTGTGACTGTTGATCGCCCTCGCACAAAGCCGTGCTGGCAGTCTGAGATAGTTCTAGTTATATATGGGCTAAGGTAATTGTGCAAAATACCCTCAAATACCTTTGAAAAGTTAGATAAAATAGATATGGCTCTATAATTGCATATTTCATTAACATTACCTGCCTTGAAAATAGGACTCACTTTAGACACTTTCCAAATAGTTAGATAAGCGCTAGTACGAAGAGATATACTAAAAAGTGTTTTAAGCGGTTGTACAAAGACATTTCTACAATCTCGTATAATAAAGCTCGGAATTTGATCTTGGCCTGCAGTCATTTTACTTTTTAACTTTAATATAGATTTCAGAATATCATCCTCATCCACAGAGAACAAACTAAGTGGAAGAGAATTAGAACATGTACTTCTTGAGTTGTCATGAGATCCTGATGGTTGAAACATAGTACGAAAATAGACACCAAAAGCATTTACAATGTCTTGCGGTTCATTTAGCATTTTAGCTGGATTAAAGACTAAATATATGCAAGTTCGGAGGAAATACGTTAGTATTTATATTTAAGTAGATAAGTATTCCCGATAATAACTTAATGTACTTTAAAATGTCTTCTAAATTTATCTACATTACATTTTTGGTGCGGGTATTATTTTAGTTAGCAATAAACGGGGTAAACCTTTGTAAAATTAACACAAAAAACGGGGGAGCGGAAGGGGGCGGTAGTTGACCGGAGATTGGCCCCTCCATTCAATATTGGCATGGGCCGCCACTGGTGGATTGTAAAATAATAAAAAAAAAAATAACTCGCTATTATAATATTATAATATTTATAATTAAAATAAGAAACTTGTATATAAAAAAGATGGAAGGGAACACGGATTAGAAATTAATAAAATAGATGACACCAGGATGTCAAGAATTTGATTTTAGGTACTAATTTAAATAAAGTATTATGTTTAAAACTTACTTTTTTTATACCAGGCTGATCTTGTAGCATTGCACTATCTATCTATCGATAATAAATTGTTTTGTACAACTTAAAAAAAAAGCTGCTGAGTTGTTGCATGTCTTATTTTTTTTTTAATGTCCTCATGTCCATATTAAATAGCAACAAATATAAAAACGAAAGTAGAAGTCAAAATAATCCCCAACGATCTGTCCGACCATCATGCCGTAATGACAAATATTACTACAGCGAACAAACTTCACGAAATCATCAAAACGAATTACAATAAGATAACACAAGAAATTCAAAACATAGACGAACGATCCATCGACAATTTTCAGACACTTTCGATTAAATTGCAAGACATTATAGAGAAGCATAAAAAAATAATAAAAATAAAGAGACGAGAAGAGTGCCCATGAATAGATGACAATATAATGAAGCAAATAAAAGAAAGAAACAAATTGTATAAGAAACATATAAAAATTCCAAACAATAGCTATATAACTACAAAATATTATGACCAAAAAAAAGATACAACAGACAAAATAAGAGAAGCAAAAACCAAATACTACGAACACAAATTCCAAAAATATAAACAGACGCCAGCAAAAACATGGAATCTCATACAGAAAGAAACAGGCAAAACTAAAAAAAAAATAGAACAATCCATGAAATTCAGAAGGAAGACGGACCACAACTACAGATTTACAAGAAATTAGTAACATAATAAACACATACTTTACAAACATCGGCAAAATTCTAGCAGAGAAGCAATTAAGAAATCCAAAGAACACAAGAAGAGAGAAATAATAAATGCTAGCGTATTGCAACTAAAAATCCAAGAAGCGAGTGTAAATGAGGTAGATCAAATAATTGATGAACTCCAAAACAACAAAGCACCAGGGTTTGACAAAATCACCACAAACGTCATTAAAGCCAACAAAGAAAAGCTGCCCCCTATTATTGCTAAATTAATCAACAACGTTATAAAAGAAAGCCAATACCCCCAATACCTAAAACAAACTATTATAATTCCCATATATAAGAGAAAGGTAATAAATCTCAGCCCGAAAACTAGACCCATAGCGTTATTATCAACATTAAATAAGGTTCTAGAAAAACATATACACAAACAACTATCACAACACCTAAAAGAACAAAACATAATAAATAAGAGACAGTACGCATTCCAGAACCAGTCCGGCACGTCGTCTGCTGCTACAGATCTGTTAAATAAATATTAAACAAAATCTAGAAGACAAAAACACAGTAGTAGCAATATTCATAAATATGAAGAAAGCATTCGACACCATATCAAAGAACAAACTAATAGAAAATACAGAACTACGGTGTAACAGGAAAAGGGTTAAATCTAATCAAAACTTACCTATTGAACAGAACACAAACTACAATAGCGAAAGGAGTTGAGAGCAGCAGTTCGGCGGCCGAGTATAGAGTGCCACAGGGTGGAAATCTACCTCCAACATTATATATCACATACACTAACGACATGCTAAAGTTGAAAATACATGGAGACATATACGCCTATGCAGATGATATCTGTATCATATACGCAGGAAAAAAATCAACAAAAAATTCAGCAATATATAGACACGGACATGCGAAAAACAGACAATGTGCCAGAACAACTTAATAAATCAACGAAGCAAAAACAGAATATATGACATTCACAAGAAAGACTATCCCGCCAAATTTTACTATATGCATCACCAATCAAAAAATAACGGAAGTATAGAAAGTAAAGTACCTAGGGCTAACAATACAGCAAAACTTGAAATTGGACAAACACGTAGACACATTAGCAAATAAAAATATCCAAACATTAGCCGCAATACGTAAAATAAAAAGCATCATACCTCAGCATATGAAAATAGTATATTAAAGTATGAGTTTCATAAGGCATGATTTTGTCGCACGAGTTCAAGTTTAGAAAACGAGCCGCAGGCGAGTTTTCTAATGAACGAGTGCGACAAAAAGGCCTTATGAAAGGAGTCCTTTATACTATTTTTCTATTTTGCATTATAAATTGATAATAAATACTTAATAAAAATCTCATTAAAAATGTTGAGTTTTATTTTTATATGAAGTTGGTTCACATTGACATTACGATTGACATTTGACGAATTCTAATTCAAATTCGCGCTATTTAAATTGTTTAAACAATATATTTCATAATATAATCTCTGTAAACTGTAAAAAATGAGTGAATACTGAGACAAATTTATCTTGTTACGCCACCACAAACTGCGTGAAATTGCGGATAACGCCGTCATAAATTTATTACCTAAAAAATCAAAAGCAGTATATGAAAAAATGCTACCATGCAATTTGAAACTATGGGCTGTACAGAATAATGTCAACACAATATCTGAAAACATTTTATTGGCATATTTGAATTACAAGGTAAAAATAAGAAATCTTCTACCTTATGGTCTATGTATTCCATGCTTCGTTCTTGCTTTTCCATTTATAAAAATACAGACATATCAAAATATATATTAAATTACAAGCCTATTTAAAACGATTCTCTGAGGATACGAGGCTAAGAAATCTAAAATTTATGCATTGAAGATAGTTAATAAATTTATAGGAGAGGTTTCTGACGCATTGTATTTAGCAATAAAGGTACGATTTATTTGCAAAATGTAATTTTTTATGTAATGGATTTAATTTAGATCATTTTAATAATGGGTTACACAGTGCCTGTAGACGAGATAAATTAACAAATTAGTCCATACATGATTTAGAATTTTAAGAGTGATATTATTTTGTTGACAGTACCTAAAACAAAAAATAATATCGTAAGAGTTTTGCAATTACGGATGAAAGATGGATTACTTTAATTAAAAAATATGTCGCCCTGCGACCAAAAAAATATTAATCATTCAGATTC
Organism: Protaetia brevitarsis; assembly: GCA_004143645.1. Taxonomy (NCBI): domain Eukaryota; kingdom Metazoa; phylum Arthropoda; class Insecta; order Coleoptera; family Scarabaeidae; genus Protaetia; species Protaetia brevitarsis. The sequence continues at coordinate 1,594,703 of RXPK01000307.1, forward strand.
TTCCTTACATATCGCAATGGTTATTGTATATCGTGCCCGATTGGAATTAATACGATTGGCCAAAATGCCTAAAATTAATAGCTGATTTTCTAAAATTGCCCAATTCAGAGGCTTTATACTGGACATTGCTTCAGACGTTCTAGTGCTACACACTTAGCAGACGCAGGCAGTGATTTACTGACTATAAAACGTCATGGGTGGATGGAAGTCATCTGCGGTAGCTGAGGGTTACATCGAAGCATCTATGAAAAGTAAAAGTGGCTGTAGCGCACAACTTATCAGGGCCAAGTACATCTGGTCATTCTAGAGTTATATCATCGAATGATTCTCAACACAAGAGTCTACCATTAAAGCCAATAGCATAACTCAGCAAAACTTTGTTACGAAGAATTTGCCTGGCATAACAATTACATGCTCAAAATACTTGTTCCGTCAGTGTAAATGTATTACAGTAATTCCACTTTCATAAACAATAACAATGTAAACTAAATTTGTATAGAATTTTTGATTAAAAGTATTTACAATGTATATGCATTAAACGTCAATTTTGCTTTCTGTCATAATGTATTCAATACAGCCAACCTATAGAAATGAAAAAAGGCGTATCACAATGATGCACTTTTCGATACGCAAAAGCGTGTTGCAATTGCGTTTTTATGAACGCAAAATAGAAAAAAAATTATTTATCATAGCCTATTTACGTCACATATGAGCTATCTAATCAACGTTTGGGGAGAAAACTATGAAGAAACCTGAAACATGACTAACAAATACAACCCGAACAAAATTTTGAAAACAATTATACTCTACTAAATAAAAGAACACCAACTACTCAACTATTACAACCAAATTAGAGAGAACTAAACAGTTAAAACAGTTAATAACAACAAAAGAATCTACTACTACGATACAAAATTCGAAAATAACATGATAAGAACTGAAATCAAATTTAGCAAAAACAAACAAGCGCACGAACACCACACAAGAAGAACGTCTAGTATAAGAGCACAAAAAGTTACATGTAACAAACACACCCTAATACCATCAGCAGAAACTATAAACGCCTACAATAATTTACAAACCGACGTCCAGAAAATGAAATACCTCACCATATAGACAGAAAATCACGAGATGATTACAACCGAACAAGATATGAAACGCACACAAACAGAAGAAACGAAATTTAACAACAATGTCTAGGAGTCTTCAATACCGGTAGTTCCGCGGCGGAACAATGCTTCCTTCACCCCGATGAAGATTGAGGACCGTACGTCTCGCCGTCAAATATGTGTATATACTGTAATGGCTTTTATTGTCATGTATATTTATGTTATACTAAACACCGGCGGGTGTCCCCCTCGATTTCGATGAAACTTAACAGATCGAAAGAGTACCTTTAAAATTAAGAGACACGTATTTTTTTTATCGGCGTATCCGCGCGATTTTGGAGTACAGCCCCCTCCAAAGTTTGGACGATTTTTCAATTTGTGCAAATATTTCCTAAATATATAACAGATATTAAATTTTCTTCTTACAAATTTGCAGCATATTGCATGGCCCTAAGGGTGGCGTGGTCCGTATTCGCAAAAAGTTAATAACGGGGGACGGCGGTACCCCGTACCCCCATTTTTTACATTTTTTCTTCTTCTTATTCATCAAAAGAAGGCCGATTTTACATAGAATACGATGATGTATACAACAGTTTAGAAAATTTAATAATTTGTAAAAAATAGAAAAATAATAATAAAGCTTCAAAATTAATAAACTTGTCTATTGATATAAATCAAATGAATCTATGACAGAAAATAAGTTTTTATCCTTAACATAATTTCCAGCGTAATACATGGTCTCAAGGTAGATATCTTCATAAAAGCTAATAACGGAGGACGGGTACCCCATACCCCGCATTTTTTAGTAATAAGTTTATTCATTATTCATCAAAAGAAGATCGCTTTTACATAGAAAACGGTGATGTATAATAAATTTAGAAAATTAATAATAGTAATAATAACTCAAAATAAATATATATACGTGTCTATTGTGATGAATTTGATATGCACTTATCTACGCATACGTGAGTTTAATTAATTATTCGGTCACTTCAGATATAATTGGTAATTTGCATTATAAATTTAACGCGAGAAGGGATCTGGTGATTAATCATATTCTTTTTCGGATATAGTGATTCTTATGAACTACGATATAGATTTACATCAGAGAAATAATATTATTAAGTCGCAATCCCTAACCCATAATCAGTTTTGTTCCTCAAGATTTTTCGACGTATTCAAGTACTCGTGATATAAGAGTGGATACGTTGAGGAAAGACCTGGGCCATTTAAACATCCTGTAGGGTTTTGTTTCAATAAAGATGCGCAGTCTACACCCTTGTGTAGTATTTGCAATAAACCAGCTATTGTGCGGTGTTCATGGTGCAAACAAAATCTGTGTTTTTAAACACTTTACACAGACTATCACTACGTAATACTTACATAGCTTAATTACTGTATGTATATTAATCTTGTTCGCTATTGCAATACATATATACCAAAAATCGCATACAGTATGTAATGTATTTAAAACATTTATAAGCATTATAATGTTTTCTAATTCTGTCTTTATTGTTTCCGAAATTTTATATCGTTACAAACACATTAGTTATATTTATGCTCCATTGAATACTTACATTGTACACCTACATTGCACGAAAAACTTGAAATAAGTTAAAAAATATATCTGTATGTATTATTTAATCCTTCGTCCTGTGTAGCAAATTTGTTCATATATACGCACTAAAGGATTATGGTGTTCTTAGAATTAATAACATTTTATTAAGGAAATATATAAAACGCAGTCATTAACTGCAGTTGATAAAACGATTTATATTGCTACCACCGATAAAAGTTTTGTATAGTATATAGTAGGTATAAGTTAGTAGGCATAGAAAGGTTTGACCATAGCTTGTCGAGTAGATACAATTCCAAATTAAAAAATATTTAAGTAAGGAGAGCAGCGGAGTAACGATAACAAATAATTGTTGTTAATGTACTATATTATTATTATTACAATTATTTTTATTATTAATCCTCCAAATTTATTACCATTGTTTTCTATGTAAAAGCGATCTTTATTTGATGAATAATGAATAAACTTATTATTAAAAAAAAAATGCGGAGGTATGGGGTACCCCGTCCCCCGTTATTAGCTTTTTATGAAGATATCTACCTTGAGACCATGTATTATGCTGGAAATTATGTTAAGGATAAAAACTTATTTCTGTTACAGTTCATTTGATTTATATCAATAGACAAGTTTATTAATTTTGAAGCTTTATTATTATTTTTCTATTTTTACAATTATTAATTTTCTAAACTTGTTATACATCATCGTATTCTATGTAAAATCGGCCTTCTTTTGATGAATAAGAAAAAGAAAAAATGTAAAAAAGTGGGGGGGGTACGGGGTACCCCGGCCCCCGTTATTAACTTTTTGCGAATACGGACGACGCCACCCTTAGGGCCATGCAATATTCTGCAAATTATGTTAAGAAGAAAATTTAATATCTGTTATAATTTAGGAAATATTTGCAAAAATTGAAAAATCGTCCAAACTTTGGAGGGGGCTGTACCCCAAAATCGTGCGGATACGCCGATAAAAAAAAATACGTGTCTCTTATTTTAAGATACTCTTTCGATCTGTTAAGTTTCATCGAAATCGGAAGGGGACACCCGCCGGTGTTCCCTTGTAAGTTACGGATAAAATAAACATTTATGTCAAAAAAAAAATTATTACATAGGAAGCTTAATTTGTTTTGCTTTACATATACTTTTCTTAAGCATTGGTTAAAAGTTCCCAAGTTAACGTACCTTAACGAATGGTATGTCCCTGGAATTTGCTAACGAATTTCGCCATAAATTGAACGCTGAACCGTGTATATGCACGTCGAAAATATGTAGCTTCGTTATAGATAATCTCTTCCTTTTCGTGCACGAACACCTAACATAAATAAGGTTCGTTAAGTTCAAGACTAATTAGGCAAATACATTCAATTGAGAACTTTCTTAACTAGCGTTATTCATTAATGAGCTTAAGCGACTCGTCGCCAGTTAGCGGATTTAAATTCCGCTGCATGTATACCCTGTTCGTATACATTTTACGCGAGGATTATTCAAACTCCACCTGTATGACCCCAGCTCGCTGCTACTAATACCTACATACAAACATACACACATAAATTAGGCAAATGTATTCGGGTTTCACGGCAAGATTTATTACGCCATCATCGATTTCGGTAAACTCTCTATCTTCTAAATTTTGACGTTAACGTGGCAACATAAAAATATTATATACATATAAATGGGATAAGTAAGTGGTCAGAGATGGCCGACGTTTTTCCATTAGGTAGAGTGGCGGAATGTCAACGAAATGTAGGAAAGGGAGATATTTATCATTGAGCGGATGTAGAAGTAATTTGTAAGACTAGAAAAATAGAAAAGTTTATGGTAGGGAGAAGGTTTTTTGCCATATTATTTATCTTTCCCGTTTACTTTTTTTCTTGGTGCTTATATGCCTTAAATTAGAAAGTTTCCGTAGAGCACTCGCTAAGAAATATGTGTCAAATATGAGGTTGCTAAAACAGATTTATTGCTGGTATCAATGATATAGTACACACTAAACAAATTTAGGAAATTTTTCTTGGTTAAAATTGCTTTTTTTGTTAATTTAATGTACAGAATTTTAGAAAAAATTTCGAAAGTTAGAAAATTTTCCCATAATACATGTAATTTATTTAAACATTAATAGCAAAAATTCTTTTTCTTAGAAACATTGTACTATTATTAAGAAAATATTAATATCTCTCGGGAAAAAAGTTAAAATTTCTTACAATTTGAAAACTTGCAGTTAAAATAAAGTAATTTCCAAGTGGTAAGGAAAAAGCGCAAAACAGGCAACTGGCCTGTTTTGCAGTGGTTTTGGCGTAAGAATTAGAAATTTTCATATTTTATTTGTCTTTTATGCATTAAATAAACTCAACGACGATATTTTGATTTTTGTTGAAAACAAAATCAGATATATTGATTTTTTCTTTGTAATTTTACTTTTAAACAAATAAAACTTCTATAGAAATATCACTACCCTAGAAATTATATTTGTGAGTATTCCAGTTTGCATGAAAAAATCTTAGTTTTTTTAAATTTTTTTTTTATTGCCCCAACATCACACCAAAGCGTATGACATTCCAACCCGCCCGACGACCACATCACAAGACGAAGACGGCAAAGCGAGACGAAAGCGACTGCGCCACACTGTCAAACCAAACACCTCATTTCGAAAAAAAAATTAACAACTTAAAAGTAAAAGGCAACTACAAAAGGCTGACAACAAACTAAGAAATGAAAGAGTTTACAATAAGCACTAAGCGAATAACCCGCTAATCAGCGCTAATAACATGAAAACCATCATAAACCAATAGAACACTTGACCGGAAATGAAAAATTTGAATCAAAGTGGAAAAAAAAATTAAAGATTCCAAATATGACAAAAAAACTAAAGCTTATAAGCATATAGAAATTAAATACAGCCTAATAAAAAACCTAACATGCGACATAAATGTCTAAATAATTTCAAAAATGATTTCATAATTGAAGGTAAGGTACGGAATCATATTAAAAATGAAATAATATTATTAATAATTAAATTGAAGCAAAGTATAATTAATAATAGAAAAAAAAAAACTGCAAAATATGCCTCAAACAAGGTATAAACCAGCAAAAATACCTAGAGGTGATTGAATTAACCAATTATAGAGTGAGGTAAGTAAATTAGATGTAATACTAATAATTAACAGAAACGTATGAATCTCTATATATCTATGAAGCATAAAAACTAGACGTAACTTAATTGTGCGAAATCACTGCCTATATATGTGTACATTCATATAAGAAAACATCGCAAAACCGTCTTTGTATATCATTCAAGCTCATAGCGCACAGCTGAAGTTCAAAAAACACATGTAAGAATCTCTATGCAAATATCCAAACAATACGCGCTACGTCTTGAAAAAAAAAAGTATGCGAACGATACGAGCGCAAGCGAAGATATATAGACAGAAGATATCGGATCCCTTCTATTACCGATATTTTCTCTCTTGCTTGCTCATTGAATCGTTCGGTTATTATTATCTTCAAGTCTACATACATATTGCTGTGTACAGATGTACAAGCATAAATGTAAAATGAAATTGAAAACGGACAAAAAAATAATTTAACTAGCTCAGAGTAAAAAATAAAGGGCGCAAGAGAACTAATAACCTCAAGGTTATTTTCAGAATTGAACTAATCATGAAAACAAAAAATGTGGGCGTAAGTAAATTGACTATCTTTAATTATTAAAATTGCAAAGGTTGAATTCAAAATAAAAGAATAGGAATTTAGAATGACATTTACAATCATAGATTTTTATTTTTATAAAAAAAAAACATTTGTTACAAATTGCAGTAAAAAAATAAACCATGGACTTAAGGTCCTGGACGAAATAAAAAACTGCAGGAATCTACAATTAACAAGGACAATGCAAATCCTTTATCAAACAAAAGACAGATTTGTTCTAGAAGAAAATCCAAATCGCACAAAAATCCACGTGGTCTTAAAAATTACAACACACTAAAATTAATTTAAACGTGGAAAAACAAATATAATAATATTAAATTGAAATATAATTACAAGCACAATGCTTCTTTTCACCTAATCCGAGGTGATTAATTACTCAAAACTAAATTGAAAACTACGAAACGGAAAATTAAACTCTTTAAACTAAAAAACAATTTCTTCTAAAACAAATTACAATAATTACTGATCTTATATCCAACATGTGTACACAATTAAACACAACAGCAATAATTAATTAAAAGAGTTCCTTGAAAGCTGATAAAATTCAAATAAACCGAACTACATTTTAAATAAAAATGAATTTACCAAAAATGGCATCAAAGAAAATAAACAACATCTACTTACGGTAACTTTCAACGAACTACCTTTTAAGAGGCCCTACATCGCATACATATAACAAAATAGATGCGTGACTATGCAGCGCATAAAATACAAAGAAAATCTCTTGAATATTACAAAATATACAATACTGACGAAGGCAATAAGTACAAATTGTAACGTGCCGTTACATGGGAAAATTGACGTCAGTATATTTTTGATTTAACAATTTCTTTTATCATAAATGTTTAGTTTATTTCCTCAATTTTCCCGGATACGCTCATTATGCCCGCTTTTATTTTCGTTAATTTGTTTTCACCGGCAAGCGTCATAGTTTTAATTATCAGAGTATCGCGTCCCCTCCACGCGGCGCACGCTATTTCCCCACGCGCTCGTGTTGGCTTTACGCACGCTCGAATCCCCGCTTGCCTATTTAAACCGTACATCAACCGAATTCGTGGCAGATTCCGTAGCCTCCGCCGATCTCCGAACCTTCCTAAACTGTACTCTGTTGTCGTTCCTCGGAGTGATACGTTTACAGTGCGTTTCCCGTTCTCGCAGGGTTATGGCATGCTGTCGTCCGTAAAGGGTGATGCGGTTGTAACCATTTCCCGAATCCGCAAAATTGTAATCTGTTGTCGTTCCTCGGAGTGATACGTTTACAGTGCATTTCCCGTTCTCGCAGGGTTATGATATGCTGTGGTTGTAACCATTTCCCGAATCCGCAAAACTGTAATCTGTTGTCGTTCCTCGGAGTGATACGTTTACAGTGCATTTCCCGTTCTCGCAGGGTTATGGCATGCTGTCGTCCGTAAAGGGTGATGCGGTTGTAACCATTTCCCGAATCCGCAAGACTGTACTCTGTTGTCGTTCCTCGGAGTGATACGTTTACAGTCCTTCCGCCCCCGCAAATTAATAGTTTACGCCGCGAGATAGCCCTTTAGTATTTGTAGCACGCTCGTATTCTCGTTAAACCGCCCACCCTGTATATGATCAATGTAGGAATTATCGTAGACGAATTCCCGCCGTAATTGACCTACATTGCATTCTTAACGTTTAATCCGCTGAGCGTCACGAATTAAGCGAGAACCCCGGTACATATATTTATATTTTGTATTTCTGCGTTTATTTCCCGTGTCTTCTCGGCAAAGTGACCGAAGACTCCGTCAGTTAAAGTAATATTTCTCCGTGATTGTTTACTATTTATATATATATTCGTATTCGTTAGTATTATATGTTAAATATTGTTCGTGATTATTTACTTACCTGTATATACACTTTTACATGCACTTTTTTTTTGTCGTGTTGTTTATTTGGGAAATAAAACTACGAAAACCAAGCATTTGTTTCATGGAATATATCATATTTGTTGCGTACTACAAGCTAGAACCCTGGATAATCACTCACGCACTGAAGCTACTTCATTTAGGGTTAATTATAATAATTGTACGACGTATAAGTACGCGACATAAATAAACATCTTCGCGCGTAATTTGCGATCGCACAGCTGACTGCGATCTTCGCCAGCGCCGCCACGGAAGAAACCAGAACTACGAAGACGCTGTTACGAGGGTCACTCATAAAGTTTCATGAGCGAAAAGGTAAGCGCGCGAAAGATTATCTTTTAAGAAAAGCTAAAGATCAAATTAGAGAGAACATCACAAATTAGAAAAGAAACGTCGTTACAATTTGGCGCCCGAGCAGGGACACGATTTAAATCTTTTTTCACTGTCAATTCAAGAGTTTTGTTCCCAAATTTGTCAAGGAAACCGTTTACATCGTTGTGGTCCCCGAGAAGTTTTATTTGTTACCACAGCGTACCGACCGAAAATATCGTTCAGAGAAAGTTAAGTAACTTTCGAAAACGACATGGCCGAGGTTGAGGAAACAGTACCGCCGCCGGAAGCAGTACCGCAAACAACATCATGGGTGTATAAACTCCCAAAGCCTAATCTCGAAGCGATTTTGAAAGGACTAGGCTTGGAAACTGCCGGAACGTTAGACGAGTTACGACGTCGGTTTGTAACTTACCTGCGAAGCCGTGGTGACTTATTGCCGCCAGCGGGCAATCAAGCCGTCGATTACCCTCCTGCAGAGGGTAATATTCCTGTATCCGCGGCACAAACATGCGACAGGGTAAGAAAATGGGGTACGCAATTCAATGGTGACGGTGACGCTATTTCTTTCCTGGAGAGGATCGAAGAATTACAATCCTCCTACGAAATGTCCGACAGGGAAATGCTTATCGCGTTGCCGGAACTTTTCCGCGGCAAAGCGTTGTTGTGGTATAGAAATGGCCGTGAATTATGGGCAACATGGAAGGATTTCCTAGACGATTTCAAGTTGCAGTATTTGCCGCCCCGTTACGATTACATGATTGAGGAGGAAGTGCGCGCCAGGCACCAAAGACCGCGAGAGCTGTTTAAAGATTTCGCGACCGCGATTTTAACCCTGATCCGCAGGGGAAGGAGAATGACGGAGAGAGAGAAGCTAGAACGGGTGTACAACAACATGGATCCCGAATACAAGTTGTATATCCGACGAAATAGCATTTTCACACTGCAAGAGTTGTACAAGCAAGCAGCCGAATATGAAGCTATCCGTACCGAGCAAACCCGCAACGGAAAGCTGGATCAAAGGTTCGTGGCGAAGCCGTCAACGTCTGATTCAGGTAGACATGATGCCGCGATTCCGATGGCAAAGCTACGTCGCCAAGACCCGGCCGAAGACATACCAAAGGTGATACCTCTCAAGAGAAATTGTCGCATCCCGAGCGACGATGTTGGCGATGTGGTGAAGAGGGTCACGGCCGCATAGGATGCCGAAACGAACCGCTTTTATTCTGTGCAAGGTGTGGCGAATTGAATATCCGCAGTAGAGATTGTAATTGTTCAGGGAATGCTGTGAGAGATTCTTCACATCTAAATTGCGTCCGAGAAACGCAGCCGTCTTCCGAATCCGTTCCGAAATCCGATGGAAGAGGAAACCGAATTTGGACAGGTGTAAAGGTTCTAGGTGAAGAAATAAAAGCTCTTGTAGACACTGGAGCCACAATATCATTTATTTCTCAAGAGATCGCAAACCGTCTTCTGAAGGAAGGTATTCAGGGCAAGAATGTTCGTCCGAGAAGGATCCGGTTGGCGAACAACAACGTGGTGAAGGTCCACGTAGTGCTGGACATTCCAATTCGCATTGAATCCGTTTGCATAACTGCACCATTCTTCGTTTTACCCTGCACCGTGTATTCAATGATTTTGGGAATCAATGTCCTGCAGATGCTCAATGCCCACATTGATGTTTCTACAAAGAAACTTAGCGTAAACACAAGTTATAGGAATGAGGAAGAATCCTACCTGATGTGCGCTAAGTCCGAAGTGATCAATGATTGGTATCTCCGGAAATTGAAGGCTGTCCAGAAGAAACCGGCGGAAAGTCCCGATTTTGCTGATTGGAAAGGTGTTCTTTTCCGCAATTTTCCTGGGAGTTCCAAGACAAATGTTGAAGGGACTTGGAAGCTGTGTGTTCCATGGGCAGGAACGTAGCCGCGTGCTCAAAGATATTCACGAGATACCCAGCAAACCCCATTCAAGCGTCGCCGAAAGTATCACACGAGCCGCCGAACGATTCTACTGGCCAGGAATGTTCCATGACGTTCGCGAATACGTCAAAAGTTGTAAAGCTTGCAATCAAAGGAAGTATTCATCGAACAAGACTCAGTCCACGTCCTCCGCTCCGCCAGAAGTCTTCCGAAAGCTGGAACCCGGTGATTTCAAGCCAAAGAGAAGCAAATTAACCGATTCCGCCGTGTCAATCCGAACCAAATCGGTGAAAAGCTTCCACCGTCGAAGGAAACCGGACAATTTGCCGCTCCAAGGGTGTTGTTCCGTGTCAGAGCAAATAGTCCGCCCCAGAAGGTGTGCTGTATCCACAGCCGCCGAAAACATTTCCGAAGAGTCAGCTCCAAGGCTTGAGGGGCCATGTAAGGTAACTAAGCGTCGAGTTATGTTACAGAACTCAGTCGGGAAGCGTCCAAAGAATGTCCGTGTCAAAGAGGTGCCACTGTTATCAATTCCAAGTGGAAACCCCGTCCATGAGGAAGTCGTTGCTGCATCCAGCGTCATAACTGGCATCCGTTCGCCCAGTTCCGTGTGCCAACGACAATCCGCCTCCAAATCAGGGATTTCCAAAGGGTTGGAACCGCCCAGGGTGAAGCATCACAGGCGTCGCGGTAAACCCTCCTGGAAGAGACATCGCAATCGTACCACCGTGGTCCTCGTTGGAGACAAGTACGTCCGCATGACCATCCAAGAAGCACATTTGCTGAAGATGAAGCATGGTACCACAGAAGATCCTGAAACCGCTATGAATTGTATTTCTCAAATTTAAGTGAGGGGGGTATGTAACGTGCCGTTACATGGGAAAATTGACGTCAGTATATTTTTGATTTAACAATTTCTTTTATCATAAATGTTTAGTTTATTTCCTCAATTTTCCCGGATACGCTCATTATGCCCGCTTTTAATTTCGTTAATTTGTTTTCACCGGCAAGCGTCATAGTTTTAATTATCAGAGTATCGCGTCCCCTCCACGCGGCGCACGCTATTTCCCCACGCGCTCGTGTTGGCTTTACGCACGCTCGAATCCCCGCTTGCCTATTTAAACCGTACATCAACCGAATTCGTGGCAGATTCCGTAGCCTCCGCCGATCTCCGAACCTTCCTAAACTGTACTCTGTTGTCGTTCCTCGGAGTGATACGTTTACAGTGCGTTTCCCGTTCTCGCAGGGTTATGGCATGCTGTCGTCCGTAAAGGGTGATGCGGTTGTAACCATTTCCCGAATCCGCAAAATTGTAATCTGTTGTCGTTCTCGGAGTGATACGTTTACAGTGCATTTCCCGTTCTCGCAGGGTTATGATATGCTGTGGTTGTAACCATTTTCCGAATCCGCAAAACTGTAATCTGTTGTCGTTCCTCGGAGTGATACGTTTACAGTGCATTTCCCGTTCTCGCAGGGTTATGGCATGCTGTCGTCCGTAAAGGGTGATGCGGTTGTAACCATTTCCCGAATCCGCAAGACTGTACTCTGTTGTCGTTCCTCGGAGTGATACGTTTACAGTCCTTCCGCCCCCGCAAATTAATAGTTTACGCCGCGAGATAGCCCTTTAGTATTTGTAGCACGCTCCGTATTCTCGTTAAACCGCCCACCCTGTATATGATCAATGTAGGAATTATCGTAGACGAATTCCCGCCGAAATTGACCTACATTGCATTCTTAACGTTTAATCCGCTGAGCGTCACGAATTAAGCGAGAACCCCGGTACACATATTTTATATTTTGTATTTCTGCGTTTATTTCCGTGTCTTCTCGGCAAAGTGACCGAATGACTCCGTCAGTTAAAGTAATATTTCTCCGTGATTGTTACTATTTATATATATATTCGTATTCTTAGTATTATATGTAAATATTGTTCGTGATTATTTACTTACCTGTATATACACTTTTACATGCACTTTTTTTTTGTCGTGTTGTTTATTTGGGAAATAAAACTACGAAAACCAAGCATTTGTTTCACTGGAATATATATCATATTTGTTGCGTACTAACAAGCTAGAACCCTGGATAATCACTCACGCACTGAAGCTACTTCAATTTAGGGTTAATTATAATAATTGTACGACGTATAAGTACGCGACATAAATAAAACATCTTCGCGCGTAATTTGCGATCCGCACAGCTGACTGCGATCTTCGCCAGCGCCGCCACGGAAGAAACCAGAACTACGAAGGACGCTGTTACGAGGGTCACTCATAAAGTTTCATGAGCGAAAAGGTAAGCGCGCGAAAGATTATCTTTTAAGAAAAGCTAAAGATCAAATTAGAGAGAACATCACAAATTAGAAAAGAAACGTCGTTACAAAATGACTGAAATTAATATAAACAGCTGAACAATAAAATACTTAAATTCATCAAACAAATCTATTAACAAAATCTTACTTAAAAATAAAATATTAACTTCTGAGAGAATTTGTCCGACGCATCGACAAAGATTGATCTCTAATGATAACATAACACCGAATTTATAACCCCCGGGGTGCCAATCCACAGCAATATGTACGTAAAACACCCAGTTCACCCAATATTAGATCCCCCTCAGAATTATAAATCATAAGTAATAGAACAGAATAATATTAAAAGTTTATAAAAAAAAGTAAGATTGAATTTAATATAAAATATACATAAAAAAATATATGACGGAATGTAATAGTAAGCAAACATGATGTTAATGCATAGGGTTAATAAGCAATAGAAAAAAAGGAAACTAAGTTTGTAATTAGTAACCAATCTGTAATTAAACGCTTTACCTCCCTATATGAGGTAAGGTTTCTTAGGTTTTTAGGTAAATCGTTAAATGATTGAGAAAGATGCAATTAAGTATTGTCTAGTACGCTTCTCGTATTTGTTACTATGAAACAGTGATAACGCCCATCCTTATTATCTTGCTTATAAGTTCACCAGATAAACCTTAAGAGCAAAAAACTTTTTACCTCCAGCACCTGCAGTTCACGGAAAGAATCGTTCACGTCCAGATTACTCTGCCATTCAGTCCTCATACGTCGTATAGATCTATTCTGTGTTTTTTACAGTTTTTCCAAAAGATAATCTGATGCACTACCCCAGACTGTTAAACCATAGATACGAGGCGTATCCGGAAAGTAATTACCGTTTTGGGAAAAAATATAGTAAACATATTTTTTTTAAAAAAAAATTATTGTCACAAGAAAGCATATCTTAAACTACTTTTCCATGTAGTTTCCACCGTTGTTGAGGCACTTGTCATAGGGGTAGATCAACTTATCTAGTCCTTCCTCATAGAACGATGCCGCCAGTGATGAGAACTATTGCTGCACACCAAGTTTTACTTCGTAGTCATTTTGGAAACGTTTCCTGCAAAGCTCCCGCTTTAGGTGTAAGAACAAGTGATAGTCCGATGGCGCCAGGTCAGGGCTGTACGGCGGGTGGTCGAACTGCTGAATAAGAGTTTGTGTGTGACCTGCAGCGTGTGGCCGCGAGCATTGTCGTGAAGCAGAACAATTCCTCTGCTGAGCTTCCCTCTCCTTTTGTTCTGTATCGCACGTCGAAGATTTTTCAAAGTCTGACAGTATCTGGCTGCATTGATGGTTTCACCTCTTGAGAGAAATTCAACAAGCAGCACACCTTTTCGGTCCCAAAACACCGTGCACATGACTTTCTGTGCAGACATCGTCGTCTTGAATTTCTTTTTTGTGGGAGATTGAGTGTGTCTCCACTCCATCGATTGCTGTTTTGAGTCGGGTGTGACATGACGTACTCAAGTCTCATCACCTGTCACAATTTGATTCAAGAAGTCCTCTCCTTCTTCACTGTACCGTGTGAAGAATGTCAACGCACTTCCAAGTCGCTTGGTTTTCTGAACATAATTGAAAATTTTGGGAACCCATCTTGAGCACAACTTGTGGTTAACTAAGCGGTCTGAAATAATTTCGTACGAAACTGTTCTGGAAATTTGCGAGAATTCGCCTGAAAGCGTTGTCATGGTGAAACGTCTGTTCTCACGGATTTTTCCATTGATTTTCTTCACCAAGTCATCGTTGACAACAGAAGGCCGACCACTACGGGACTCATCGTGGACATTAGTTCGACCCTCATTAAACATACTTACCCACTTTCTCACCATTCCACCAGTCATTGCGTTTTCACCATAAACATCTTTAATTTGGCGATGAATTTCTGCTGGTTTCACATTCTTTTTGCGTTTAAAAATCGAATTACCGAACGAATCTCACAGTCGGCGCGATTGTCAATTGTCTTAGACATTTTAAACTTGCACTGTAAACAGACAACACAACGCAGAGCAACCAAAAAGGCATCAGTTGAGAACAAACGAATAAGGACGACTAGCGCGCATGCGCAGAACGCCGATTGCAGCGCAGCAGTGGCGGGAATGCGAAACGGTGCCGCTCCCATGAAATATAATTTGGCATCCCTTCTAATGTCAAACCAACCCATATGATTACAATAACAATGACAGGAACGCCAATGAACCAATGTCAATTGTGCAATATGACAGAAACGGAAAGTAATTTTGATCACATTGGAAGAAAAATAAGTCTCAAACACGCGTTATTATTGATTATTGTAAGTATGATATACCAAATCATCTACTTATTCTATTTTGGGAAATAAAGAAGAAATTTATATTTTTTTTTTGATTAAATATTTTATTCTTTTCCAATAATATGTTCAAACTGCCGACCATTTTCCATTAGGGAATGTGCATACCTACGAAGAAGCTCTGTTGTATACAGGCTCTTATTGTCTCTAGAGAAATATGTTGGCAGGCTTCATATATTTTTTTTTTGTAAGTCCAAAACCTTAACTGGCCTTTCGGCATAAACAACCTGCTTTAAATATTCCCACAGGAAAAAAATTAGGGGTGTCATATCTGGTGAGAGGACTGAAACTGGTATACTGACGGCTCTAAGACGGACTACGGCGTTGGAGCGGGAATATACGCTAAGAAGCCTAAAAAGGCTCTTTCGGTAAGCTTCAGCAAAGACACGACTGTGTTCCAAGCTGAGGTTGCCGCAATCCATCACTGTGTCCGAGAGATAGAAAGATGTACCGAACCAGGTAAAAGCGTCGCTATCTTCTCTGACAGTCAGTTCACACTTAAAGCGATTAGCTCTACAAGCGTGGACTCTAAGCTGATTTGGGAATGTGTAAGCGCCCTAAATGAGGTGGGCACCCAAAGGAAAGTAACCCTAACCACTCGGCTAGGGCTCTCGGGCGTGAGAGGAAATGAGGCGGCGGACGAGCTGGCCAGGCGAGGTTCGTCAAGGCCATTCGTTGGAGCCGACCCCTCTTTCGGCACTACCAAATCGCAAATTAAAAAAATCCATTAATTGATGGATACATAATCAGTCCAGAGAGTGGTGGCAAAAATCACCGGGACAAAGGCAGGCAAAAGAGTTCCTAAAGGAGCAGAGGCCTGAATTCACGAGAGATCTACTGAATAAAGACAGGAAGACGGAATGATCGTAGGTCTGCTGACTGGTCACTGTAGACTGAATAGGCATATGTACAACATAGGCCTGGGTGACGATGCAACCTGTAGATACTGCCAAGAGGAGGAAGAAACACCAGTTCATGTCCTGTGCCAATGTGAAGGCCTGGCTAGGACAAGGTTTCTAGTAATGGGGGAGGAGAACCCCACAGCCAGTAGCTACATAAAGAAGCCGCTCTCAAAGATGATAGGCCTAATTAAGAGGGCAAATTAGAGAGCGTCCTCTAGGAAAAAAGGGGATCACAATAGATCTGAAAAGGTCGCGGTGAAACAGGTCGATAGGCCAACCCAATCCTAATCTAATCTAATCTAATCTGGTGAGCGTGCGGGCCACTTAATTGCTCCTCTTAGTTGTTATAAACAGAAGAAATCTACAGGATGCATTCACCTCACTCATAAGAAGAATACTCGTATAATAAAATGGATTCTTTCAGGTCGTTGTAAACTGAAACGACATATGAGTAAGTTTGGATTAACAAAGTAATCTGAATGTAGATTTTGTGAGGATTAGAATCAAACATCCATCTATCTCCTTTCAAATTGCATAGGACTGTGTAACTCAAGAAGTTTGGTCTTGGGAGCATGTGAAATCTAAAAGGGAGATTTACTGAACCTGAGATCTTCTCAAATCCTGCACTTTTTAAAATGAGTTAGATTAGACGGACAGCTGTAAAGATTATACCCTTCATTAACACGTATGTTGTACATATATACTAAATTGTAACTATTTATATGTTAACGTTGTATAACGTGCATCGATACTTAACTTACCTTCACTGTGTCGTATTTGTTTAACGTTTGTAGTTATAATTAACTCATATTTTTATTTGCATCCTAAAAGTCGGAATCTGACCTTGAGTTCAACTGTGTTCTTAGCTCTGGCAATAAGGCCACACCGGCTTTTCTTTCTAAATCTATTTCCGTAAATATCTAAATAAGTACGATTATTATCATTTTGCTATTATTTCTAAAGTAAATCTCCTCGGTATTATGATGCATATTCCAATAATAGAATGGGATAAGTATCCGACCCTAGAGAAATGTCGTGGACTAAATTAAAAATCTCATGGTTCCTTTCAGCGAATGCCAAGCTCGAGAAGCTTAAATATAAAAAAAAACCATTTCCCTTGAAAATGGGCGAAGCGGTTTCCAGAAGAAAAGCCAAGAATTCGGAAAAAGGTTAATATATTCTTATTGTTGTAGTTACGTTTTGTTCCGGCAAACCGCAGAAGGGAATGGCGACCTTATATTCTGTAAAATCCGAAGTTCGTCTACCTTTAGGTATATATGGCATTAATATATGTTTTTTTTTTTCTGGGAATTGCATGAGTTCTCATTTTTATCATGCAATTAACTTTTCTTAGAAAGAAATGCGAGGAATTTTAAAGGTTACAACCGAAAATACGACTAATATTTTGAATATGAATGCAGTTCAAAATGAATGTACATTCAAACTACTTATTTACAACGAGCAGAAGTTATTTTGGAATCTTGAGTAAGGATACTACAAGCAACCACACTACAAAAGCAGCTATTAATTTATTCATATTGTCCCTTTTAATGAATTATCAGTTATTAATAGAGTGGTCGGACGGGTCTGCTTACACGGGCCGCAATCACCTTGCGCTTTGCAGAGCGTTTAAGTATATCTTCAAGGCTGTAAAATCACTCCCTCCGATTCGTGTGTCTAGCATCTAGTATCAGTGTTAGTTGAGTCTTGAGATAGCACAATTTTCCATTTTAGGCATTGTAAATGTAATACAATGTCAGGTGTAGAAAATCTCAAAAATCGACCATTGTTTCATAATGTAGAAAAGCATATCGGTGAATTCCGGCATTTACATTATGGTGGTGCCAAAATAGTTTGATAGTGTGCGATAAACAGTTATTGTGCTGGCATAAATCGGACTACACATTGGTGGTGGTGCACCTGGTCCATTATCTACCTATAAAGGTTATTTTAATTATGCATGTGCTCAATTACTTGAGCAATTTTGCTTTGGATTAGATATTGAAATATGTGATGTAGTGTACAATATTAGTGATATTTCTATGACACTAATAAATTGTTATAGATCCCCAAATGGAAATTTTTCAAAGTTTCTGAATGTTCTGTCAGATCTATTAAACTTTGTCTATAGGAGTCATCATCCGGTAGTATTTACCGGTGATTTTAATATCCACTTTCTAACTACTGACCCTAAGTGTCAAAGTGTTTTAAATGTATTTCATACTTTTAATATGTATAGTATAGTGTCCGAGCCTACACGGGGGGACGCAGTTCTGGACAATGTTTTTGTAAATTTCTTGGAAGCGCAGGCCTCAGTTGTTCCCTGTCTTGTATCAGATCACCATCATGTAGTTTTTCGAACTGGATTGTTTGAAAGTGTGAATGTCGACAGTTCCTCTAAAAAACTCTCTCGTATATTTAATAAACAATCTATTCAGCGATTCCAAATGCACCTCTCTAACCAAGTTTGGCCTGACTTTAGTCAATTCAATAATTTTGATGAAGCCTTCCAATTCTTTCATGAAACTATCGTGTCTCTAGTCCAAATTTGTTTTCCAAAAAAACTTATTTCTTGCAATAATGTATCAAATCGCGATGGCTGGATTAGTGATGATGTTCGTGTATCCAGTTGTAACTTAAGAAACTTATATAGTCTGCAGCTACGGTATCCGTCCTTTATTGAGGCCTACGAAAGGGCAAGGCGTTCTCACGCTGGATTGGTGAGGAGTCCAAGAGAGATTTCTTTAACCGTAAGATTGCTAGTTCCAGTAACCCAAGTAAAACCGCGTGGTCTATTATGTCGGGCTCCAATGGCAGGAGCGCCGGCAGTTTTGGTTGATAATGTGGCGGTTGATGGGCCCTGAGGTTGCATTGCCTTCAATGAGTTTTTTGTTGTGGAGCCCAGAAGGATCGCGGCTTCCATTCTACTGTGTACGGCGGCTCTTGCTCTTTTGGGGTAAATTTGGAGTCCATGCGGTAGCATGTGCGCCTTGCCGTTTCACGAACAAGAAGTCTTAAACATATTCAATCAAATTAAAAATAGAAATAGTTCGGGACATTTCATCAAATTTACTATCTTGCCCTTGCCTAGTGTGTATATACTAGAACTTTTGATGCACATTTTTACCAATAGGGAGGCCTTTGTCAGGAATGGCGACCTGCATTCATATGATAGAGACAAAAAAGCAAATATAGCATACCCTTAAATAGGCTCAACGTAACAACGAGATCCCCAACGTCAGTCCTTGAATAATGAAAAAATCTGTAAGAGACGGATGCGCTTCTTGTTGTTTCAGCACTGCGTCTACTCCGTGGAAGAGATTGTCGCACTTTTTAAATAGTTGTTCTGTAATTATTGTATTTTACATATATAGTTATTTTATGACTTGTCCTATACACTTTCTGTGGCGCTTGGATGAAAGAAATCTATCTATCTATCTATCTATGATAGATCAATTCTAGACGAGGTTATGCAATTCTGTTGGCTTACCAATAAATACTATTCTGTTGTACTGCACGGTGACGTGAGTTAAAATTGTACTATAGGAATGTTCAGTATTATAACAATAATAATATGAATCCATAGATATAACGATTTGACTTATTGTATACTAAAAGAAATGCTTACCCAATCTTTCCAGCACAGGTGGTTTGCAGAGACGTATTCACAAAGATTATTATACTAAATGTCTATTATAAAAACATTTATGTTCGATTTTAAAATACACAAAATTACTTCATTCTTTATAATAACAAACAATAATAAACAATTTATTGCCCAACAAAGTACAGAGTAAACTCCAATAACAGGACAATGAAGTGAGTGAAGATAGAAAGAAAATGAAAAAAGTGTTCAAAGTACAAAAAAACAAAATACAAATACCTATATGTAAATATTTAACCTAAACAGCGCTACAAAAGCAAAAAAAAGAGATAGAGATATGTGGAGTAACCGTACCTACGATACCTACAGAACAACAAACGATGCTAATTCTTATAATATATATGACAAATAATATTGAACAATAATAAAAATAATACTAATAATAGTAACATTGACAAAATAACAATAAGAGCAAGTAACCAAGCAATGATAATGCTAAACTACTCGGTACACCTGCCCAGCAAATATGGGAAATGAGAAAAGTTAGTATCAGCTGTATTATCGGCAATAAAATTAAAGTATAAGCATATCCTATGCAAAGGAGACCTCACCAAAATTTTCGATTTAGCGGTTTTCGAGTATGGGAACAAATAGGATAAGCCGGTATGAAAAATGATATATTGGCTAAAAGAGCAGGTGCATCGATAACATTATGAATTAAATTAAATAAATCAGTGACATCAGTACGATTGTGCCGACGTTCAAGTGAATCTAAGCTAAACATGCTAAGCAAAGCGCAGTGACCAAAACCATGACAGGGGTATACACCATTGCGTTTGAAGTATAGGTATTTCAGAAACCTTCATTGGACTCCCTTGATCATGCAGCGTAAGTTTATAAATGGCGTCCATATAATAGAAGCCTATTCGAGCTGGGATGGAGTTGGGATGATTTGTGATTATTTAGTTTTTCATAAAACATCTTGGAACATAATTAATAATGAAACGAAAAGTCGTACTAATCATCAGTTAAATTTATTAGTGCAGGATCGGAGGAGTCTTAATCAGTAATACTCAAGAAGTAGCAAAGCTCTTCAGGGACCACTTCTCTTATACTATACTGATAAAGGGCCATCTAACCATATTCCATCCGATGAGCGCCCACATAGTAATAATTGCTTTTACCTTTTATCCACTGACTCCGTGCTATATTTTGAAGTATGTGTCAAATTTAATTTCGATACCATATTATTAATGAGTGTCTCTCTGCAGGCATATTCCAGCAAATTTGAAAACAAGTAAAATAATACCCATTCATAAAAAGGAAAAAAAACTTAATTAAAAAATTATAGACCAATAGCAATACCATCCGCCTTCGCTAAAATATTTGAAAGGCTCATCAACACTCGTCTAACTGATTATTTAACAAAGAATGGACTCATTCTTGAAAGTCAATTTGGATTTATAGCCGGTAAATCAACATATGACGCCATATATCATCCTCTCAGCTATATGTATATACAGCCTGATCCAACTTAAGTGGTCAATATTGCTATATCCGTTAATATTGATGCTAAGATGTTGGTTAAATTAGCAAACTAGTAGTATTTTTCATGTTGATTAACGTACTACTGTGTAATAATTGGAATAAATAAAAAAAAAATGCTAAAATGATTTTAAAATGAAAAAGAAAAAAAAAATTACCTAGCTCAATAGAAAAGATTTTTAATAAAACAAAAAACTATTAATCCCAGTAAATTGTGAGTAAATGAAGCCAGACTTTCTTAATTACACGAAAAATTGAAAAAGTTTAATATAAAAATAAAAGAACATAATTTTTAACCCAGTGACGCCATTAAACAATAAATTTATTCCAACAAAACGGGCTAAAATACAATAGCGCAGAAAAAGACCCTGAATTGAAGGTTCTGGCCTAAAATAAAAACTGCACTAGACTCTAATTTAAAATAGCACAATGCTATTTCCTATACAAAACAAAAAAGAAAGGTTTTATTTGTTCAAGATTATTCAATATACAAAACCTTTGAATTTCTATCCACGTGGTTTCACAAATTAAACGTGGACAAATGCTAGAAATTTACAAAAATGAAAAACTAAAATGATAGAAAAATGCTTCTACACGCACCCAAGCGAGGTGATAGAAAAGAATAAAGAGATACAGCAAAATAGATTAACAGAAAAATTAACTCTTACAAAATATAAATGAGAGAAAAAACTAAAATAAATCTTCCTAAACAAAAAAATAATAATTGATCTTATATTTACCAAGTGTACACTTCAATACATTAACAATTATTATAATAATGTTTCCTTGATTGACTATATTATAGAAGAATGTAAAATTTTACAAGACAAAATGAATAACAAAATGGCAACAATGATTTAAGAAATACGTCTACTCAAATCAATAGTTGAACAACGGAAGTCCTTAACAAAACCCTACAATCTTCTTTCCTACAAAAATCCCTCTCTCTAAATTCGTACAACGCAGACGTAGAACATTACAATGACAATATTAAATAGAATCCGCATAAAATTAGCACAAGCGAACAATAGACATTTGAATGACTGGATTAAATAAAAAAAATCTTTACACTACATAATTAAAATCATACAATAAAATCTTAAACTAAACTTATACAAAACAAAACAAAATTGTGAAAATTCTCGGTAAATTGAAAATCAGCTGTACGGACAAAGAAATCACAACAACCATAATATGCAACTTAAAATACACCTTAGCGATAAAAGGGTTGTATGGATTTCGGACTCCAAAACCACAGCAGTACATTCAATAGAAAAACAATTTACTTGCGCGTTTGCCAGATAACTGTCAAAGTAATGTTTTTTTTTGTAATTGATAATCCCGTATGTTTTTCAAAAATTTGAAAGATAATATCATTTGCAATATAAAAGCTTAAATTCACTACTACATTAAAATGAATAGTAAGGAAGTTATAAGTTATTTTACTATTACTTTATTTATTATTTATTATTATTATTCTTCAGACTTTGGATAAGTCAATTAAGGGATTACATACGCATTTTCCTTCGATTAACAAAGATGCTCGGGATTGTATTCTCGAGTAACAATAAACAAGTGTTTTCAATTATTTGTGTATTGATTTATAACATTTACAAAAGGTATTCGAAAATGTTTCCTTCTTGATTAATGCAAGTGAGTCGATATTAAAACCCCCGCAAAAGATCATATAATCGCAAAGGCCGTGCATCTTCCTAAGCACAGATGCCGCAATTGCAAAGAACGTATCCAAGCATCCCGCCGGTGGACGATACACATTAACAATGCCAATCGATCGACTATTGATATATGAATAAAATGTTAGTATTCTCCATGAGCAACATTGCGCAATAGAGCTTTAACATTTTAAAAATCTGACAAATGCACATACCATGCGCATAGTGAGAGAGAAAGAGAGATGCAGTAGATCGGTTCTTCCCTGTGAATCTGTTAGCCTCTAACTATGTTAGCAAGCGTGAATTACGTTCGCTATTGATGGGTTGATGTATACCATGTATACTATAATGCCTCGTTGTTGCCAATTATTACAGACGTAATTCGATTAACATAACCACTGTGTACAATAATTCAACTCCTGCTAACTCGCTTAACGATCGTAGAATTATTTTACGTATGGATGCGAGAGATAGGCTCGCATTTAGTTTTCGAACTCTGGTTACCCAGAGAAGAACCAAAATGAAAAGCAGGAACACGTAATACAAATACCTATGTTTGTATAACAATAGCAGTAATAACGAACTTAATTAAATAAACATTGAAATTGAAATGAGAGTTAATTATAAATGTTGTTTGCATTGTGGAATACTCATGAAAAATGTACAGAGTTTTAATAAATAGAAGAATACCTCCTGAAAATCTGCTTTGTTACAAATACTAATTAATTTTACTTTATCCTCTTTACCCATGAAAAAAAAATGTTTTATGAGATCCATATCTAGCGCTTATATAGCATTAATAGCGGCAATTGTGTCTCCAGTTTCTTTACCGGTTCCTCTTTGTCCTCAATTTATCACCGACAATAATCGCAAATTCAATATTTACTCGCCCGTTCCGGAAAGAAGAAGAAAAAAAGCACGGAAGGATGAAAAGCTGTCCGGACACGATTGTGTCCCTTTTCCGTATCGCAAGTCTGTGCTCCAAATCTTTTAATGAATTATTGAGAATAATGCGCGCTCCAAAGAAAATATAGCTCCTCTACGCTGTAGATACCGTGGATAAAAGAAAATTTAAATTAAGAGAATTCGTTAAATATGTAAAGAAGATGGGAGCACTTAATCTCACTTAAGAAGGAAAAGAGATGGTAAGTTTAAATTATGGAAAGGAGATAAGAATGTGATATAAATAGTCTGATTATAGAATGTGTATGTATGTTATACATACCATCACTTTTTACACTATACAGGGTGTATCAAATAAAAAAGTAAATTTTGCTTGGGTGTTAACTACACGACATATAAAGCACAAACCCACCGAAACCGGATTTCTCATTAACCCTAGTCCTACCACGTTTTGTTAGCACATTGTTGTGTAAATAATAGCAAAATATGCATTATTTATTTCATGTAGTAGGTATAACGTAAGATAAAAACATATAGAAGAATATTGTGTGTCAGAAGATATAATTTAAAAATAGTACAAGATAGTAAATATTTGAAAGTTATTTATGTAGTTGCAATTTGTGCACGTGAGTATTTTCTCTGAATGTTCACCACAAACCGTTTGCTTACACTTATCACATAACTGTGTTGCATTCTGCTTTCTTTGATGGGCAATATAAGCACCGTTTTCGTTTTCTTACTTCTCGAGCCGAAGACTCCCTGTGTTGGTACTTGATTCACGTAGTTTGTATCATGAAGTATGATTTTATGCAGCCACTCAAACTACGACGTCTAATTTGCCCAGTATAATTCTGTTGTAATTTCTCGTAAGAAAAGGAAATATGCCAGTCAGGATGGATATTTCTCCAAATACAAATGAAGCTACTCCCACACATAAATTATATTGAAAAAATAGCCAAAGGCCACTATTAGTTTTGCGTTTCACTGAATATGTATGTACCATCTGATCAAGTGTATCCACCCCTCCTTCGTGGAATTGTGGTACTTATTGATTTCAGATTTATTTTATTTTCCTCATCAATGGTGGAGTCGTTGTGCATTGTAGATAATAAATATGACACAGCGATTTTTCTTAGGTACATAACTCCAAAGTCATTGTTTCTGAAAACCAAAAGTTGCTTTCAATATTCCGTCGCCTGTGAGTAAAAAATTTGGTGGTATGCAGCGCTTATTTTTCTGAGCGTTCTACACAAGTTAGGCCTTTGGTAAGCAAATTGGATGCAAGCTCGTAGCTGGTGAAGAAGTTATCGAACGTAATATTCCTTTTAGTTCTCAGAAAAGGTTCACAAAGTCTTCAACCACCTTTGCGCTAAGTTTTCTGCTCTGTTGAGACCTTCTTTCCTAAGTACGGTATACCACGTAACGGATAACTAGTTCCACTATCGCATATCCACCAAATTTATCGTACTTAATCTGGCTTGCTTGGCAGGTACTGTCGGAAAGATACACGACTCTAAAAGGTACCAGTAGTTCATCGATGGTTAGATTACTGCCAGGAAGATAATATTTCAGCAAGTTTGTATTAACACGGTCCCACAGGTCTCTAATTGGTGCCAACTTGTCCTTTTGCCTTCGGAGGGTTCTGGTCGCTTTATCGTCAAAACGAATAAATCTTAGTAATTGAGTAAATCTATTTCGTGACATACACGCTCGATAAACAGGATTCCCATATAAGGATTCCATAGCTCATTATAGCCACCATTCCTTGTTTATTTCTTCCAGCAGTAATCAAAAGGCCAAGAAAGCACGGATTTCAACGTCGTCAACTGGTTTCCACAAATCGCCAAGAATACGAACAGCCTCCTTATTAGTGAAAGTAACACAATACCAATAACCGTATCATCAAAAACAAATTGAATGCGTCACAAGGAGTATCAACATGCACTCCAGGTGGAAGTTTCACTTTGTTCAAAGCTGTTGTAATTATGTTGTGTGCACGTGTTTTTCCCTTGGCAATCGGCGTGGCATTCCACTCGGTACCATCTTTCCATAAAAGTTTGGCGAATGGCCGGGCGGTTCATCATTAGAACACTATCGTCACTTCCTTCTGTTCATCGCTTTCTTCATCGCCAGTTTCTTGATAATCCGCTTCACTAGAAGAGGTTTCGTCATTTGCTCTTCTTCATCTTCCACATCATTTACATTCCTTCCCAAATCCTCATCACTTTCGTACAATGCATCGAGCAACTCCTTTTCAGTTAGTGGCCGGCGTCGGTCAGTCAACCAATCGATCATACTTTCTGCATAAATTTCAAAACCAAATAAGCATAAAACAACAAATCTATTTTTTACTGGGTCAATCAAAACTTTATTTTGCTTACTGGTCTATACTATACTCTCCACTAGGTAAAAGAAATAAAATTAACCAATAGACACCTAAAACGGCCAATGCGTTCGTTAGGAAAGTCACAAATACACTGATAGCAATACAGTTTGTAAGCTGACTGTTTTAGCAAACGCATTTAGGGAATTCCCTTCATATGCAACTGGAAGTTCTTACATACAAGGGGAAAGTCCCGAAATATAAAGCATATCTTATTACGGGGGATTTACCAACATACCTAGTTTTAAATAACGTATTGCTACGTTATTTATATTTTATAGTATAATAACAGTATGTGCCTCAAAGACACACTTTGGTAGGACGTGTCGGTAAATTATGTTTAATTTTTTTAGTAAAATAGGAAAAATATTTTAAAAATTTTTTTATGTCATTCTGTGTTAAATAGTTTATTTTGAGAATACAAAAATCCTCCAGTCTGTGGGCAGTTAACTTACAAAGTTCCAGCAATTTCAAAATCAATTGTGCCTCAAAAACACACCTTGGTAGGTTTAGGGTTAAAGAATAAAAAAAAAGTAAAATTTAGAGCCAACAATTCTTTAGTCCAGGCCTGATGCAAGGAAACGTCATGTTAAGCACCCGCTAAACGTGGTATTATGTATAAATACATTGCACTCATTTAGTATTATTCTTAATGGTATGCCGTAAGTTCATTTAACGTCATTCTGAATAAATAAAGGCCAATCGGCCAGTGTGCCGTTGTAAAAATAGCAAAACTGAGGCATTTTAAATTTCTTCTTTTTATAAAATAAACATTCCCTTTTTGTTAAGAGCATTCTACGTAAGTCTACAAAGTATTATTTTTAATATTCTGATAAGACGTTCGAGTTTCACCGGATATGCGACTTCGGTAGTTACAAAAAAACGTAAATATTTTTCTTTTGCTTTGTCGAATCGAGAGTTAGTTGTTAATAAACGGTACCACATGAATCTGAGTTATTTTTTTTTGGATTTATTCAATCAAATAACGCAAAATAAATTGAATCGAATTACACAGAAATAAATGTAGATAGAGAAAATTTGCAAACACGCCTTTTTACTATGATGTCGCGCAAAAATGAATCCATTGTGTAATTTGATTTTCCTCCCGTCTCTGCGTAAATTAACACGATATCTGTCAATTCCTGCGTTGTGTAGCGCTGCATTTTTATACACATGCACTCTAAGCGACGATCCACACAAAACTAACAGCGGTAATGGCTGAATGATAGTTGTATGTGGGGTATACTCGGGACAGCATTTAAGTTGGGCACAGGTGCGGCTCTAGCCCACGGCATTTACAAAATATTTTTTTTCTCGTTAATGCTTACAGATAGACCCCCTGTGCATTAAGACTTTTTGATCGTATATGATTACAGCTGCTACATATTATTATATTTACCTCTATATCTGATACACCCTGTATATCAACTTCCATGGCCTAGCCACCTACACCGTTATACTACACACCTACTTAATACTGTTACAACACACTCCCCTTCCGAGTTAATAATAACAAACTAACGACTCTTAATAAGACGTTTGATCTTCTTGGAAGCTCGTTCACTTCTTATACTGTTTCGTTCGGTCTTGTCACTGAAATAGTACTCGATGATGTTTCTCCTGCTGGTAGTTCTGACGTTGGTGCAGATTCGTTTGTACGATCTGGTTTTACAGTTTGTTGTTATAGCTCCCTTTTTTCACTAGATATTTTACTTTATTTTTAGAACTACGTAAGACAGTGGAAGGTACTGCTCCTCAGGTTTTCGTTATTTGAGAAGGTTCACATTTGTTTTAAATTGTAGGCTTTTAGGATAACAGAATTTTTTTCAATTATTCCTATATAAACATGAATATCCTTGTTGCTGAGACAAAATTTATATTGTAATCTCCCGCTGTAAAATCTTTTTAGGTGCGTTCGAATATTCCAAACTGTTAACTCTGTTTTAATAATGTACTCCTTTAGTGTTCGAAAATTATTTTAAGCGAAATGTGCAAATATTTCAGCGTTCGAATATACTTGAACTGGCAAATTCAGCATAACATTCTGCTCATCCTCGTAGAGGTGATGTTTGCCGCTTGCGCTTGCGCTATACGCATACGCACGTGCTTGACAGTTTATTTTCCACTGTCTACATCAAAGTTATAAATCGTTATTCGTTACATCTTTTTGTTGTTTTGAGAGTGCTTTGATAATAATAATGTATATTTGCAGCGTTTGTAATTTAAGAAACGAGTTTATGGAGTTTTTAGTGAGGCAGTACGATACTTTCCATAATTTTCAAGGTAAAAAAAAGTTAGTTCGCTAATTTATTCTTCTACAATTTTACATATTTTAGAAAATCCTGTGGAGAATTCAAGTTGTACAATATTAGATAGTAAATCTCCAGAAAATAATGATTCAATAATATGGACTACTGAAAACACTTTCTTTTTAATAGAAAAAATAAAAAAATTGAGAAAGATTTTGAAAATTCATTAAGGAAAGTTAGATAATGTTTTATATACACAAATATTATATTACCTGGCATATGATATCGTGCTTCAAATTTGTTAATAGTAATGAGAGCTTTTTCTTCTGTAGGTCATGAAATTATCTTAAATCTACTGTTTACTTGAATTAATACCTTGCATGTTCTATATAATGCAAGCCAACATGTAGATTTTGTAACCCCAAATCTATTCGCTACGCTCCTAAAATCATCTCATATTAATAAATTATTGTTTACTACTTTTATATTAGCTTTATTACCTAAAACTTTCACAATTTGCCAAACACCAAATTGTTAACAACACTTCTTTTTCCAAAGAAATACTCGGCCTTCCCTTTCTTATTTCATTTGTATGTATTTTCTTGCACAATCGGAGCAATGTTTCAAATGTCTGACAAGTCAAACGAAAACGTCGCTTAAATTGCTTATGATCTATTCTTGGTGCAGTAACCTCAGCAAAGTTATTTATTTTATCGCAACTAGTCATTAGTTCTTCTTCTTCGCCCTCACTAACATCGTTTAAAAGTATATCATAAGCAAAATAACTTACTAATGATTTTTAAAAATTTTCGGTTTTCGAACGCTGATCGTGTAAGTTCAAACAGACGCACAGCTCGGTTGTTAGACGTGCACAGCGCAACGAACGCAACACTAAGAACGAATATTCGAACGTAGCTTTTGTAATAAAACACCAATTTACTCAACCCATTCGAAAAAAAAAAAACATCTACGCTGCCAAAAGGTGGTCTATAGAATGGAATAATATATTTGCATAGAAGATACAAAGTGTATACCACATAAAAAAGGTAAATTGAGAAAAAATAAAAGTAATTGAATTAAATATGAGTAAATGCAACTTATAAACCAAACTAAGTAAAATTGTAATTCTTAAATAAAATTACTGATTGAAAACAAGACATAGTTGAAAGTGGAAAAAAACGCTGTCTCCGTTATGTAGATACAAGCTAACGGTAGCATTTTAAATTTTTGAAACATGGGTTTACACGATTCCCCAAAATTCCCCCACTTTTTGCTTCTTTCGTGATTTCCCTTAGTCCTTGGAAAATCTTAGGTCGCTCCACGCGGCGCAAGCGTAATAGTAATTCATGGCTGGACCGATACCTCCTGTAATTGGCGAAAGCTGTTGGAGGATGCCAAGGCATGAATTATTATTATTATTACAAGAAAACCCTTATGGTAGCTGTTGGGAACCGCGATAACAAAATTTCGTGTCTTAGGCGAGAATGTATTTCTGCGTGATGCAACTCGTGTAGACACTTCACGATTACTCCCGAACACAAATAACGAAATACGTATCATTTACTCCGTAATTTACTAGCTAATAACTAACAACTTAGTGGATTCGGCTTTCTGTAATTATACGTGATCCATAAACAATGGTGCAATCTCGGAATGTCTATGCGTCGTGTTAAAGATCACATATTTATTCCTTTCTAGACTAGATGTCAGCTTATTATCAAACCAATCCGACAGAGTCATAATAAGGCATTAGAATGGACTCAGTATCGTTATTGGTTATCAAGATGGCTGTCATCGACATAAACGCATTTCCGTTAGAAAATATAGATAGACTAAAAAGTATGGGTCCCAAAACCGATCCGTGCGGGGCGCCCATATTAACAAGTAGAGCGTGAGATTTAAAGTATTTTATATGCAGACATAGCGAAAATATACGTGTGAAAATTGAATCATTGGCTTCAAAGATTAAAATTGGTTATCTAACAGTAGAAGAACAAAATATGGTAAGGTTAAGATTAGTACAAAATATTCCATCATTAGTATTTAATGAAGAAAAAAGAGCATTAATGAACAATAAACCATTAAACAGAAAGAGTAAATTGTTATTTTTAAATCCATTTATAGACGAACACAACTTAATAAGAGTCGGATGTCGGCTACGTAATTCAAATTTAACATTTTCAACGGAACACCCACTAATACTTCCAAACAATCATGCATTCACAGATTATGTTTGCTACCTATTAGTGATCACAAATAACTTTAAATCATCATTTTTTTCTTTAACCTATCATCAATTATATTATTCATCACGGTATATTTCAATGTTTGAAAGCATATCTTTCAAGGCGGGCGGCATGTTGAGAGCTGTCTGGCAGTAGACATGTTGCCAGTGTAACGAAAAAACAAAAAAGTGTTGTTGATAAAAAAGATTCAATTAGAAAAAGTCAAACATCATGTATATTATTTAAATTGAATAAAAATAGGTTTGCAAAAAGAAGTGTCTTGTTAAAAAGGAAAAAGAAGACGAGCCACCGATAGCTGCTTCGGAACCGTCCAGACCAGCAGGTCACAACAACTTTTAACCTAAATATGTGGTCGTAACACTAATAATACCAATACTCAAATTTCAATGGACACGGTAATTTCGTATTCAGTACCTAAATACATCCGACGTATAGCCCGTGATACCTTATAACAGTGTACAACGCAAAAAAATAGTAAGGTATCTACCCAAACTGAGAGTTCTAATCGTCATCGGCGAAAATTTTGTTTACTACGTCGGCTGAAGCGGAACACATTTACCATCCCTCTTAGAACTTTCGTTTCGCAGTCAACGATAGAATTTCGGTTTGGTTGAAGTACCGCCTTAATATGTATTTCAAATTGTTATTCGGCAAGAAGTGTTCAGTTAAGCAAACTATATCAATGGCTTTTATGAGTAACTAGGGTTGTAGTAACTCTGTATATTAAAATTTAAAATGTTATTTGTTTATTGTTTGTAATTAAGCCACCACAAAACTTGTCAATATTGTAAATAATTACCTATCACGTACTGTGACTGTGTATTGTTAGGTGTGGTAACATTTTTAAACCAATCGTTTTCGTAATTTTGGCAATGTTTTTGAAGGACGCTGGAAGTTGATAGAATGTTATATAATGTGATTTTTATAAGCTGGAAGATTTAATTATTGGTTTCAGTAACAATACGTAAATCCTAAGGGATGTCGGAGGTGACCACGGATGCAATTATTACCTCAAATTGGAGGAAATATGTATACTTATATTATCTGCCATTTCTTGCAAGTCATTGGAAGTTATCAGACAAAAAATAAATGTGATTTTTATAAGTTTATCCGTTTGTTTATTGGTTTCAGTAACAACAATACGTAAACACTGTTGGATGCCGAAAATCTCGGCGGATATGATAATTATGTCTCTTACTCTCTAGAATCTCGCATTATACCTATTAAGTGTCTTCTGTGTCCTTGTTATTAGAAGACGAATATGCTTGAATTACATGATTTACTAAATATAAATCAATTCGAACCAAATTGTTCCAGGAGGGAACGAGAATGAGCTTAATGCGTGAATGTTTGAATGCATGCTGCTGGTTTTTTAAGTAACTTATTTGGACAAACAAACCGATTCATGTAGACCTTTAATCAGGAACAGTAAATTGACCCAGGCTCGATCCTTTTGGCACTCCAGGTAACAGATGGTATTCATGTGAAACAAAGCCATTGTAGAAATTCTGCCTCTCAAATATGACTTAGCTAACTAATAATGTTAAAGAAACTCCAAACGGCAAAGGGCAGTGTTATCCTTAGGGCACGCTATCTTCCGAAAACTGACGATTTAGCAATTAATTAGCATCCGTTGTTCTGACTGTGCATCAGTTTATGAACCCACAAATTAAATCGGTGAGATATCCTTACCCATGTTGTCTCGTAAGGAGAAACACAGAAAATATACTCCACAAATGTAAATAAATCCACTCCAATGCGTATGTATTTAGATTTCCTTTAAATGCTAATGAATAAACCAAGGTCGGAGCTAGAACTTTTAATTATGGATCAAAATTTATTTGCTATCTGAAAAAGATAAATGTTTAATAGATGAGCGTTAAAAATAGTGTATA
This sequence comes from Protaetia brevitarsis, assembly GCA_004143645.1. Lineage (NCBI taxonomy): Eukaryota > Metazoa > Arthropoda > Insecta > Coleoptera > Scarabaeidae > Protaetia > Protaetia brevitarsis. The sequence continues at coordinate 1,627,300 of RXPK01000307.1, forward strand.
ATTCCTTAGACTTTTTATAGATCTTAATATCTGGTATGACTTAAAAGAGGCATTACATTCATTATTAGTTTTCATTTATGCTTGGTCATGACTGTATATACTATGAAGTGGATTAACGCAGAACAAACAACTTTCACCAAATCATATATTATTACTATTTCAAATACCGAACATATGATTAAAGATAGCATGACAAAATTCAAAATTGAAAAGTAAAGGAGCTAAAATCATGTGTGTGTGATAAAAAGTCAGGTGATAAACTGTTGATTGTAAGCAGTTTTTTACTTTTATCATAGAAAAAGGCAGATTGTTGAAATTGACTGCATTACACTTTACATTGCGATATATTATTGATGCTACTATAATAACGGTAACTTAAAAATAAATACCTACATAGCTCTGACATTTATATCAGATTGACATATCTAAATAATCGAGTCCATGCATATCGATTTTACCAGGAACTCTTTTAGTATGTAATGACCTACAGTACTCAGAGGGAGTGCGCGTTCTTAAAACAGTGCTTCTTATGTAAATAAAGGTACTTTGTTTGTCAAGCTTTTACTATAATAGCCAAATTATTACGTACGGAAATTGCTAATTTAGAGCAATTATTTTTTTGGTTGGAGTTTTAGTATGATTTATAAATAAGTCACCTACGACACGCAAGCCGTTGAAACGTTTTCATAAAAGAAAAGAGTTTTTTTTTCACCGCACTGAAATTTCAAGAAATAAATACTAATGATATAGAGTAATAAAAAGAGTTCTGACGCATAAAAAACTGCATCTGTACTTTATAGATTTGGAAAAATTTATCCATTTATAATCGTTAATATAAGTTTTAATTATTTCGTATTTCAGATAAAAAAAAATAAACAAAATGTAAAAATACTTAGACGGCGTTCCTTATTAAAATTAAAATAAAAAACTCCTTCATCTTCTAATAAATAAATAATGATTGGAATATGCAAAATATACACGACGGACACACGACATCTTTGTTTTTATGTAATAAAGCATTACGTGGAAGTGTGATTATTTCCTATATGTTGTGGATGCCGGATTGAATAGCGCGTTAATTGTGTAAAACGATATTTGCAACTGATTATTACTTTTACCTTATCTTAAACACTCACCATGACAAAGTTACGAGAGTCTACGGAATGCTGATCAAGAAAATGAAAATTTAGAGAGAATTCTGGCAGGTCTGTTTATTATTATGAAAAAAATACTTAACATGATGTACAACTTAGATTTCCTTTGTAGATCATTCAAAATTTCTGGTCTGTTTTCAATACGATAGCTGTTACGAACAAATTAGAGATATACTTTAAAAGAAGACTTCTTATTTCATGCCTAAATACATTTAGTTTCTTTTATAATCACCAAAAAAAAAGGTAAATAAATAAAAATATAAAATTTTGCTCCGTACCTATTCAAAAATAAAAAAAAAAACTTGCAAACTATGTAACTATGCAAATATTATCATTGTTGCGATAATTACTTTTTCTCATAACGAGAGATTTTTGACAATAGATGAATACTTGAGTAGTTACTTAGGCTATTCCCATCGTTTGTAGGATTTTGATGATCCGACGTTTCGGTAGTTCGTCTATTGCCATAATCAGGGTAGCCCTGAAAAGGGCTAGACAAATTAATTGCAAATAATGAGTTTGGCAAGAAACAGCCCTCATTGATTCATTCAAGTTAGGGTGGGCACTTGATATCCGGGCACTTGAGCAAGGTGCTCATTGTACCATCCCTATTGATTCTCTTATTTCCACTCGAGCAGCTTGGTGTTCTCTATAAAGCCCAGTATCTTGCCCAGTGGGAACTTGAGAACCTTCGAGGGCTCCAATAGATCTCTCCCGAAGTACTTCTGCCTAACCACGGTTCGCTTACTCGGCCTGTGTTGTATAGATGCTTTTTCAAAGGACAGTGTCCAATTACCAACCCAGTAATGGTCTTAATTTCTTTCTTACTGCACCTGAGTAGGTTATCAGAGAAACTACCATCCCCATCCCCTATCAGCGTTTTGGTATGGAGTTGACCTTCAGTCGACCTCCATTTCTTTGTGCTTTCTTTATCTAACCATGTCCAGATCTCCCTTCTTGCGGAACCCTTAGTGATCCCACATACGGGCTCTGGACCCATGAAGTGTCTCTTAGAGCCCTCCTTGGCTAGTTCATCGGCTATTACGTTGCCCTTTATACGTTGTCTCGTGCCAGTGTATTAAGGGATAATTTGCAGTCTCTAACTAGTTTTGACCTAGTTACTGGGTTCGATACTGTCTTAATGACAGCCTGGCTGTCAGTCGTTATATTAATTTTCCTCCTCATGCAGCCCCCTTTTGCAATCATTTCTGCACAGGCTGCAAGGGCGGATACGTCTGCCTGAAAGACCGTTGTATGTTTCCCCCGGCTTATAGATATCCTTTGATTAGGACTGGGCCCACAAATACCGGCTTCTGTGCCTTGGCTGTATTTGGATCTGTCCGTGAACCAGTTATCATTAGCAGTGACTTCACTACGTGCCTGGTCTCTGTTCGATATGGAGATTTTCACCTTTTCAATGAAGATAATTTCGGGAGCCATGCTGTCCGTGGGCATTTGCAACAATGCCCGTCCAGCATCGTGTCCGTAGTATAAATGTGCCCTCCCACCCTGAAGTTGGGATGCCACAGGTTGTTGGCTTTCAGTCTAAGGGATCGCATTCATTGCCTCCGCTCTCACATAAAGCTCCAGTGGGGGAGGCCCACAATGGTCTCCAAAGAGGCGGTCCCTGTGCTGTTAATTGCACCAGTGATACCCAACAACGCCGGTCTCTGAACAGCGGTTAGCAGTTTCACTGCGGAGGACACTTCTGTCCTCCTCCACCAGACTACTGCCCCGTATGTTATTGCTGGTCTTATCACGGCGGTATATAGCCAATGGATCACCCCCTGGTCGTTGTTTTGACTAAGTGATTTTTCCAGCTCAGTTTCGCATCGAGTATAACACCCAGATACTTTACTTCCTTGGTTAATTGTAACTCCTGCCCAAACAGACTAACGCTGCCTAGGTCATCGAGTTTCCTCATTGTTGGTAAAGGCAACCAACTTTGTTTTTTTTTGTGGATTAACTTACAGCCCTCTTCAGGGCTATCCTGATGACGGCAGGAGACGAACTGCCGAAACGTCGGATCATCAAAATTCTACAAACGATGGGAAATAGCCTAAACAACAACTCAAGAATTATTTCTTCTGTTTTTGATATTTTGATAATCGTCACAAGATTCTTTATCTCTAATTTCAATTTTCCACCTTAGATCGCCAGATAGAAGCGATCAAGTAACAAGATCGAATTTCTTTATACCTTGTAATTGAAAAATTACATTGACTTTAATACGTAAGTACAAATATATAATAACCTTAACGAACTCATTAAACAATATCCCTCTAGGCAAATAATTGAGTACAGTACAAAAAAATCCTTCAAAACCTTCCCGATAAGTGCCAAGTGAATACCACGGCTTTTACCATTCTACCGATAGTTTTATGATTCAGAAATAGTAGGCAACATAGGTACACTCTTTCTACTATATTCCGCTGCTCCATCAACAGTTTGTAACTTCTATTAAACTTCATACGTTTACATATATCCGACATTAATAATAGCATATCCAGAATGTCTTTATTTCAATGCATAGGTACACTGGCCGACTTATTTAATGTCGTCGTCTACAGTGCAGTGACTATCAAAACTACTCACCATTTGGACAAGTGGACGTTCGGCTAGCGACGACCGTTCCAGGTAAATGATTCATTGGGGTATACCGTTGTACACCCCTCCGCAATTATGCAAATCAGGTAGAAAAATGGGATTATTTAATATCACAAGTAAACGTTGTATACTGCGGTTTGAAGGTGCTTTACATTTAAATATCTCTTTCATAACTTGAACCCATTTGAATCTTAAAACTTAAACTCATATAGAAATAAATAAACTTTTGGTATTCATAGTAAATCTTGTATTAATTGTTTTAAAAACGTAAGAATAGTAAACAACCGAGGAAGACTAAAACTATAGCTTCAACAAATATTAGCTATTCTAAGTGTTTATTAATAACTATTTACTAATGAAGATTTCAATAATATTTAATTATTAGCATTTACTATTGCAGGACCCACCTACGTGTAAGTAACGCTGTAAAATTGCGATTCATAAGAAAATAAAAACTATGTTTGGCCTGTTAATATTAATTCTAAACAACATAAAAACTAATAAACAAACTAATATTGCAACTATTACTAGCTGCTTTTATATCACAGAATATTCCCACCCTTCCATATTTCTTGAATTGCACTTGTAATTATTTATGCATAGTGCCATACAATAATCTTTTTAAAGCGATTTTGTTAAATGAAGGGTTATACGCCTTAATTGTAATAAACAACAATTTTAATAAAGTACATCAATTATCACATTACTGAGAATAAAGTTTTGTTTTTGAAATATTAATACCCAAATTATAAATTCATTACTTTTATGAGTATAGCCTAAATTTGCATTTGCAATTTACAAACAATTACAAAACTCGGCTGTTTCCTATAATTACAATTAATCCTTTATGTAATCCAACGACGCGACGCCTAGTGCTTTTGAAGGATGAGCTCATATATCTACATGATAGTGTTTAGTTGAGCAATAAATTTTTAAAAACATTTTGTTGATATTTATGTTTTAATTTTTTTTTTGCAGATTTATGTTTTTTTTATATATTTATATAATATAAACAAATACATAAATCAACACAAACACAAAATTATTAAGAATATTAGAAAAAATATAATTATCTATAATTACATTTTAAAATTTTTATAAATTTCAGAATGGATTCATTCATATAATAACATGAGCCTATATGAACTTTTTTTGCATATTTAAGTACTTTTTACATATTTATATATTTATTTTATTAATAACTTTGTGTTACAAGTATTTCCTTCTAATTCTGAAATTAGGAACAATAGAAGTTTTTGTTGATCATTTAAATTCATTCATCATATAAATATTTTAAAAAAAGTTTTAAAAAATGTATTGCTCTACCATGTAGGTATGTGAGCTCGTTATTCAGCAAAATTTGACTCGCTGGATTACACAGAGGATGTATACTAATTGTCGTAAGTGGCCGAGTTTTATAATTGCCGCAAATTGAAATCCATATAAAGAATTAAAGAAATTGTAATTTGGCTATTGAAATTTCAAAGAAAAGTTTTGTTTTTAGTAATGTGATAATGATTTATGTAGTTCATTAAAAATTTTCCCTTAATACAATTGCCCTGTGAATCGCATTATTTAACAAAATGAATGATCTGCAGGATATGTGTGGTTTTCTTATGAACAGGAATTTTACGGTATTTCTTATCTGTGTTAATTATCATAATAATATTTATTGAAATTAAAGGTAATGAACTTAAGAAGTGTTACTCTGGTGTTTTCTAATACATTTCAACACACAAATTGTGTTCAAACCACAATATTAAAGGTTTGCTTTAGATATTAAATAATCTTAGATCTACCTGATTTGCATAACTGGGCAGCGTTTTACAACTGTATACCCCAATAAATCATTTACCTGGAACAGCCGACGCCAGCCGAACGCGCACCTGTGCAAACGGTGAGTAGTTTTGATAGTCACTGCACTGTAGACGACGACATTAATAAGTCGACCAGTGTACACTGTATACCTACATACAAAAAAATTGGATGGGCACAAATTTTTCATAATTTTCATAGTATCCACTGGCAACCACACAACCAGCGCAAGGAGGAACACACCGGCCTAGAAAATCATTAAAAATATTATAAAACACAGCTACAACTTCATCACCCTCAACATACTGCAAAAGTGGATCCCAATCACATTGCTGAAGTAACTCAAAATGATGCGATTATACAAAGTAAATTTACTGAATCTCATTCACTTCACTCACTAACATTTCAAGTTTAACAACCAACACATTTCCCACCCTTTATAATTTGAGGCAATAACTGGTCATGTTTTCCTAGCAGCTTTTAGAAAAATTATCCATTACTCGGTTGTTTCGAGGCGAAATCTAATTTGCCTAAGCTATCTTAAGCTTCTTCCCGTCCGCGACCAAACGATAAGGTTTTCAACGTTCTCTCTCGAAACACTTCTTTTTAATCTCCAGTACTTTTCTTTTTTTTTATCGAACGCACTACTTAGTAATTGAAAATGTTCTCGGCGCGTCGCTCCAACTTCGCCCGCACGAAAACAAAAGAAACTCCCGCAAACGTTTTCTCCTCGAGAGCTTACGCGAATGAATGGAAATCTGAGACGGCTTTGCGATTTCTGTTTCTGTTGCCGCCTCGTTTCTGTTTGCAAAATATTCTGCGTCTTAAGCTGTGGGCGTTCCTCGAGCGAAAGAGGAATGTCAACAGAAAGCGATTATTTCGTTGACAGCACCTAAGTTGCGTTAGTATAAATCAGGACGCCTTAGCAACTTACGCTGAATCTAATATAAGACACGTTATCTGTTTTCGTTTAAAGCTTATACCGGCGACTTGTTTGCGTAGAAATGTTTATGTGGAATAAGTTTGTGTATGCCTAAAGTATTATTATGTAAATGTTGCTTACTCTGACTGTGTCGTTTTCGTAAGATTACTATTCGAATCAACAAAGTACGTTGCGTATGAATATTTTATAGTTTTAAGGATTTGTCAGTCAGGGATACAAATATAAGTGAGTAAAATGAGAAGACTACAGAACTTGATAGTCAGAGCAACTCACAAGATGGCGTACGCGGTACGAAAAATGAATGTAGTTTCTCAAGTATATTCCTCACCCCGTTTTAGATTCTAGCTCTTTTTCCCGTTTTCAGTTTTTGATCCGTCCCTCCGAGATTATTACTCAGGTTGATACCGATCGAAATCAAACTTGCCAACATTAATATGTCGCATGTTTCTGAGAAAAGATTCTTGGGAGTAGTAACAGACAAAAAATTAACCTGGCATGGACATATCAACTATATAATTAAAAAAATCAGAAAAAGCAATTAATGTATTACGAGCTTTCTCTAACACAAATTGGGGTGCCGATCCTAGTATTTCTATGCTTTTTTACAAGGCTGCAATCAGGTCAATAATAGATTACGGTTCGTTGGATAACGGTAGCGCCAGCAATACCTGGTTACATAAAGTTGACGTTTTACAGCATAAGTGTCTAAGACTATCTATAGGTTATGTACGTAGCACACCAATGAACGCTTGCTGAAACTGGAGAATATCCTTTGTCTCTTAGAAGAAATCTACTTGCTTCTAAATATCTGTTTAACTGTGCATTAAAAAAATCCAACATCGTTAATAAAATCTACACCTTATTTATTTTGGACCTAACCGAAAAATATTGGATTAATAGAAAGTCGATGTTACTAGTTAATGCTTATCATCACCTTTCTTCTCTCAATATAAATCTTAATATTGATGTGATACCTGTTTTTAAAATTCCACACAACAATTTCATTAATCCTATAAAGTATTCTTTGTTAGATCAAATTAGTGATATGTCTATTAGCCCTGTTAACAATCAAATTTGTAATCAAATATTGTCTGAAAGATGGAATGACTATTACATAATATATACAGATGGATCTCGAATAAACGAAAATGTTGGATGTGCTTTTTATGACCCACAAAAGAATTTTAAGCAATCCTCCCAGTGTATACTGCACAATTAGCAACAGTTTATGAAGCAGTAAAATACATCAAGCGAATTAATATCTGTAAAAATCTTCTGATTATTCTTGACGGCCGAAGCGCTGTTCAAAAATTGGGTAATTTTTACTTGGGATCAACTATTAACCCTCCGATAATAGAAATTATTAAAGCGATTTCCAACATTCCTTTCAGTACAGAATTGCTGTGGATTAGAGGGCACATTGGCATCGTTGGCAATGAAATCGCCGATACTGCTGCTAAAAAGGGATGTGATCTTTTACACAAAAGCATTTCTCCAATATCTCCTTTAGACATTTACAATAAAATCTTACAATCTATTAAAAATTCGTTTATCGAGTATTACGCAAACACAGAAACAGGAAATTTCTATAAATCTCTATTTCCAATTCCACACAGCAAACCTTGGTTTCTTAAGTCTTCAGAAAAGAAGTTAATAAAAATCATATCCCGTTTGCGATGTAATCATGGAATTTGTAAACTGTACCTTTACAAAATTAAGCAATCAGAGTCAAACTTATGTGAATGTGGCGAGGAAGGTTCCCTTGAACATCTTTTGCTTATCTGCCCTAACTTTCAACAAGATCGCCAAATTCTCTTTAGAAATCTGAGCGCTTTTGTGGTAAATCCTTTTAATTACTTGACGCTTTTACAATCTAATAACATCCATATTTATAAAGAAATTTATAATTTTTTGGTAGATGTAGGATAAATGTATGATTGTTTTGAAGGAATGAGAACCTTTATTTGAATCCTTTGTGGGTTTTCCTTTTTACCGAGGTTTAGTCTTTCTGTGCAAAATGCTCTGATGAACCCCTGGGCGAGAAGAGCGTTAACCATTTACTCCTTCCTTTTTGTTTTGTTTTTTTTTTTTCATGGCGTTTGAGAGTGACTTTCTTTATTTATTTCTTTTAAAGATTTTTTGCATTTTACTTATCTCTTTGATTTTAATATATACATTCTAATTACATTATGCTGCTGGCAATAGCTCTGATAGCTACAGCCATGTAACTCACTAACAACGAACCACTTAGGTTGATGATGCAGCTTAGAGGTAATGCATTTAAAAAATATAGGAAGAGTTATGTCATTAGAAGTACTACAAATCGTTAAGAAATCTCAAGCGATTAAGAGCGAGAAGAAAGTGTTTTTTACTTCTTTGTTTGGCAGCAGATCTACCGTTCCGCGTGAAGCTAAAATCCATAAATATTAACTCCTAGAAGTTGGGAGCAATTCCCAAGCACCTACAGCACGCTGATAGGATTAATAATTTCTTCCTTGAAAATGTACTAGATACTTTTGTGATCAACTCACGAAGTCCTCTTATCTCAGAGGTAAACTACATGATATATTTTCTTTTAAGACCTTGGATATATACTGTATAACCAAATTAATTAACTGAAATTAGAACAAATTCAGCTGGGTATGGTTCTTTGGCTGTTGAAACGGTGAGGCTTTGTTGCCCTTTGTTATAACTCATGTCTTGTGGCTGGAATTTTTCCTAACCTTTGGAAAGTAGCTTTAGTTACTCCAATTCCCAAAATTAATAATCCTTCAGAATTTAAGCATCTTCGACCTATAAGTATTTTAGCAGTTTTCTCTAAAGTAGTGGAAAAAGTTATTTGTTTGTAATTTAAGGAGTTTCTTTCAACATATAAAATTATTCCTGTTGATGGGGATTTAGAATTAAGTATAGTTGTACCATTACTCTTTTAATGTAACCGATGATTTGTTTTTAAGTACTGATAGTGGTTTAGTTTCTACGGAGGGGTAAAGCATCTGGTCAAAGTTCTGTGCACCATAAACCCTTTTTGGCAAATAAATCCTTATAAATCCCTATAATTTCTGTTAAATCACCAAAAATCCGTATAGATTCCATTAACTCACCAATCAATCCATATAAATACAGAGTAAACCCTTATAGGTAACCATACTTCCATATAAATGATCATAAATCATTATAAATCATTGTACTTATGTATAAACAATTTATACCCTATTTATAATTATTAATTTAACAAATGGGTTGGAGGACGCATGGTGAATAAGACAGGTTCAAAGATTAACACAATTTTTTATTAAGACATGTTAACAATTTAGTTTTTTTATTTTCATAAGCCACATCAATGAGAGTTAATACCTCTTCATTAATGTTGAAGATATTCGATTGGTTCTCTTTTATTGGTATAGGCCCAAAAAAAGACATAGTGAGTTTCTATATTTGATATATCTGATTTCCCAGGCCGATTCATTTCGATTATTAGATTATCAGCAGTATCCTCGGCAATACCTGTAACAATCCTGACAAGTTTTCCAATAAACCAAAGTAACAAACTGCAAAGAAATTATTCTCGAAATTATTTATATCTAGCGACAACGGTGTATTTGAATCCACGAATTCACTTTGCTCATCGATGCCATTAATGCCTATATTACCATCATATACTGAAAGCATTTCTGTCTGTATTGTCATCATACTTAACTATTGTTGGATCTACAGAACTGTCCGAACTCTTTGATTCAAAATCGATATCTCTATTATTTCTTCTTTTCCTGCATCGTCTTTTGGACCTTGATGAATTCTGTTGATTCTTCTGTTGATGTTGTTGATTGTCAGTTAATGTTCCAGTCCTTTCGCGTCTTCCTGTAGTTTTTATAGTAAAGCATTTTAATATGTCAATACTAACCCTATTTTGCTCTAGAAGCCGGCAGAGCGAGGACTTTTTGATTTTTGATTTATTACCAATAGAGACTCAAGCATATGAATGATGTCGTCTATTTGTACATCGTTTTTTCCGAGTAAATTACTTAAGAGTAATAGCTCCACAACCTCTGTCTTTCCTTCGAATTGATATGGCTTTCCCCGGAACTTCTGTGTTGCTCGAATTACCGTTATTTGAAGATCCAAATTCATTATTTTCTTGACAATATTTACTTTTGAAGAATTTAACTATAAGTAATATTGTCTTTTTCTCCCCTGATATAAATTTAAAGGACTCTGTTTTCGGATGAAATAACCCATAATAAGGTTTTGTGCATGAAGCTTTCCATATCAAGAACATCTTGATCGCAGATATTTCCAAGTACCTTTGGAACCCATTGAAACCGAGGGGTAAACACCCCCTCGGTTTCTACATTAGTCTTACTTGATTTTAGTCGAGTGCTTGACACTATCAGTCGTGAGATACTCGCTGCAATTTTATCGTATATAAGTTTATCTCCTACTGCAGTATTGTGGCTTAAATCATACTTGAATACTAGATTACAAGGTGTTACGTTAAATAATATAACCTCCCGGTATAGGCTTCTCTCGCGCGGCACTCCACAGGGATCCACTCTGGGTCCGCTTCTGTTTTTAGTAAATACGTCTGCTTTTTCAACTATCATTAAAAATTGTAGAATACTGTATGGGGACGATATACAACTCTGTTATGCTTTTCACCCGATAATATGAATGTTAATAGTGATCTTGCTGCCTTTGCCAAAATATTGGCTGACCATTAATTAATGATTAATCCAAGTAAGTCAGTAGTTTTGTTGTTCGGTAGAAAAATAAACGGCGTGGACTGTGTAGGAAGTCAATAAAGTTGAAAATAAGCGATGCAGAGGTGTCAATTCGATCTGAATATAAGAATTTGTACTTAACCTTGGATGGGGTCTTATAGTATAATCATCTCTCGAGGTGCATTAGATCAGCCTATGCAGCTTTGAAGCTGATATAGTCGCCACTGTTTTTCGATTAATTTGAGGAAAGTCCTTTGCGAAACCTTAGTGCTGTCACAGTTGTTACATATTGTTATGTGTATATGGACCTTGTTTGAGGGCGGATACCTCTGCAGGTATACAGAGGGTTTAAAATTCGTGTTTGCGTCTGATTTTTGGTAATATGAGAGAATTTTTTGCAAGTTACCTGAAGTGGGATGGTTGATTGAAAAAAATGATTCCTTACTGATGTACACAATCTCAATTTGAGGTTTAGCGGTAGGCTTACACCTTTCCGCTTTTCGCAGGCTATTATATCGTAGCCGTCCTCTGGGTAGAATGGGGATAGCTTTTCGCCTCACTCCGCGTGGCTAGAGACTGTAGTCGTCCTCTGGGCGACATAGCCTGGCTTTCGCTATCCGCAAGCTGTTAGATCGTAGTCGCTCCCTGAGTGACACTGCGTAGCCTACCGTTGTTTGTTTGGTTAGAGATTGTAGCCGCCCTTAGAGGTGGCACAATCTAACTTTCCGTTCTTCGCCCGGTTACGCGTAGTAGTCGTCCTAAGGGGTGACACGAGGTAACAAACCCCCAGCTGTTGTTGCGGGAATCAAACCGCGCACTCTGCGTCGGCAATTCTCAAGTAATTTAAGTAATAATTATTTTTGATTGAAGCCCTGTACATTGTATACTCGACATTGTATTTACTGCCCCTTTCATCGATATATATATTTGATAATTGTACGGTTAAAATCATTGCAATTCGCGATTGTTAAATTTCACGTACTAAGCACTATATAATCAAACGACCGTTTTACTATTTACTATTGTATATAATATTGTCGAATTGTTATTCTTGTTGATGTTAATTGCAGTTCGTAAATACTGACCTGTGTTTTCGTGTATGCATCCTTTTTTTTCTATGTTAAAGAAAGGAATAAAACACAAAAACCACTTGTTTCTTTCACTAATTCACTTCACATTGTCGCATACAAGTAATATTAGAATCCTGGACATTCACTCACGGATAGAATCTACTTCAATTAGGGCAGATTTTAAATCATTTATTGTACGACGTTGGAGTACGCGACGCTAAACAATTTTTGCGTGAACATCTGACAGCTGCCGATACTAACGACGCTGCTAGGAACTGCGCAGGATTACCGTTTGCATAGGCAAGTAAGTAAGCAAAGGAGCAAGGTAAACAGCTTAATAAATAATTAAAAGTAGCAAAATTCCCCCAAAAATTCAAAACTCAGAACAAACCCCGTTATAATTATACAATATGAAAACCTAAATAATTACAGATCATCCTAACCGCGTGCTAGGATGATTTGTAAGTATTTAACTTTTCATAAATAAGGTTTGCTGTACAGTGTACATACTACTGTACAATACAGAACCAACGCATAGGCAATTTATGTCCGTGAATACATTTCCATCGCAAACAATGCAATTGGCAAACCACAGGCCTATCAGGGTTACCCTGACGGCAGTAAAAACACTGCCGAAACGTCATATTTTAGTATTCCATCGTCAGGAATTTCACATCATGAGGATATTTAGTTACATATCTACAGCTGAGTGATTTGTGGTCTACATAACTTATTGAATAAAATTAGCGGTTAGGTTTATGCCAGTGCGCACGTGCCTTCCTGTATTCTAAGATTCGCCTATAGGTGGCGCTACTTTGATTGAAAACAATGAAAATATCTCACACAGCTCAGTTAGCTTAATTTTTTAATAATCAACTGAAGAGCGTTTTATTGTCATCAATTAGATAATAATTTAAATGCAATGGATAGAAGATATTGTTGTGCTAATATTTTACTTTTCAAATGAATTTAACACAATACCAATACAGTAGTACTTCGGCTTACGAACTTAATTCATTCCTAGCCGTGGTTCGTATCTCGAAATGTTCCTATCTCGAAAATCGGTGGATGCATAGTGAAAAATTTCCTAGTTCTATTTCAAAGCTGAAAATAAAGCAAAATGCCTAACAATATGTGCTAACGTTATAAAATATACCAGGTGATATAAAAAAGAGAGAAAGGTTAACAACTTTAAATAAATATGTATTCTAATATTTTTCACAGTTTTTATATTTAAAATTTACGCTTTATGTTTAACAGTCATGCATTGTTATGTATTTCTTTCCGTTTCTTAGTTTCCTTATTATTCTTCTGAAATGGTTGATAACGTTGTCATTGTAAAGATTGGTTGCTCTGAAAACAACAGCTTCATCTGGATGCCACTTGTCACAGCTTCGTTCAGCTGATTCCATAACTGTAATATTGTCTGTAGTTCATTTGTTGGATTTTTTCCCTTTTTATTTCTATCGTCTTCACCCCCGGTGATACCTCCTCTTCAGTTCCTTCTTTTTGCTGTACTTGCCTTAATTCCTGGAACTCTTCGATAGTTAATTGAATGTCATGTTTTTCTATCAATTCCTCCATGTCTGCTTCGTTACCTTCTAAATCAATGGTCTACTTAAGGAAATAACTGCAGCAAACACTTCTTCATTTGTTTCCACATCACATTCTTTGACAGCCTCAGGCCACAACAGGTTAAGTTTAAAGTTCTCACAGAAACATCTCCCCATGCCTTCTCAATCAGTCTTATACAATGAAGAATGTTAAAATGATCTTTCCGGAATTCTTTGAGAGTCAATTCCGTGTCTGTGGTAACTTCAAGTTAAATGTTTCAACTAAATCTTCCTCCAACTGTGGTGGATGAGCTGGAGTATTGTCCATTAATCAGAGAGCTTTCTCGGGCAGACCTTTTTCTCGCAGGTATCTTTGTACTGTGGGAGCAAAGACTTCGGTAATCCACTCTGTAAATAGGTGTCTAGTTATCCAAGTTTTGTTATTAGCTGTCCACATTACACCGAGCTGACTTTTATTAAGATTATCCTTTTTAAAGATTCTAGGATTTTCAGAGTGGTAAACTAGTAAAGGTTTCAGTTTTAGGTCACCGCTAGCGTTTGCACAGAAAAGCAAAGTGAGACTGTCTTTCTTAGGTTTATGGCCAGGCATTGATAGCTCTTCCTTCGTAATAAAAGCGTTTTCTTGCAGAGTAGCCCAGTTTCATCGCAATTGAAAATTTGCTCTGTCTTGTAACCTGCTATTAGTGTTTTGAATTCACTCACAAACTCATCAGCTGCTACTTTATCTGCACTAGCGGTTTCTCCATAACGCTATGGATACCTGTACTATTCTTAAATTTCTCAAACCATCCTTTGCTTGCTTTAAATTCTTCAGTAGTGTCTGTATTGCATGATGGCATTTGTCCTAAAAGATCTTGGTAAATCGCTTTTAGCTTTTACGCAAATTATGTTTTTTGATATATATGATCTCCCTTCAGTTATCGGTCATTGATCCAAAGAAGTAGCAGACTTTCCATTTCTTCAATTGTCTTATTCCGGCAGATGACACGATGGATACCCTCTCCGCCACATTTAATTTCTTGTAATAATATGCTTTCTTAACAATTGTACCTATTATTTATTTGGATAAATTAATTTTTTTGTTGAAGTTCATATCTCGAGGTTAAAATGTGGGCTGAATAAAGTTCGTATCACGAAAATTTCGTACATAGAACGGTTCGTAACTGGAGGCACTACTGTATATTGTTTTAAACATGTGAAAACCGGACTCACATCACCTATGTTTATAATAATAGTAACAATAATAATAATAATTTATTAAGTTGCCCAACAGATGAAGATCCAATTACAGGACAACAATACTATCATTAAAACGTACATATGTAAGTGACTAAAAGTAAATAAACTATGATCTAAACTATACTATAACTAAACCAGTTGGAGAAAAAACACAAACAAAACTTAGTT
Organism: Protaetia brevitarsis; assembly: GCA_004143645.1. Taxonomy (NCBI): domain Eukaryota; kingdom Metazoa; phylum Arthropoda; class Insecta; order Coleoptera; family Scarabaeidae; genus Protaetia; species Protaetia brevitarsis. The sequence goes on from RXPK01000307.1 coordinate 1,642,591, forward strand.
CTAGTTCTTAAAGGTAATACAATAATATAATAATAATATATATATAAAAAAAATTAAGCTAAAGATAAGTAACGCTGCTATTGCAGTTATCCATAATAAATTTCAGTGAGCAAAAATTTATGTCAACATTAGGGATAGAATTAAATATCTAGCACATAGATAATATATAGGGGATTTAGAAAGCATATTAGTTCTGGGAGTAGGATAGTAGAATCTAGCCGATAGCCTAAGAACATTGAAATTGATTTGATTAAGTAAAGATTGCGAATCAATAAGATTATTTAATAAGTTAAAGAGAAATTTAATACTAGCTTTGTTACGTCGGAGATCCAGGGAATCGATGTTAAACATGCTTAAAAGAAGAGCATGACTAAAACCTTGAGGAGGATATACAGTTTGTTGTCTGAAATACAAATACTTTAGAAATCGGCGTTGAACTTGCTCGAGAAGGTAAATATGACAGTTATATATGGGAGACCAGATAACAGAGGCATACTCAAGTCTGGATCGAACAAAAGCGTAATAGAGGGTCATAACACAATCGGTACGAGAAAAACGTCTAGAGGTTCTAATTATAAAGCCAAGAATTTTAAGAGCGTCACTACAAATGCCAAGAATATGATCAGCAAACGACAGTTTGCAATAAAAAATCACCCCGAGCTCCTTAGTAGTGATATTTCTCTCTAAAACAGTGTTGTTGTAGTAATAAGTATGCGTAATAGGTTTAGGTTTTCAGGAAAAAGTCATTACCTTACACTTGCTGACATTCATGTTTAACTTATTAGCAGTGCTTCGCTTATAGTATCAATCTGATTCTGGAGATAAATACAGTCATTAGAACATTGAATAGTAGTAAATATTTTAATGTCGTCAGCAAAAAGAAGTTTCTGGTAGGACAAATCATTACAAATATCGTTAATGAAAATAAGGAATAAAAGTGGGCCCAGATTAGTGCCTTGAGGAACTCCAGAAGTAGGGCAGAAACAGGAAGAGTTGTAGCCCATATATCTCACATAATTCTTTCTATCTTTCAGATAAGACGTAAACAGAGTAACAAGTTGAGTTCAAAAACCAAAAGCATCCATCTTATGTAAGAGGAAATCATGGTCAATACGATCGAAAGCTTTGGTGAAATCCATAAAAATAACATCGGTTTGTCTATTGTTGTCAATGTTGTTCGATATGAATTGAGTAAATTCAGCTAAGTTGGTGACAGTCGAGCGTTTACTAACAAAGCCATGTTGGTTAATGCTTATAAGTGGCTGTATTGATGGATAGATACTGGAGTAAATGCACTTTTCAAAAACTTTTGCAAAATTATTGATAATAGCTATTGACGATAATTAGCAATATCTGTTTATCACCTTCTTTGTAGACAAGTACTAAACGCGTAGTTTTCCAAATATCAGGAAAAGAGAGCAGTGCGAACGGAGAGATGAAGATGTAGCATAATGGTTACTGCAAAGACGAACCGCAATCTTTTACAAAAAGGGAGGTAATTGATCAGTGCCCATAGTAAAATTATCTTTAAGGCCTCCTTATAGCGGAAATATATTATCCCTCAATTATATAGCTAATATTAATACATGCGTTGTTATTAAAAGCTGATACAGTAGACAAAGAGTTATTAGATAAAGGTAGATATACAGATTTGAAATAATCACAGAAACCGTTAACAATAGTTTCGGGTTTATCCAGCAAATCACCATTAACATTATTTATGACAGAAGGAATTCCTTTACCTTTATTTATAGTATGCACAAAATTCCACAGTGTTTTTGGGTTACTTCTGATTGAGTTCTGAATATCGGTCAAGTAATTGGTGTATAAAATTTTGGAGTAATTTTTAGTTTCCTTACGTTTATGCTACATCATAATATTATTCGTATTAGCTTTACATAACAGCAGCTATAGGTATTTCTTTTTTTTTTCTTTTGATTATTATTTCCAAGATGGTCGATAACATATTCATGCGGCTATATACCTCATTCATCACATCCACCCTCCTTATTTTGAAAATGGAGAGCTTTCCCTCGCGAACTTACTCCCAGGATCCTAAATCTCAAAAAACGGATATCCGAAGTCGGATGAGACACCCTTGAACTTTACAGAACAATCTGAAGCGCCCTATTTGCAGATGTTCGCGCTACCCATAAATCAGAAGGAGACAGACGGCATATCTCCGAAAGAAAAAGTACTTCTCTCTCGTCGGAATATCATTTCTAGAACTCGGCTAGGCTAGAACTTTATTATCAATTCCAGTCGTTTTTTTTTTTTCTCTCGCAGCGAGCATAGCTCGAGGATCAGTCAACAAACCACTAACGGGCAGGCGAAGTTTACATTCATAACAGAGCCGCTCGGAAACGAAGGAGTCGAAGAAATCGAATCATCCTACAGGTGGCGGTGAAATTGATTTTTATTGATTGCTTAGGGGATTTTTGGGGTACACGGGCGAAATGTACGGAAAAAAGAAAGAACAGAGCTCCAGCAAATTGAAACGCTTTCGAAATTAGGCCTTTTTTTTTTTCGTGACATATATTCGCGACCTATATATTTCATTGTATATAACGAGGTATTTTTCTGCAGTCGTTGCCAGTTGAGATTCGATTTTTGGTCGGGGGAAATGTTCCGGAAATTTATGCTGTTCTCGTGCCATTTTTCATGGTTCCATAGGCCGAGTTCGCTTGATTCGATCCTTAAACACAAACCAAGTTTGTAATTGACTTGCGCTAAGGCCTCAGGGTGTGTGGGAAAGAGTTGCGGGCGCCGTTAGTGAAAGTAAGTTCAATTCTAGAAGTTTTATAAAAGTGAAGAAATTTGTTTATCCGACCGCTGTAATATGAGATACTCTCTGCAGTTAAATAGATATGGTTCACATAAATTTTGGTAACTGCACGGAGAAAAGAGATTTGTTAAAGCAATAACATTTATTTTGTCATAGCAATTATTTAAAGCAAATAATAATATAGGTGTGTCAGAGAGATTGTGTCTATTGCGAATAAAAGGAAAGTATCAAAAAATCTCCTTTTTAAATATGCACGCCCCCACAGAGGACAGCAGCATAGTGAATAAAGAGGAATTCTATAACGAATTGAACGGGGTCTACGACAAGATACCGAAATATGATATGAAAATAATATTAGGAGATGCAAATGCAAAAATGGAAAGAGGAAATAACAAGCCGACAATAGAGGACGTAGCAAACATGAAAAACAATGAAAATGGTAAATTCTAATTGATCGGCTAGGAAAGAAATATGACCATCGTAAGTACATACTTTCAAAGAAAAGAAAATATAAAGGTACATGGGTGTCACCAGATGGAAAGACTGTGAATCAAATTGACCACTATACTAATTGAAAAGCCAGAAGAAAAAGCTATAAGTAATGTAGAACTTATAGGGACTGGATGGGATACCGATCATCATGGTAGGCAAGAATGAGCAAGTTGTGCCAGAAATTAGGAATTATAGAAGCAAATACATTTACAAAACAACTAGGCTAAAAAGTAGAGCGGAAAGGAAGGAGTATGAGAAATTACAAAAAGAGCTAGCGGACATGGAGGAGAAGAGCAACATAAGAGAAAAGTGGATAGGCTGAAAGCGAGATAGAGAGAGTGCTCAGTGCGAGAAAAAGTTAAAGAACAAAGAAAGCAATGTTTGAATGAAGACTGTAGGGGGAAATTGGGGAAAGGGAAAAGTTTACGGATAAAATGTTGAAACGAAAGAAACGGAAGAAGCAAAAATGGCTTACGAGAGACAAAGAAGAAGACCAAAAAACTAATAGAGAGAAGAAAGAAATATAATGAAGAGGTACTGCAGAAGATTGAAGAAAATTACAAAAAAACCAGATGCGAAATCTATACCAAATAATAAAAGGAGAAAAGAAGAGCCGTATTAACAAAGCAGTCTTTTACAAGATAAAAGGGGAATCTAATGCCAAGAAGAAGAAGTTCTAGAAGATGGAGCGAGTACTTTCAGGAATTACTGATGGTGAAGAGTGGAGAAGAGTGGAGGAAGAGAGAAAGCTGGACAGGGGCAGCACGACGTGGCAAACGAGAAAGAAGAGAACCACCAACTATAGAGGAAATTAATGAGATAATACAGAACTGAAAATGAATAAGAGTCCAGGAAGTGATGGAATAACGGCAGAATTAGTAAGATATGGGGGGAAGGAACTAAGTGAGTCCATACACACGTTAAATAGAGCAGTATGGAGAAAAGAACAGATGCCTAAAGAAATGGTCGTTGGCAGTAATATGTCCGTTTGTATAAAAAAAGAGATAGGAAGGAATGTCGGAATTATAGGGGTATTTCTCTCTTGAATATAGTATAACAAGATAATGGCAATACACATAAGAATAAACTAATGGAAAGGGCAGAAGAGGAATTAAGGGAATATCAGTGTGGTTCAACAAGGAAGAGGTACGGTAGATCAGATCTTTGTGTTGGAGGGAAATACAAGCGGAAAGTCAAGAGTATGGAAAACAACAATGGCGCTATTTGTAGATTTTAAGCAGGCATATGACGGAATAAGGAGAGAGAACTGTACAGGTCGTTGTAACAGATGGGAGTTAGCAATAAACTAATAAGAATGATTAAATTACCTTGACAGAGACAGAGGGTATGGTTGAATAAACAGCAGAACAACTCAAAAAATTCGAATTAACAGGGGTGTTAGGCAAGGTGATGCCCTTTCGACGATACTGTTCAGTTGGTATTGGAAAGAGTTATAAGAGGGCGGAAATTAACAGGTGGGAATTCTATACCAGAGAAGACATCAATGCTTGGCGTTTGCTGACGATTTAGTTATATTGACAAGAGCAAGGAAGAATTAAGAAGATCATAAAAAGATTAGAAAACAAGGGCAAAGGTTGGACTATACATAAATGAAGAGAAACAAAATATATGGAATGGTCTGATAAGAATTAGAAAAGAGGATAATCTAAGAATAGACACGGAGAATGGAGGGTTATACCAATTCGAGGAGGTAGAAAAATTTTACATACTTAGGAACGACATAACTAGAGCCGGGTGTAGAAATGGAAATTCAAGCTAGATTAAAGGCAGGAAATAATGTATTGCAGCACTCAATGGAATGTTAAGGAAGAAAGATGTATCGAGGAAACTGAAGATAAGGATATATAAAAACGTAATAAGGCCAGTAGTTTTGTATGCGTGTGAGACTTGACTCTAAACAAGGCGGAGCAAGCAAGCTAGCTGTGTGAGCGGAAAGTTTGGAGAAAATTTGGAGGAAGAGGGAAGAGAGATATGGGAGAAACAAATCAGAATTGAATGAACTTTATGGAGAAGCAAATATAGTGGAGTGGTGAAGGCGCAGAGGCTGAGAGGATGGGACATATAGAAGGATGTTGGAGTCAAGAATACCAAAATGATAATGGCAGGACAGTTGGCGAAAGAGAGGAGAGGAAGGCCAAGGGAAGGTGAGGACCAGAAGTGGAAAAGGATATAAACAGTTAACATAGCAAGATGGAAAGAAGTAGCGAAGGATAGAAACAGAAGGAAGAAAATTATCATGAAGCCATGGGGCCTCCTAGGCTCGCAGGCTGAATATATATATAATATAGGTGAGTTAAAAACGTGTGTAAACTTAAATAGATAATTAGCCTACATATGTTTCACCTTACCAGGATCATTAGTCTTTTTTTTGTGCCTCTGTCTAACCTAATGTACTATACGCAGAGAGCGGTATATATACTTAAGCATAGTGGCTTAAAGTCGTCCTACAATTATTGTTATCCTTTATGGATACATATTGTAGTTTCAGATCGACAATTTAGCGAATATCTTCACATTAATAATGAGATTTCCATCTTAAACCCTCATTCATTTATTCTTCCAAATAATAATATGTTTAACCTAACACATTCGGCTATTTGACCATAGAATATAAATAAAATATATAAAATATTTCCAATAGCAATTTCAAAGTGTTTTATGACAACTTAACAAGAACTTAACAAGAACCAAATAAGATTTACACATGTACTCTTCTCGCAGGAAACATCTGTACATCACCAATCCAGAATTATAAAATTTTTGGGCGTAAATATAGATTTCGGAGGACGTATTCACTTATCAAAGGAATACGGAAATACTCATGCAAAAAAATACAGTTATAGTTGCAGTCAGATAATTAAGGACACAAGACAAACATATGATAAGTTTCAAATAAAATCTGAAACATGTATATTAACAAAACCAAAATTTATCTGTACCATAGTTAACACTCTGTCTACTTGCAAGAACAAAAAATATAACATAATACCTTTTGTCGGAAAACTAAATAAACGAAATTGTTTCCAAACCCTCAAATGGCACGTCAACTAATTAAGGACATTACAATGTACTGCATGATGCTGCTTCTAACTGTCTTATATTTCACTAAAATTTTGTAGGATATCCGTTATTTCTTATAACTGCATCACACCGAATTGCCATAGATTGAATTAATTGCTGACAGCGTTCGTGGGTTATGCCAAGCACGCTCGACGGCTGTGTACAGATCGTCTAAATTTTTATAGGTTTTTTGTTTCACAACGCGTTTAACGTCACACCATAAATTTTCGATGGGGTTGAGGTCTGGGCTACAAGAAGGCCATTCTAGAATCTCAACCGCACGATCTGATAAAAAAATTTTCACAGCTTTGACGGTGTGTTTGGGATCATTGTCATGTTGATAAACCCAAACAACTGGTAAAAATTTATGTGAATACGGTATCAGAACATTTTCTAAAATGTGAATATACACGTTTTTATCCATAATTCCGGGAATTTGGAATACAGGTCCTACACCGCACGCCAGGAAAAACAAGCCCACACTTTCACATTGCCTCTCTCGTGCTTAATAGTTTTGATTGTACAACTAGGGTTGAACTCTTGGTTGTGATGGCGCCGAACATAGACGCGACCGTCAGAACAGATCCTATTTACCTTCGTTTCTTCGGAAAATTTCGAAGAACTCGTTTCCATTCTTCAACGTTCCAATGTCTGTGTTCACGGGCGAATTTTAATCGTTTTTGGCAATTTTTCGCATTAACAAGCGGCTTTTTACGAGCTACTCTACCAAAAAGATTTGCTTGTCGTAAACGATGTTGGACGGTACTTGTAGATATTGATGTATCTAGTTCGGCATTAATTTCACGTTGAATTTGTACAGCAGTTTGGAATGGATCTTTTTTAGATAGCCTCACTATTCTCCTGTCCATTCCAACAGATGTTTTCTTGGGCCGTACTCTTCGTGGCACCCTATCTGTTGTCTGATGCTTTTCAAAATTCAATTCAATTCAACCATTGTTTTTGAACATTTTAGATGCGTCGCAATTTTTCGATACGACCACTTTTGTGTCGCCAAAGTCATTATTATCTTTCTTTGCTCCGGCGTACAACTCTTTCGTTTTCCCATGATTTGGATAATTATTATTTTAAAATTTGGCTTTTACAATACCCAACTACAACTAATATAATGTCCATAAAATTTCTATTTATTAATCCGCTTACATGTATGAAGTCCTTAATTAGGCGATGTTGACAGTACAACTATGGTGACTGGTATTATTTTATAGTAGGCTAGGTATGAGTCACTACGTTCAAGTCGCGCAAAAATGGCGGAAATACCTACAGACAATATGAACTACCGTATATTTAATGGACTTCTGATACGCGTCTCTCAAGAATACACTATTTATGACATTTTATCAAGCTGCCCTTAATTATCTGACCGCAACTGTATATATAATAACAAAAATAGACGGCTTCATTTAGAAATGTATTAGAATTAGCTTGTTTGATGTTCTGTAGAGATAATTCTTTTTTAAGAAAACATGTGGTGATAGGATTTGAAAATTATATTACTTGTTAGTGCTGCTTTGATATTAGTTACTTAGTTCGATTTATGCTCGCAGGTATTACTTTAGCAATACACAATATATCAATCAGCCTCCTTATTTTCCAGACAATGTGATTTTCATAGATATTACACTATTATTGATGTGTTAACTATTATTGTTGTTTAGTATTCTTAAATATTGTATTACTATTAAGTTTTCTTTTATATATTAAAAAAATTACCAAAAATAGTTTTAAGATTATTTATGAAATTCTTCAAGCAATTGAGTTTGCAAAAAAATTATTTACTTTATTAACTCTCCGTTCTTGGGGGTTGGGAATACCTATCAAGTGCGTTCCTGGGGTGGTGGATAGAGGAAAGGCCATCTTGTTAGGGTTTGCTCAACACGAGATGGTTAGTGGTGGCTATAAGTTCGTTCTCTCTGCTTAAAACCGGAGCAGTCGGAAAACTCAACTGTTAAACCAGGTCCCGAAAGGGATTAAGTGCACGGACCGAGAAGAAACAACCTCAATAAAAACCTAAATCCTAAGATGGCGGACTAGGCTGATGGGATGCCTGGCTGGATAGAAGGCCTGGTCTAACATTGGGGGCATCTGGCGCACCCCATTGTATTTAGCCTTACATCTGCATGTGGGGCTCTGTAGGGGTGGTCCATTTCTTCCCTATTTATTAGTGAGATTAACCATTGAGGAAGGAAATATATTTAACCGCTAGTAAACAGGAGCTGATGCAAGACCTCCATAAGAAGTCCTCCACTTCCAAAGTGAGAATACCTCACTAGGATGGAACAAAGGGGCAGGAGCAAAACGAGCAGATTTGGGAACAGGATGAAACACCCGTCCATCTCTTCTCAAATTGCGTAGCACTGTGCAACTCAAGGGCGTTGCACCTGGGAGCATGTGAGATTTAGAGGGAGACTTACCTAACCTGGGGCCTTCTGAAATACTAGACTTTCTGAAAGGAATAGGATTGGAAGGTCAGGTGTAAAACAGCAAGAATAGGAGACGCAGTAGATCTTTTAGGTCGCAGTGTAACATCACCCTCATTTACATACATACATACAACCCTCCGTTTATTGCATATTCAAGAAATATATTTTAACTATCGTCTGTGTAATCCAATGTCACTGTTCTATTTTATTGAAATATGGCCAACACTTGGTCTGTTTACAAACTGTCTTTAAGCAACACAGCTACTGCCTGGTAGAAATGAGTAAAGCATTAAATGTATCAAATTGAAAAAAAAAATTATCACTAACTGCGATTGACGAACGATATGCATTCTTACAATGTTTGTTATGTATATCAATGCAATAATATTGTAAATAATTGTTAATTCAAGTCATTCTTTTCTAAAACAAGTAAATGCTTCATTAATATTTGCAATACAAGTTTGTAAAATAGCAATTTAATTTGTTGAACTCCACAAGAATATGATTAATAAGTAGTCATGGGTATAGCCAATAACTAATTTTAATTTTAAAACCTAAAATAATTCTTTTATTTTTTGATAACATCTGTTTAGAATTCTGTATTCCCTGCAGGTAGCAATAATAATTTGTGGCATATATAATAATTTTAAATTTAGAGGATTAGAAACATTTTCTCCAAATAACTTTGTTAAAATTCTACCATATGTTCTAATAAACATGAAATAAGCTAAATATATATCTTTAAATAAAGCCGTCGACTCAATAGTCCTTCGTATTGCTACATTTTTTTTGCCAGGATATATCCCTGCTTATTTTATTACATGTATTTTCTTAGCATCTAAAGAACACGAAGCGCCGTCATCGAAACTACAATGCATTTTATTATTCTGTGTGTAAAGCTTTTTTCTCTCTATTTATGTTTCTGTTTAAGCATTGAATCAATTCATCCTGTCGAAATGTAAATACATTCCCTGAAAGCTTTATTTACACCCAAAAAAATTTTAAAGTCTCAATTGCTGATGTCCTGATTTTTCCTGCGAGAAGTATATATGCAAAAATGGCGAAAACCTGTGACGTTTGCAACATATATACGTACATACAGATCAAATAGTCGACCTATAATCAAGGCATCGCAGGGTCAGAACTGTTTGGGATAGAGATAGCATGAATTATTCTATTTCGTCAACAAATGCTGTCGTGTTGTATCACGTGGTATTACCAATGCATCCCTACTTTTCACTTGTCGAATAGTTCCGACATACGATATCCGACCATAGGTCAACTGTTTGATCTGTATAGGTGCATGTTCCGCGAATCAAATAACGAACTTCCCTTTGTCTTCTACTCTGTAAATTGATATTCGAATAGTAAAATATGCATTAGATGCGTCGTTATTGACGAATTATTTTTCAGTGTGGTTCTATCAACACATACAAAAATATATAAAATATAATAATGCGCTTATATAGAATAATGTATTTTAGTAAATTCTGAAGATATGATAAAAACACAATTTCATCAATTTAACTTAGTATTTTGAACAATTTTGGCCTATTTATTTTACTTTGACTTCTTAATTCCTTTGTTTTATTTACTGTAAGTATATTTTTTTTTTCCTTTCTCATCATAATCATTTTCTCATTATTAATCATTTAAATTTTGTTTATCAGTTTGTTTTTATTTTAATCAAAATTAACTTGTGTTTCATTAAATTTGGTTACATTTTTTTTTACACATAAGTTTAATATTTGTAACTTCCCCTATTTTGGCCTCCAGCTTCGATCTGAAGATGGGTGGTTTAACCACTTGAAACATGTCGCCGTTATTTAATTATTAATAAAAAGAGTTTGTGAGATTTGGACTTGATTTTCGATTCACCTTTTACAGTTATCATGTACTACTTCACACAAAGTTAACATGAAAGTATTAAAAAAGAATATTTCGTTCTAATCGATATATAAGGTGTTGTAACGGAATGGGTTTTCTTATCTGGAAACTTTTGGAGGTGGTCAGCCCAAACTCATTCAAACTGAACCAAGCCCCGTTTTACAGATAACCCCACCTGCTCTTTTGACCGATGAGCCACCGCTGGAAAACAATTTTTTTTTTGCTCGGTAGCGATTGGTTTTAGAAGATATAGCCAAAGATGTTTTCCAACGGTGTTTTCCTCAGTCAGTCCAAGCAGGGCCGTTAGCTAGCCTGAAGATTGTCGTCTTACCTACCTCGTCGGCTTTCTCTTTCCTAAATGACTTCCTCTCCAAAACTTTACTAAGGGTAAAAATTGAACTTCTATTTTTTATAGCGAAATGATAAAAGTGACTATTTTTTTTTTTTAATTATATATTGAATAAATTGAAACAGTGGAATTACACTAACAAGTTAACAAATTAAATAAAATAACAAGTAAAAAAAAAACAAAACAATTAATTGGATGAATATTTTAAAATTTTATAATGTTGCTTAGCATAAGCACTGAGTAATTATTACTTTACAAAATTATTTATTTAGGGAGAGAAAGAGAGCGAACGAGTTACGGTTTCTACGTATTTGCAATGGTTAGTTTTAAGCAGAATGCTTGAATATCTTACCAACCGATGTGGGTAATTAAATCTTCCCGTAATCCAAAATATTTGAGGCACAAAATCTTTATACAGCACTCACAAAAATTTCAAAAAAGAAAAGGGGGTTTTTCGAACGGTTTTAGCACAAAAACACCTCTCGAGGAAAGCGTTTGCTTCCTGTTTTCGAATCTTCAAGCTTATTTTAATCTTATGATTTGGTAACGTCTAGTAGCGAGTGCTTTTTCTGAAGCTGAAACGGACTCTGCGAACTAATTAATTCGAAACAGCAATGTTAAGGGTTTTTACAAACTTTAGTTGTGACGTCATTCCGCCCCAATATACTCGTACCGCTTCTCTTTACAAGAGGGCGCAAGAATGATAGTTGGCGCTATTTTTCTGAACTTCAAACGCCCTTCTGGCGAGTAATGTGGAATTCGCTGATCAGCAATTGTAACATACAATAAATAAAGAAGTAGATAAAATTTAAAATAAATACTATATCATCTTAATTAGGCAAGACCTTAAACAAAACAGACTGTTACTTCCTGTGAAGTCGACGCAGCTACAGCAAATGCCACAGTACTTATCATCAACGTATTAATAAAATGAATTTAAATACTTTGTATTATACCGGATGGAATTTTGAATTCTTAGCAGTGTTAGTTTTTTAACCCTTGAAGGCAGTCTCCTATACTACAGTATCGCGTAGTGACTATAATTTAAATCTTGTGTAAGATAGTAACAAAAACGGTTAAAACGTGTGTTAACAGATCTATCAATGATATCATTTGTAATAACAAGCTAAAAAATGAATGAAAGTTCAGTAATTTTCGATTCCCCCATATTTGTATAGACGCTTGTAGAAATCGAAAGGGGTATCATGAAAAGAAGATTTACTTAACATTGGCAATAATTTGAATTACTAATACGTTTACTTCCTTCATATATCTTACTCAAGCCTAGCGTCACTTTCTCTCATAGTGTTATTTATTTCGTCGATGTCAACGCCTCCTATGCGATAAATTGCCAAACATAATGATGGACCCGTTTTCCGGAGTGGCTATCTTGTGACTGAATACCTCGAACATCCGGAATCTTCGCCCCTAAAATATATCTCTGCTTTCCAATTTTGTTGGCAGACGATTCCATTTATTTGGTCGTGTTATCGAGTTTTCCGTTTTTTTTCCCATTATCCGTTGGGAAAATAGGAAAGTCATACAATACGTAACAATTTGTGAACGATCAAAGTACAACATCTCTTAATGGTAGGAAGAGTAAATAATTGTATTCGTAGATATTCAGTATACGAAGTCTTATTAGAAAAAAAGTTTGAAGGAAATCAAATTAATTCCGATAACATATCCATTAGGAATGTAAAGTTGTAATTATGTATAAATAAATGTATTTTTTTTCAGATTGTGAATTTTAATTCCTTTGTTTCCTTATAATTTTATTTACACCACAAGACTAGTTTGGGTTACATATCTTCAGTTAAAATACCTACAGTGTCTTATTTAAAAAATTGTGATGTAAACATTTTTAAAGTGTAGAGATTATGAAAAAAAAACTATCAAATATGAATTAAATATGAAAATATTAAAAAAAATCGAAATTTTGAAATGGAGGACTATAGAAGTTAAAGCTGTAAACACTGAGTAAATGAAAACCTAATAAAGATCAGATAAAACTACGAAGACATTCCTGTAATAGGATGAACCAAAGCGAGCAGCTATTTTTGATGGATGATAACGTGTGTTACATTTTATGTTGAAAATCATTATAAGACCGTATCACACACTAAAATGCCAGCTTCTAATAATTTTGGAGAAATATGACTAGCTTAACACATGCACCGCAGGCAGCGTAGTACAACAATAATATTTGCGAGACAGCCATTGCAGTTAAAAACTATAAAAGAACTGGAATTTGGAAATATTGATTGTCTTCTCGTTGTTGAAATAGCAGTTGAAGACTCACTTTCATCGGTATATGATTTAAAAAATACTTTATGTATTTTAGCAGATGATGATCTTATTCCAGATTACAAAAGGATAGCTGTTGAGTTTTCAACTGTTTTAAAATCAAAACGATTGATAAGTTCTATAAGACCCAAATTTAAGAAAGCAGCATCCTATTAGCAGTTATATATATATTGGCTAAGCACCCCAACAGGGTATCGCCGCTCTTAGAGCTTTCTAGATCTTCAAAATATGGGTAGATCAATCCTCATCCTCTCCTATATCCTCTCACACACATTCCTCCACCTGTCCCACCTGTCCTGTGTCCTCTCCTGCCATCGACGAATACCGGCTTTGTTAAGATCTTCTTTAACTTAACTTGTAGCCATGTAGATCTAGGCCTGCCTCTTCCTCTTCTTCCTTCTGGTTGCCATTCCAAGATACTGCGGGTTATTGCTCCATTCCCGGCCCTCCACACGTTCAATCCTTGAAACAAGATTTCTTAATTTGGAAGATGGATTGTCTTAATAATGCATTGTCCTTGAATCGACATTCTAATGTCATCGGAATTGGAGGTAATATGTACTGAACAACAATAATTTGTAGATATGTGATTATGATTTAAATATTCTAAATGTAAATGCTCAATTTTCTGGTGCAACCCACGATGCATACATTTGGGGAAATTCGGGCGTAAAAAGGCTATTAGAAGCAGCATACAACAGGTACTGTTTTTTAGTATATCTACAATGTGTAAATGAATGATTGATGGTAATACTTCGCAGGTGGCCGAAATACTTGGTTAGTGGGAGACTCTGCGTACCCACAGCAACCCTGGCTCATGACCCCAATAGCTAATGCGTTACCAAACACTCCAGAGGGATTATACAACCAGAATCATACCCGAGACACAAATTGTGTGGAAAGGACCATTGGCATTTTGAAAGGCAGATTTCGTTGTTTGCTAAAGGTGCGTGTGCTGCGCTATGATCCTGAGAATGTGGGGTGCATAATAAACGCATGTGCAATATTGCATAATACATGTCTTCGGGGTAACCTAGATGTCAACTTTGACTTATCTGTTGACGAAGAAATGCAATATGTGGGAAATGTGGCACATGATGTTGAAGATTTTACTGCCAAAAGTGTAGCCGTATCGTCTTCATTGTATTTTTTCTTGGGTTTGTTAACATTTACTACCTCAATTAAACTTACCAACACACAATCAGAATACTCAAACTTTAGACTTAAAATTTTTTAAAACTAATTTTATGTTGTTAAAGAACTTTTTCTGTTAACAGTAAACTCTAAAATGCAATAAATGATACTCTTCTGTTGAAGCATTTTCATGTTATCTTAATTTGTGGACATTCTTTACATTTAATCTTAGATTTTCCGATGGTTAATTTATCTACTCAACAAGCAGAACTTTTTATAAAGAATGACTTTTTGCCGTAAAATCAATAATAAAGATTTTTTTTCCTCTTGTTAACTCCATCCGGGGTCACAGTATTGAATATTTTTTTACCGTATTTTCCTTATTAAAGAATTTTCACAAAATTACAACAAAAAGATAACCTAAAACAATATATAACAAAATAATAATTCTGAGAAACATGAAAAATAAGTAATACATTCTAAAAAAAAATAACATTCTAGAAGCTATAAATAAAATAAAGTTCATAATAAATAGATGTATTACTACACTAATTATTAGTTCTTGTCTTTTAATATTACCACTAGATCCTTCAACAATGCCCCCTAGATGACTTGTTTTTTTTTGCCACCATACAATACGTCTTTTCAGTCAGTTCAAGTATATCTCCCGAACATTGCAATGAACGCCTTTCCCTCCCTTGGCATTTGTCCAATCTTTTGACTTTCTGGGATGTGGTACTGTGTCGTGAGATCTCATATGTATGATCGTGGTTTACTTTAGTAATTCATGACCTACTTCCTCTTCTGTAGAGTGGGCATTTGCAACCGTTGCTGATGTAGAACAGCTCTACAGTAATGATTGTATATATACCCCAATAATAATTCTGATATAAATTATGCATACCCCAACTCCTAATTATTGCACATCATCACCATCTATTGCCCTCTTCCCCATTAAGGCTACCAACCGTTCCTCTAACAGAGTAAGAGGCACGTAATTTGAAGGACCTCCACCAGTCTTATTCTGCTCCATACGAGCTTTCGCAGCTCTACATTTAGTTTATGAAAATCATAACAATGATTGTTACTACAAATAATGCACATTTACTTTAATATGCTGCCTAATGTAGTAAGATAGATACAATAATAAAATTTTATAATTAAATACATGAGAATTTCTGTTTTTCATGCTACATGAATATAAATTTTGTAACTATAGTTGATTTTCATACATTACATTATTGTTACAGAACTTACTTTTCTCCATTCATTTACAGATTTCTCACCATACCCCAAAGTATTCAACCTGTTGCAGAGATTTTGCCACAACATGTTTCCTTCTGTTTTTCCTTGAGCCCCATTGAAGCGGTTAGTTATAAGCTGATGATTATTCTTAGCTTCATCTAAAAACAAGGACCAGTGTGCTGTTGTGACCCTCATGGTTATGTTTAATAATTACAATGTTAGATACGTAGAAATTATTAACTTTATGTTCTTTAAATATAACTATATTAACATTTCAATTGCACCACAATTTAGACTAATTCCTACCATATTCCTACTAAAAGTGTATTGTATACACTGAAATAGGAACGGATAAGATTAAAACTTGTGATATTTGTAATATAACGAACTTACAAGTGTTCCCAGAATATATTTTTATTATATTTCAAAAATATAAAACTCAAATGTTTCACACCCCTTTCAAACTGAAACAAGTACGCTGTGAATTAAGCTATCAACTGGTAAATTACTATACTTTTCTAAACGATCTATCTATCCTTTAAAGTGAGGTGTGTGGATGTATCGATTCTTAGGCGACAATATGGCGGTATATAGAAATCGACTATTGCCACACAGAGTACAAATGATGTAGAAATGAAGCGATAAATAGAATTCTATTGTACACAGAGTCCCAGAATGTGAGTTCACTACAATACTTAATATTTAATCAAAGTGATGCCTGTGTTCATTCATTTACCCAATGATCGTTGATTCACTGGATATCCCGTCCCCTTCACCCTATTAAGTCAAACGGCGCATATTAGTATTACGCTTAGAGGGATTCTGCTTTTTTTCTGAAAACTATCGATTTAAAAGCTAAGAGACTTTCTGTTGTTCTTACATCACATCGATCTATAGATCTATCAAGTTTCATTTAAGTCGGTGGAATGTATTTCCCCGTTAAACCATAATACAGATGATTTATCAGCATCCTTGAAACAAGATTTCTTAATTTGGAAGATGGATTGTCTTAACCCAGATATGCCCACGGAGGGATGGGATGAAAATTCATCGCAATTTTTTGGGGACGTATTGAAAATGCAATCAATAAAACATATCAGAATTTTTATTTTCTATTTTGTTTCAAAAAAGCCAAAAATCTGCCGTCCTATATATAGGACGTTGGGCAGATATGGAGCTATAAAATAAAAGTATTATATTTTTATAAAAATTACTGAACACTGCAAGCAATAATTATTTGGTATGATAATCAACAAAACATTTTACGTGTAGCCCTTTGTCGCATTTTTTACATCTTGTCGTCGTTTTTTGGTGGCAATGCGCACATCTGGTTTGTTTTATCTGCGGCATAACGAAATGATCCAGTTTGTCATATCTGATATCTACACCTTCGTTAGCGGATTTATGCCCTTTTGAGGAGCATCCCTTTTTATTCTGCACCAATATACAAGATGCAATTCTTCGTCGAAACAACAACTCCATTGTTTTCTCGATGGAGCAACCAAGCATTGTTGATGGCCATATCTATGCAATGCGCAATCAACGGCATATACCATTTTTTCCTCTTATGCGAACTCTGTAGAGACTCATATTTTGGTCACTGCGATCTACGCTCCCCATGTTGGCATTGTAGTTCTTTACAAGATGTGGTTGCGGTACCTAGAGGAATAAACTTAGAACCTATTTATCTATTCAGAAAACCCACCTGCACAAATTTCTTTTCCTTTTGAGAAAATCGTTTCACATCATGCACTGTGTTGATACCAGATGAATTTGAACATAATGATACAATGTTATTATCATGCCACTTTACAATAATGATATTCTTCTCCCTCATTTTCTTATATTCAAATGCACCTTTCGCTGTTTTTTTCATTTGTTTGGAATGGGTTAGCGGATTGTTTGGTACACGATTATCACGAAGAATACCTGTGGCTTGAAAATGCATGTCAGATAATGCTTCGAGCAATGGGATTGTAGTGAAGAAGTTGTCAAAGAAAATATGACAATTTTCTGTTGGCCACTTTGTTCTTAGACGATCTGCATATTCCAGTACCACTGAGGCAGCTGCACCATATTTGGCAAATTTCTCATTGATCTGTGTAGCAGCACCTTTATAAAGTTCAAACCAATTGATGAATCCTTTGCTAGAAGCGCCCATCCATAACTTATATCCGTAACGAATCGGTTTTCCATGAATATATTGTTTACAGCCATGGCGCCCAAAATAGGGTACCATGGCTTCGTCTACGGAGTGAGTTTTTTTCAGTGAACTATATTTCAGAAATCGGTCGTTCAGATGCCGAAACAATGCTCGTACTTTTGCATATTTATCACTAGCATCTAACTTTGTATTGTCAGAAAAGTGAAAATAAGACAGGATATATTCGAATTTGTTCCGTGAAAGCGATTCAGAAACCAATCTATTATGTCAATCTACTTCTAACTGCCAAAACATTCTTCTTCGTGGCAATGAAACATAACCACTCAATATCAATATTCCAATGAAACTCCTAACTTCACTCAGATCTATAGGAATGTTTCTATTTTTTTGTTCCGCATATCGATTAGATTCTTGTACTATTATTTGAAGAATTTCGTCACCAAAAAACAGGGAAAAATATTCTAGAGGAGAAAGACTGGTCGCCTCATTTTTCCTGCTCAGAAAGGTCAAAATTCCACTCTATATTGTTTTCTAAATCTTCATCAATCCATTCATAGTTTGGCTTCTTCTTTTTACCAGTGCGTTTTGCTGAAGTGGTTCTTTTTCCAGTTGATTTTAGTGAAGATAGAGGGGCTTCATCTTCGGAAGAATAATCATCGTCTACAGTTGCAATACGACTGTAGTTTATTTCAGCTGCAGCTCTCAACTGAGACCCAGGCAGATTACTGATATGAAAATCATCTTCTTCGCCGGAATCTTCATCAGTGACTGCTCCAGTGGCATTTTCTGGAGGGAAAAGTGTTAAGGAATTAACATTTCGTAATTCTTCCTCGTCAGTTTCTTCGAGCATTGCCAGTGCTTCATGCAATGAAAAATTTCTGAAAAAAATTGTCGCAGCTACTTTTCTGCCCAACGTACTACATGCAGGACACCAAAAATTACGACGATATATCTCACGTAACAAACCAAAAAGGGTACAACTATATTTACATAATATTAGCCCAAAGCCTTTTTATTCGTTTGTGAAAATATCAATTTTTTTTCTCCCTTAGGAAAGCAAAAATTTTACTTACCTTGCAAATTGTATCCCAAATTCTGCCATTCTCCAATTTTGCGAACTTTATAAAATGCACAAAGTAGTCCGAAATTAAATAAATAACTAATAAAGCCAGTCGTGTACGGGCATGTGACACTACACCACACGAGAAATTTGATCTCCCGTGATTTAATCCAAATTTGGACAGTTTCGAGTGAAAATTATCTCTGAAAGTGCTAAAAGTAGCTGTTAGAAATATCAGTGCCCATTGGGAACTGTTTATAAGGAAATACATAACAGGTAAATAAAATCCCCATATATATATATCGAGATTAAAATATCAGCTGGTAGACGCCATCTTTTCCGAACGGTCGACGTGGAGGTTGGCGCCTGGCGCTAGCTGTTAGGCAACACATTTTACCACCGCAAATTGATATAGGATCGAGCTTGCCAAAAGTAATCTCTGCGATAGGCAGCCCAAATTACGTCTATACTAGCGACACGCCTTGGGAAAATGGAAGAAAAAATTAAGGAATACAAGCCTGGAAGCATATTTGGCCTTCCTGGACCTAGAAAAGGCCTTCGATACATTACCAAGACAGGAAGTAGAGAAGAGTTTGAAGAATAGGAAAGTAGATCTAAAACTTATAAGAGCTATCATGAGTATGTACAAAAACAACCAAAACTGTATAAGAACCGACAATATGCAATCAGAAGACTTTCCAATCAATGAAGGTGTACGCCAGGGAGGAGTGTTGAGCCCTACCTTATTCAATCTAGTAATGGATGATGTTATAAAAGAAACAAAGAGCAGAACATCTAAACTTTTTATAGGATATAGAAACATGGAAGCAGTCTGGTTAGGGGAATGTGTATTTGCAGATGACGTGGTTATATTTGCCAGGAGTGAAAAGAGCTGAAAAAACTTGGGTGTATGGAATGAAAACATTATTGAAAAGAAATTAAAGATTAATGAGGCGAAAACAAAAGTAATGGTCATCGGAAAATCTGATAGAGTATTAAATATCGAAATAAATGGCAAGCCTTTAGAACAAGTAAATAGTTTCAAGTATCTAGGAGTATAATATTGACACAAACAAAGCAGGACACCGAAATAAATGCTAGAATTGAGGTACGGCTAAATTATATCACAGTCTAAAAAGGTATTTTCTAAACAAGAAAGAATTTCAAGGAAAACAAAACTAAGTGTATTTAGATCTGTATATCTGCCCACTCTCACGTTTGCGTGTGAAAGTTGGGTCTTAACAAAAGGGATGGAAAGTAGAATACAGGCCGTAGAAATGAAATACCACCGGAAAGTACTAGGCATTACGCGAATGGACCGAATAAGAAATGACACGATTCGAGGCAGACTAAAGGTAGAGTCTGCAACGAAACACATAGAAAAATGTAAGCTGCGATGGTTTGGTCACTTAAAGAGGTTGGATGGTTGCCAGACCTGTTAGAATATATGGGAAGCGAGGAGACGAGAGAAGAGAGGCAGAGGACGTCCCCAGACAACGTGGGACCAAGATATTGAAAAAATTTTAAGAGAAAGAGGGCTGACAAAGGAGCAAGCATCGGCGCTAGCGGTGAACAGGAAGAAGTGGAGGAATTTGTATATGGGAAGACAAATGAAGTTGATCAAGATATTCCTCACACCTTAGGGTAGAAGAGGATTAAGATTATATATATATATATATAACTAATAAAGCCACGATGTTACCTTGTCACACACTTAGGAACAACTGAAGCGAAACATTGGCGTCATATTAATTCATGTCTCAACAGGAACGGACAGGATTGAACCGTCCTACATATAGGACAGTGGGCATATCTGGGTTAATAATGCATTGGTCCCTTGAATCGACATTCTAATGTCATCGGAATTGGAGGAACCTTTAACATTATTTCTCCGAAGTAAATTTTCTTTCCATTTCACGTACATCATAAACTTTTTACACGTATACTTTATAAAGTTTCCCTCATTTCGTCCGTAATACACACGGTCTATTTACCACACCAAACCGTAAAATACGGAGAAAGAAAGGGCAGGAAAGGAGAAAAAGAAACACACGAACAAGAGAAAACCAAACAAAATAAAATTCCTCCCCGTTTTCGGTCGCGTGCAAAAAATTGACGGATTTCTTCGGCGCGGTAGATGTAATGCTTTCACGCATTTCCCGCCCTTCCGAGGTAAACCGCTATAATAAATACGGCCACACAAAGACTATCCCTTGTCCGAATGCGCACCAGAATGTACAATCTAAGAGAAGGCAGCCGGGAAGAAAAGGTACTGTTTAATGTTATGCACGCGTATAGGAAGAGGAAAAGTTTTTCGTTCATCGACCTCGAGTTAGGTGGAAACGCGTACTGCTCAAATTGTTCGGAGATTGTTTCTGTGTATTATTTGATTTGACGGTCCGACAAGTTTTGAATTAGTTTTTGTCGGGGAGATACGAAGTTTACGCCGACGAGGTTAAAAGGGAAGAGAATGAGGTAATTTGGAAGCGAAATATTTTCTGTATTCGCATGACTTAGTTAGAGCCTCTTGATAAAACAAAATAATCTTTTAGAAAGACAATTTCTCTCTAATGATAATATGTCAAGGTGATTTAGAAATCTTCAAAGCAACAAATGATAGTTACTGCCTGCTTGTCAACTTAAAAAAAAAATTACAGGTTGTGTCAATATAATACTGTTGTTGTTATTGTTGTAACAATGGTTTACTGTAGTTGAAAGAGTTTCTTTTGGTTTTGATTGATTTGAAGTTGATACTTGAATATATAATACCTTGAAAATGTAGTAAAGTAGTTTCCACATTTTTTTACACGTCGTTGCAGAACGTTGTGCTAAAACATGATTTGCTCTTAAACAATTAGTACAAAGTTTTAATTTTTTCACTTGCTTTAATCGTTGCTCCGGAAGCATATTTAGAAATTCTCGGCAATAAATATAATATGATTTTTCTTGCATTTCAGTACTGTTTTTTTGTTGGTAATGAAATTTGATTTCGAATTGTTGATTTATTTAATGATTCCAATGTAGCACATATGTGTGATAAAAAATATATTAACTGAGAAAATGAAGGAATTGTATTATTAGATAAACTAGACTCCCACTCCTTGTAAGTATAGGGATCTAATTTATTAGTAATAATATATATAAATATATATATAAAATTTAATATGTTACAATAACATTTATTGTAACTTTAATATTATAATAAATTAATTGTCCTTTTTATTAATTAATTAAACTAATAACAGTTATTGTAACATATTAAATTTTCGTTGGGATAGATTGATGAGGAAGGTCCTTTTTATTTTGCTTTGTCTAATCACTTTAGTACCTAATTTTTGGCCTCTCTTTTTTTGTAATCGTATAGTTTTTATTGCGCGTTTTATTTTAAGACATATATGTGAAATTTTCAAATCGTGCTATACACTTCCTACTCAGCTGTTAGTTTTAACATGTCGTTTGTCTAAATTTAGTGTAATATGTTTGTTTTATTTTTAAATTTAATTGTGAAGTGACTTGTAAGTATTGTACTTTTTATTTTTGACACATTGTTTCATTCTTAAAAAACATTTTAGTAGGAAAACCTCCCGATGATGCAATAAATAAATTGCGAAATATAGAGGAACCTTGGACAAATAGATCGTTTTATTACAAACCGCTTACCCGATAATTTCCCTTGTTGTATATATATAGCATAATAACAAAAAAGGAATTAATCTTCCATTTTGTGTCTTCTTAAATTAAAATCAGGAAACTGAATAAGATCAACTTTTATAATTAAAATCATTTTTTATAATTATTGAACTCCTCATTATGAAAATATGGTACTATGGTAATTATATTTGACTTTCTGTAGTAACTGTGTTCCTAGATGTGGTTCAAGTAAAGCAAAAGTATCAATAAATGTTTTAATATATTTTTTATATAATGTAATAGAAACCTATGCATTTTGAGATTTTACTAAGAATTTTAAAGCTAATTTTATAAAACTTCTTACCTATCGGTTACCGTTTTAGAGTTATTTTGACTTTGGCAAAAAAAGCACAAAAGAATATGATGCATTGAAGGCGTATAACGGCTATACAGGAAAAGTTAGAGAGCTTTTATGTGGACTGTAGACGGCGTGAGACCTTGACTATTTAATCAAGGATTGAAAAGTAAACCGAACTATACAGGTGCTCCACAATCTAGGGGATGAAGTGCTTTTTGTTTTACTTTATTTTCAAATAATTTACAAGAAAATGTCAAACGATGTAAACAATGCGTTCACTGGTTAATGTGCAATTACACTCATAACTCATAACTAATATCTAATAATTATTGTCTATATTTTTAAATGAATTTTCTAATAATAAGGAAAGTAGTCACAGTAAATGCCTCAAGTATTATCACCAAGTGAAACTGCGCAGAGAAGGAATGAATGCATCATTTTGAAAAATGCTATACAGTGTTCCGAATGACTTACTTTACAGTAGTAACTTTGGCATATTTCCGCCGGTTTTATGAAATAAGTGTGAATATTTCAAGAACTATCAGAAATAGGTACACTAAACCTTAATGAATTCAAATGGATTGCAAAATATGTTAAAATTTAAAAGTGAAAGAAATAGCAGTAGTTGAGTAAAAACTAAAAAGCGTAATGCTTCGTACTTAAATAAAATAATAAATTTAAAAATGTAAGACTGATATAGTTTAGGGGTAAAGCTTGGAAAAACAGACATATTAAAAATAAAACGACTCAAACGAATATAAGTAAAATAAGTAGAACGATTTTCTATTTCTTTCAAATCTTCCAAAAAAATTTCAAGCTATGAAGAGTGAACGATGGGTGTTTCACTGTGTAGCGCACTTTAAGCACACAGTACCAAATGAACACACATTTAACCTTAACAATAAAACTAGAGCCGATTTTGCATGTCTTTAGTTGCTTTTAATGCACCTCCACCTAATCATTTCACTTACCTCAATAAATATTTTATCAAATTTGATAGAGTAAGTTGGCAAATATCCTGTAGATAGATGATTCTTCGCTAATCATGTTTCAGTTATTCCTATAAAATCATGTTTTTTGCCACAATAAGAAATATATAGCAAAAGATTTTGGACGCAATTTTCTCACATCATAATAATATGTAATAGTCGATTAATGAACACGTATTACACGGTTTTGCTTAAATTAAAATAGTCATTTATAGGAGTCGGGATAAAAAAGAGCAATAAACATTTGAAATTGTTTCGTTTCTATTTTAATATTTTAATACAATAGCCGAATAGCGTCATATCGTTTCAAAGGCATTTCACGGCCGTTGAATCTAAAACGAATATTAGAGTTATGGCAAACTAAGAGGAAATCAGATGGTCGATCAGGCGAGAATAATCGATCCTAATCTAAATCCATCCACAATCAGCCGCTCGTAGTGTGAGTAATCGGCGTTTGTGAGCGACTATTTTTATTCTTGATACTTTACGTATGGATACTTTTACCACAAAGCGATCCGTCGCTTTAAATATTCTTTCTGGATAATAAATCTGTATCACTATAGCTATTTTAAAGTTCGCACATAAGTGAATGATGCGTACCGCGCTTTGCATCTATCTGATGAATCCTCGGTATGTATCGATTTAAGTATGATATTTTGTATGGCCAAAATTATCCGGTAGAATAAAATAAGGTATTTTCAAAGGTAATTTGTGTAACCTATGAAGCTATTTCTCTTTTTATTGGCGTAAGTGTTCTAGATAAAAATCCTTATTTGTACAAATTACTTTTGTACATATGTCGAAACATATATCTCTTAAAGGTTTATTCCGCGAAAACGAGTTATGCTATTACTATCAAAGCCAAAATGCCAATTGTGGAAATAATTTCATTACAAATTTCGGTGGAAGGTGACTATATTTAAATCAATATTTGTTCCTCGTATGCCGCGGGTTAGTTCCGCATAATAAGACAGCGCGGATAAGAAAATCGCGGATAACAAGACTAGAAGATTATGAAAAATGAGAAGTTGCGTGACAACTGCATTATTTTCATTAAACTTGCTAATCTGTTTAATATTCGAAACGAATTTCTTTCATAATATTTATTAAAGAATGTACATTTATTTAATATTATACAGGGTTGAGATAAAATATGCAACCCAGCAAATAACTTTAAAACGGAGAGGTTGATGTTGATGAAACTTTGCAAATAAATTCCACCAAATGTAATACATCTAATTGTCGATTTGTGTTGTGACTGTACTTCACGGTTCAACCGGAAGTTCTCTTTATTTTTTTTTATATAATGAACACCCTGTATATTTTTGCAAATTATAATAGACCTTGTTTTTGCGAATTCGACCAGGCTGGTTTTAGCACCATTATCTCACACTCCACATTTACTGGACAATTAATTTTCATCTTATAAACGAACTCATTTAAAATGTTCAAAATGCTCGCCGTTTACTTCCTGACAATATGCAAGTCTTCTACGAAATTCCTGAGTTACCGTTTCCAAAACTTCTCTACGGATTAAACCACATTCGTCGACTATTCTTTGCCTCAATTCCTGCAAAGTAGTTGGTCGCCTAACATAAACACGAGATTTGAGAAAATCCCACAGATAAAAATCTAATGGACTAAGGCCTGGAGAACCTGCAGGCCACTCTATGAATCCTCTACGTCCAATCCATCGATTTGGGAAAATACCATCCAGAAAGTTCCTAACTCG
This sequence comes from Protaetia brevitarsis, assembly GCA_004143645.1. NCBI lineage: Eukaryota > Metazoa > Arthropoda > Insecta > Coleoptera > Scarabaeidae > Protaetia > Protaetia brevitarsis. The sequence continues at coordinate 1,668,245 of RXPK01000307.1, forward strand.
CCTATCATAGTGGGGAGGCGCTCCATCCTGTTGAAACCAAAAACTTTGAGGAAACTCCCCATTGTGTTGAAGTGCAGGAATAATGTGGTTTCTCAGTAGATCCAAATACTTTTCCCCACTTAAGTTTCCTTCTATAAAAAATGGCCCTATAAGCCTGTTTTCAACAATTCCTATCCAGACATTCAACTTTTGGGGATATTGAGTATGGGCTTCATGGATCCAGTGAGGATTCTCATTGGACCAGTATCTGGAATTATGGCGATTGACTGTTCCATTCAAACAGAAAGTTGCTTCGTCAGAAAATATCATATTAGTTGCAAAATGTTCGTCTACATTACAAATTTCCATCATTCTTTCGCAAAACTCCAGGCGTCGGTCAAAATCATCATCTGACAGTTCTTGAAGTAGTATTTTATACGGGTGATACTTTTCTCTCTTCAAAATTTTTCCTACAGAACGACGACTTATGCCATGGTTTAGTGCTAAAGTTGTAATAGAAGTTTGAGGTGATTCTTCTAATTCAATAGCAATGTTTTCTCTAACAACTGCGTTGGTTGCGGTCTGTGGTCTGCCTATTTTTGGTGAATTTTTAACCGTTCCAGTCATACTAAAACGTTTTAGTGTTTTAGTAACAGCTGAACGTGTTATAGGAGTTTCTTCGGGATGCAAATCATTAAAAAGGTGACATACTTCCTCATGAGTTTTAACGCGATCGCCAAACCCGATCATCATTAAAATTTCAATGCGCTCTCTTTCATTTAAATGCACCATTTTCATCCGTACAATTAGTAATTTGATGGACGTGAATTAAATAAACTTGACAGTTTGTCAACAGTTGCCTACTAGATGATAATACCTTTTGTTTGTTTGTTGCTGGGCATAGCTTTGGGTTGTGACCGACATCTATGAACTTATTGTATCATCCCCACCGACATTTCGCCGAACTAATTATCTCCCATTATTTACAGATAATGGTGATAAAACCAGTATGATCGAATTCGCAAAAAAACAAGGTCTATTATAATCTGCAAAAATATACAGGGTGTTCCATTTAAATAAAAAAAATAGAGGGAACTTCCGGTTGAACCGGAACATCAGATGTATTATATTTCCTTACACTTATCTGCAAAGTTTCGTCAATACCGTCATTCATTTTAAAAATATTTGCTTGGTTTCATACTTTATCCCAACCCTATATATTTATGTAACAATGTTTATGTAACAATATTTTTAATATCTAAATCAAGCACACGATCAGCCAACGAAAGCAATTCGCTTACTGTTTTTACTGTAAAATCCGGTTTATGGTCAGTTTGACTTTCGTCTTCAGAAATCACTGTTAGTAACAGCGCCAGCACTCTCTTCGAGCACTTCCAAGATTAATTCTTGATCACTATATGATAACATCTCCTCTATGTCAGTTTCGTTTATTGAATCAAAACCTTGACCTTCTACATTTCTAGCAACATCAACAATGTCGGCTATGGTAATGTGTGGAGCCGTAGTTTCACTTACAACTTCTGGCCACAGTTTACGCCAACAAGCATTATTGTTGATGGTTTAATTTCGTCGATAGATCCTGTAATGTTAACAAGCGCTTTTGCAATATCATAATTTTTCCAACTCTGACCAACCGTCACTCCCTCGTTCTCTATTGTATTCAAGAGACCTTTAAAGATCCTTCTCAGATAGTAAGATTTAAAAGCAGCAATTACACCTTCCAACCAAAGGTTGTAAAATCGAAGTAGTATTCGGTGATAAAAAGATTACCTCAACATTAGGATGTTCAAGCCTTACTGAAAGAGGATGGCCAGGAGCATTATCAATCAATAAAAGAATTTTAAATTCTAGGTTTATTGAATTCAAATAACCTTCGACTTCTTTTACAAAACAATTGTTGAACCAATCACTAAAGAACTCTGCTGTTCCCCAAGTTTTATTATTTGCCCTCCAAAACACTGGTAAATTATCTTTACATTTACCCTTTAATGCACGTGGATTCAGGGATATGTACACAAGCAAATACTTTAACATATGTCCCCTAGTATTTGCACAAAACAGTAGGATAAGCCTGTCTTTAGCAACTTTGATGCCAGGCGTAGTTTTTTCATTTTTAGAAATAAAAGTTCTAGAAGGCATTCGCTTCCAAAGGAGTCCGATCTCGTCAGCGTTAAAAACTTGTTCCGGCTTATAACCATTCTTTTGTATAACATCCATAAACTCCCTGGAAAAAAATTGCAGCAGCTTCATGGTCAATTGATGCAGCTTCGCCAACAAATTTCACTTTATGTAATCCAAAACGATTTTTAAAATTTTCAAACCAGCCATTACTAGCAAGAAAAGGTCTTTGATTGCTGCAAACCCCAACCTCATGATGCTTCAAAGTTTTTTCGCTTTTTCTCGATTAGAATGGAACTTAAAGCAACCCTCTTTCGAGTCTGATCTTCGATCCACATGTTTAAGGCTTTTTCAGTTTTTTCAAGCCTGATATCCCGTATTGTACAACACTTTTTTGCAGCAATTGATGCATTTTTAATAACACTACCACGTATCTTTTCTCCACACTTTTCAATTTCTCTCACGCTTGATTCGGTCATTCCATAAGTTCTAGCAACTGACGCAACACTTTCACCATTAAGATCACGGAGATGACAACAACTATTGGGTTTCAACAGCCTGGCGAGACAGAAGGAGAAATAAAAGACTCTATTTCCAGTCGCTAAGCTTTCGCCATTTAATTAAGGCTTCTTCAGAGTGACATCTACAATATCAAGGAAACAATGGTGCAAATAACATCATCAAATATGTAACTAATTCTAAAACTTACAGATTGAGTCTGGTAGCTACATTGTTGGAAAAAGTTCTGAAGTTGTAACGTCATAGCGTACAATCAGCATGCCTTCCTCTTTTTCTTATAGATAATATAAATGTTAAAAGTAACTAAGTTACGATGTTAAAAGACACTTATCTAAGTATCAATATAAAGATATTTCAAATATGTAGTAGTAATTAAAATGTTAGGCCAAAACTAACAATATTCGGAAGCACGAGACGCGTAACTTCTTAAAATAAAATTTAGAATTATATTATGCAAAGTTACTTTGTTTACATGTCACAACGGACCCGAACAATTAATGGTCGAAAATATAAAATTTTTTTTTTTTTTATATTTTCGACCATTAATTGTTCGGGTCCGTTGTGACATGTAAACAAAGTAACTTTGCATAATATAATTCTAAATTTTATTTTAAGAAGTTACGCGTCTCGTGCTTCCGAATATTGTTAGTTTTGGCCTAACATTTTAATTACTACTACATATTTGAAATATCTTTATATTGATACTTAGATAAGTGTCTTTTAACATCGTAACTTAGTTACTTTTAACATTTATATTATCTATAAGAAAAAGAGGAAGGCATGCTGATTGTACGCTATGACGTTACAACTTCAGAACTTTTTCCAACAATGTAGCTACCAGACTCAATCTGTAAGTTTTAGAATTAGTTACATATTTGATGATGTTGTTATTTGCACCATTGTTTCCTTGATATTGTAGATGTCACTCTGAAGAAGCCTTAATTAAATGGCGAAAGCTTAGCGACTGGAAATAGAGTCTTTTATTTCTCCTTCTGTCTCGCCAGGCTGTTGAAACCCAATAGTTGTTGTCATCTCCGTGATCTTAACGTTGTACAGCCGTACTCCTACTCAACTTTCACCATTTTTTAATTCGTCTAACAACTCAATCTTTCTAGATAGTGTTAGTATTATTCTTCGTCTTTTCACAGCACCGTTACCAGATGAAGACATTGTGAACACTCGCGAACTAACAGCAAATACGCCGCTTACGTATTGCGTCAGCTGTTTGTGAGCGAATGCAACTCGGTGATTCCCCCGATATTTATAAACCTTGGATAATGAGGAATTGCTGTAATCGATTTTTATTCAATTTAGAAGTATGCACACACAACAAATTTTGACAAAATTTCACTTTTGAGTGGTAATGAGTGAGAATTTGACAAAATTAATCAGTATAGCGTTATCATAGGGTACGTAAAACATACGAATTTTATAGGTCAGGGTCCAAACTATTAGACACTGACCCTTTTACCACAAAACATTTTAGGTACCCCTTCTCAGTACCGTTAAGTAAACTATAATTAAAATATTAAACAAATCTTAAAGCCTTCGATGTAGCATAGAAGTATAGTGTTAACCTTTGAAACTGAATTACGCATCATGTTTAAATAAAACAAAGAGATATTGTTTACAAACATTTTTATTACATTAAAAACAACACACACAAAATTTAAAGACACAAAGCGCTACTTTCAAAGGATTAGTGAGAAGGGTGAGCTTGTTTCCCTTTGCACAGTTTATCAAAATTGGGTTTTAACTTGGTTAAATACAATCTTAAATCATCTTCAACATTTAATTTGTTTCTAGATTATTTTTAAGATAGGTTAAACTTGAGAACCCTTTTCACATAAATAAGTGGTGGAAAACCAACAAGAAATTTAACAGCAGTGCTTGACAGTTCTTTGTATTCCTTCCCAATACCGATCCAGAAATCTAACAATGTAGTACCAGCAGTCAAATATTTGTTTTTCAACGTGGGATCACATGATACTTCAATGAGGTGCTCCTTTTGAAAGATAGTCAGGTTAGTGTCCATAGCATCAGCATTAAAGGGTCACGTATCCAGTTATACTGTTTCTCCAAAGGTGGAAAGTACTCTCTTATGCAGATCTTCAATGCATTCAAATGCTGGCCCTTTGAGTCTTGAGTTCGTGAAATCAGATATGTTTTTCTCATTATCTTCAAAATGTAAGTAATCTTTCAAACGGCTCGCAGTTGTTATTTTCTATTGTTTTTCCCAGAGAATGATCTTTTTACCATTGCATCAGTTTTCTTTTCTATATTAAAAATATCAGAAACACTGCCTTGCATGGATAAATTGCAGATGTTGAGTTTTCCAAAAATATCACTTAAATAAGCCAACTTCAAAAGCCAATCAAAATCAGTAAGTACAGAAGACAGATGGGGTTTGTGTTCGGTAAAAAATTATGTAATTCTTTGTGGAGTTCAAATACACGGGACAAACATTTCCCCGAGAAAGCCATCGTACCTCAGTATGTAGCAATAAGTTCTCATGGAGGCTCCCCATATCCTGGCATAGAATTTAAAGTAACGAGATTTTAGGGTCTAGTTTTTATGAAGTTCACAATTTTCACACTCTGATCAAGGACATCTTTAAGTTCATCAGGGAGGTGCTTAGCCACAAAGCTCTCGGTGAAGGACACAATGAGTGAACTTACACTCAGTTGAAACCGTTTTAATATGGCCTACCAGCCCTGTGATGTGACCGCTCATAGCCTTAGCACCATCCATACACACTGACACACAGTTTTCCACTCGAGTGGTTTTCGGAAAAAAAAGAATCTAACAAATTGAAAATATCTTCACCTTTTGTCGATGTTTTAAGTGTCTTACAAAATAAAATATCTTCAAATATTTCATCTTAAAAAATGCCACGTACAAAAACGATCAGTTGGGCTAGGCCAGCGACATCCGTGGTTTCATCGAGTTGTATACCAAAGCAAGGACTAGCTCGAATTGCTCCAACAAGTTGTTCTTTTGTGTCATATGCCATATCACTAATTCTCATTGAAACTGTATCATTTGATAATGGAATTGCTGTAATTCTTTTTGCCTCGTTCTCTCCAAATACACAAGAAACAATTTCTGCTGCGGCAGGGAGAATTAGGTTTTCGCCAATAGTATGGTTTTTACCAGACTTCGCAATTAAATGACTAACTTTGTAAGAAGCTTTTAGAGCACTTCATTTTGTTCTGCACCAGAAAAGTGTTTTATCGTGTTTTCCTACTTTTCAAATCTTCCAAAAGACGTTCAAAGTACCGTAACTCCTTTTTGACTAAGTTCTCATGTTTGCTTTCAAAAAGGGCCTTTTAAAAAAGAAGGTTTCATAGAATTGTTTGATAAAATTTCTGAACAAACAACGCATTGTGGATTAGGCTCGTCTGAGCTTCCAGTCCAAGTAAAACCTAATTTTAAGTACAACTCGTCATATTTTCTCTTTTACTTTTATATCATTTGCCAGTTTTTCGGGTTTTTTTATTTTTTCCTTGAGCTGCTCATTAGTAACAAGACGTTCAGGTCTACTTTCATTTTGTGAAGTTGATGGCCCAGAATTTTGATGCAGATCTTCATGAGACCTTTTCTTTAGGAGCCATTTATCCATTGTTAATTTTTATTGTAAAATTCACTTACGTGGTACCTGACTCAGTTTTCAAACAGATGTCCGTAAACGTGTTTCAACAGGATTGAGTGTCCGCAGAATAACACAACACACCACAAAAATAACACAATACTGAGAGCGAGCTTGTAATAACAGGCAATGCTCTGCAGTGTAGTGACACGAGTGATTGGCCGGCCACACAGCCCCACTCTGATGACTAAGCCCTTAGTGGCGCGCGCACGTCAACCTGTCCATACGTGTCCTGGGTTGTTTTATTTTATTGTTGGCCGGCCGCGTACCCCCTAAAAATTTTCGCGTACCCCCGAGGGGTGTACCACAGTTTGAGAACCACTGTTATAGGTAATAAATCTATCTACAAAATCGCAACATTACTTCAGCGGTTAAAACAGGTTCCCTTAAGTATTAATAATTACTCTGTTAATGTGACACACAAACATATTTTACGGAATTAATTTTCTACTTCAGCTAGTAATTAAGTAGTGTAGTAGTATATTGCCGACACCGTAGAAAATATCCACTGCACTTTGCGAATACTCAACTATCCTATTGTTAAAAGTTCCGTACATTGTACATGCTTAACATTATTACGTAACTCCGTAGAGGTAAGTTCTCTTGTTACACAAAATTTAATGCCATCCAACATTCTCAAATGGGAAGATTAAGCCTACAAAGGATTCTGTTATCTTTTAAGATAATAGATATGCGGACTGAAGATATTCAATGGATTAGATAAATTGACAGACACTTATTGAACTCGTTTTCTGTGTTTTTTTAAATACAGATTCGTTTCAAAATGTGTCTATTTCTAGGAAAGGCTCTTGCCAATCACTTTATAAATTAATTAACATTGTAAATTCGTTTTAATAATATGCTTATTTGCTATTGTAAGGTAGTTTTTTTTTTGAAACTATTAGGATTCACACACACATCCACTACCGCTAGACTGTTATCATCATCCACCGGGATTTCTATATCATCAAGTTATTAATAAATTTGAGAGGGTGTAGCTGAATACAATATTTGCATTCATTGTTTCCCTGTTAACTTCTCTATCTCAAAACAAAAGAATGTGATGATAAAATAGAAATAAGCTCCCATAATGATAAACACATAAGTTTTAAAATGCTAGCTCATCGGCTTTTTCATTTACTTCAATAACCGAGTGTACGGGCACCCACAGTAAAGTAACTTTATTAATTGTATTTAGCAGTGTATTTAGGGGTTCCTTAATACTACCAATCATAACATTTTACTGGCAATACTTCACTTTATTGAGTTGTCCAATAATGCTCTACAGCTATTTAAGAGTTTTTTGTTCGGAAGGAGACAGTCTGTGATACTTGGAGGTGCTGTCTCATCGCAACTCAACATTGAAAAGGGTGTTCCACAAGGTGCGCCAATTAGTCCTTTATTGTTTTCCATTTATACCTGTTTTATATTTAATAATATAACAAATTGTTCTGTAGAAATGTATGCAGATGATACTCGGTTAATTTATTCCTTTGATCATTTTCATATTTTGGAAGCAGCTCGGACGATCCAGGATGATTTGGATATTTTAACATAATCTTGTAGTAATTATGATCTACATATAAACATCTCCAAATGCTCGATGATGTTATTTGGAAGACAGAAGATAGTTGATTTGCGTAGTAATCAATTCCATCGTGCGTTAAATGGTACCCGGTTGCCCTCTAATTCTTTTAGATTTAAAAAACAACTCTCAGTGTTTATTCAACGACCTTATTCAGGTTTAAAAAGGATTAATTCTCCACATCGATCTTATTTATCACCGTGAAATCAAAATTTTACTTTGTAATTCGATGGTATTATCACACTTTCCTTATTTTGCTTCAAATGTATACTGGCCGTGCATAGATGAAGCATCGAAAAAACGTATACAAACAATTTAAAATTATTGTATTAGATACATTTTCGCTATTCCAAGTTTTCAGAGAGTCTCGCTTGAAAACCACCAGTGTGGTTGGTTAAAAATGAAATATCGTTTTCTTTTACATTCGATATATCTATTTAATTCGATAATTTTAACCAAAATCCCTACGTATTTGTATAGAAAAATTCAGTCCCGAACAGACGTGCATAACTTGAACGTAAGAAGCAAAGGTATCATAACTCCTCCACTGCATTCTACGGTATTGTTTGAGCAATCATTTTATAATAATATAATTCTACAATAACATATCTAAATGGTTAAAATTGCTGGCATTTAAAAGATTTAAAATTCAATTATACAATGTTCTGCTTTCTGAGCAATCTCATGAAATAGCTTTAAATGTGCGCAGGTAGCGAATTTTACTTTAAAAGTTATTTTCTTTAGTTATAGCTAGAATAGGCAAAATCTCTCTTGTTTTTCAAATTTCGCTTTTGCTAGGGTTTAGTGTAAGATTGGTAAGAGATTTTTTTCTCCAACCAAACTATGCCCTAAGATTTTTCACTTCACGTACATTTTATATAAAAATTGAAATATATGTTACTACTCTTGATTGTGCAAAATAAAGATATTATTATTATTATTATTAAAAACACAATGAATATTAGGAGAAAACAACTAGGCAAACTAATGGAAAGACCTTTATTAATATACTACTACAGCTTAGTAGGAATCATATTCACACCATAATAAGCCTTCTTACAGCGCACTGCGCACTGAAAGGCCACTTATAAAAAATTGGAGATACCAACTGCAAACAGAGAACGCTTACCACATTCTGTGTGAATCCGAGGTTCTGGATGCAAATAGACAGGCAATTTTCGGCAAGCCAAAAATGAACCCAGAGGATAATTTCGATCAACCAGCTAGAGACCTGTACAGATTAGTGTAGGGTACTAGGAAACTGGAATAAGTGATATAATTTAACGGGTTCACAGAAAAAAAAACAATTACAGTAATATTACTGGTTATTTTACGCCAGGAAGGCAGCTGTAAAAGTACAACAGTGAATTGTAAAATTACGAGGAGTCTGTAAAATTACAACACTATACGTATTTACAAATACAGTAATTATGTAATATTGTACCGTTATGAAGATGAACAGATCTACAGCGTTATGTTGTGTTTTTTTACTGTTATATTACTGTAAATTTGTAAATACAAGAGATATTCATTCTTACAAAAAAAATGGAATATTACAGGCTAAGTACCTCATTATTTCACATTATCTGTTTATAATTTTACAGTAACGTAGGCGTACTTCAAAACTGAAAATTACTAGCTACTTCATGTTACGTATAGAAGGAAATGCAAAACCAAACTAGTTTTTTTTTACAGCGTTTAGTTTCTTTACGCTAACACATTAATTGTAGTATAAGTTATAGATTTATGTATATATTAATAAAACAATAAACTAGCTAAATAAACTAAGGTACAATAAATGAAATGAAGGTGTGATTATGTTACATTGTTTTTTAAAAGTTTGTAATTGATTAATAAAGTTTATTATTTTTTTTTGTTGAGTTGGTTATAGTACTTTTTTCCACTATCTGGATAAATCTTCACAAAATAGGTCTGCAAAAATTCTAATGTTACTGATAAAGCTTTTGGATATTGAATATTTAAAATAAAATAAAGTGCGAAGGTAATGGCCAGTGCTTCAGGAAAATTTACTGCAGATGTCACCAAGGCTTTTTCAAAGTATATACGATACAGTGGATTTTCACTATCTGAAACATGAGAAATGTGTATAAATACCTGATAACATTTTATTTTTACTTGAATGCATATAACTGCATTGCCAACAGCTTTATGTCAATTATAAATAACGCTATACATGCTATTGGCTAGTCGAAATAACGTTTTTATTAATCCAAATTTTGTAAGGGAAATGTGAGAATGTATTACCAGAAGTTAGAGATCACAATAAGTGGGGCTATAAGCCTTTTATATGCTTTGAACTAATACCTTAAACTTAGTTTAATTTTAACACAGCGGAAAGTGGTATAAATTTTAAGACATACCACGAATATCATATTTAAAATATCAGTTAAAATTAAACCGAGGTGAAGATGTTGAACCAAGCTTAAACCATTAATTTCTTGAAAATTATTTATAAATGTCATTATGTAATGATTAAAATATTATATATCAAAATACACATAAAAAATTATTGCAATTGCTGCTTAAAATTCAAGTAGCGTATAGGGTATGATTATCAAAAATTGGAAATAAACATGATTGACATTTCTATGAAATTTCATAATTTTTGATAATTTCACACGTTACCGGAATTTTAGGCATTGCAAATATTTTTTAGTGTCTAGAAATTAGCTTTTTATAAATAGTTTGCAATCACCCTTGGATTGTAGTTTTACACGTCTAACTTGTCTTAGACTCATTTTTTTTTACCTATATTAGAACTTGTTTAATATCTTACCTATTTCTAATAAGCAGGGTTGCATAATTTCAATATTATCAAAATCATCAAGATCTGCAACCTATAAAAAGAAATTAATGTACATTTATATCAAAAACAGTCTACATGAAGAAAATTTTAATACACAATTTGAACGAACACATTTGAAAACAACACCTTGTGTATTTCTGTGGAACTTCATGTGTTTTTCATAACTTTTTACACAATCAAAGTTAACTGACGTGCAAATTATACATGAATAAATCATTGCTTAAGTAAGATACAACAGATAAGCAAAAATTATTTTAGGTTATGTACCTATGCATATATAAAATACACGGTATACAATACCATATGCTAATCTGCTCAACGTTTAGCACAGAATAAAAATGATAAACTACGATATCACCTACTTCTTTCAAATTTTTAATTATTGTTAAACCACACACAACAAATAACTGTGAACCTGCTGCAAATCATCTGCGAACGCTGCGAACAAAGGGCGGCAAACCGGCAAACAAAACCCGGCAAACTACACTTCGTTCGTATATATTCGGCTACTACCGATATCCGAAATTCAAATTTTAACGTAACTAAACTGTAAAATTACAATCATTACGTGTTTTCACAGATGCACTGTTATTGAATATCAATAAGTAATGTGAAATTACACTTTTCCTGATAAAATACAAATGTAATGCTTTTTTACATCAAGGAAACTGTAACAATTTCTATACAGTTTTATTGCTGTAATGAATTACATAAAAGTAACTGTAATTTTACATATATTTTTGTGTGTGTAGAAGAAGTATGATGCCAAATACAAAAAAAGCCAAGAGGCTGTAGTGTTTCCGGAGATTTGAGGTCAGACGGCTCTTACAGCAACAACAAAAAATGCATCCACCAGTAGTTGGAACAGCAATCTTCTGTAGTGACTGCTACTTTCAAAACAATGAGGCAAAAAAACTAACTAAATTCCATCAAAAGTTAGCCCGCTTAATATCTTCAATTGTTCTACCTCTTTCGCCAGCTTAAATAGAAAGCTAATTTTTAAATGGAATTTTTCACTTCAAAGTAAACTTCATTAATTAAAAAAAAATGGAGAAATTTTAACTGCACTTATAAAAATAAAACAAGAGCGTATTTCTCCGTTATTATTCGACAAAGTAATTCCCTTCGAAATTATAGTTTTCGTATTTTCGTCCGAACCACGTCTCCAAACACCACTCAGCACGAAGGTAGCGGGAATTACGAGGATCGAATGGAGACTCAGCTGCATTGCAGCCGTCGCACTCACATCTAATAATACTTTCCGAAGACCTCCAGCGCTCGAAAGTTCGATAGTAGGGCGCCCGGCTTGGGATTTGAGGTTGTAAAATGTTCAACAGGCTAGGCGGGCACTGCCTTATAAGCGAGTTACTCTCGGAGATTCCGCGGTCGTAAAGCGACAATGAATTTATATTCTACGTGGTCGTATTCAGGCTAGGGTTGCCCGAGATGCACTCGACTGTACGGTTCTGCTCCTCCACCATTCTATCAGCTTACTACTATGCAAGTTCTGCATCACAAATTCAGAATACGATGGTTGTGTTTCTGTATAATCTCCACGCCATTAATTACTGTTTATGTGAGAGAATATAGAGCCGTGTATACGTATGGAGGTAATTGCAATTTAGTAAATTTATAGGAACTGCTAAGAAATTTCCAACTACACACATACATTCATATGTATCTGTTGCTATACCCGGCGTTATTCCACGAGAATTTGTCAACAATAATTCCTTATTATGCTTCGCAATTGCGAATTATAGAATAATTTGAAATAAATATAGAGTGATAATTAGAGACCGTATTATATGCAAAGAAAAACTGGAATATATGGGCATATATATGCATCGATTTCTGAGAAAATATGCATACATCTAGGGCATATATGCAAAAAAAAATTGCGACAATATGCAAAATTTTTACATAAAATAAATAAGAGCAGAAATTTAAACATTAACTTTATTGCACAAAATTTTTCACAACATATTTCTAAAACAATTTATAATTAAATGCTTTTCAAAATTGTGTAAAAGAAAGTTTTGTCTTCTATCAGAATACATATGTTTCGGAATAGAAAAGCTTCTTTCAAAATCCACAGATGTAATTAGTGCATTTTTTAACTTTGCAATACATTCCAAACTAAAATTAAAGTCGAAATCGTTTACTGTTTCACCTTCCAAAATTTTCTTAACTTTCTTCAATTTCAAATACCCCGCATTTTTATTTGTCACTTTTTTAAATTTATCGTATATAGAATTATCTATTGTACCCTTAACCTTCTTACATAGCATATCACATTCGTCTACTATTTCGACTGATTCCGAGAGCGACATCCCTTGCGTTTCTAGTTTACGAATGGAACTTGAAACAAAGCTATAATTTGACTTTATATACAAAAGGTTTTGTAGCAATTCTGTTGATGTTACTATCTTTTTACAGTTTTCTAGAGCAATGCAGTGATTTCAAGAATTACATTTTTTATTCCTTCAAAATTATCGGCGAAAAAAATTGCAGCCTCTAACCATGTACCCCATCTCGTAATAATCGGTTCAGGAGGCAACTTAACACCGGGAAGTCGCTCCTTATAAAATGGGATTCGTAAAGGTGTTTTTAAAATAGTATATTAAATGACAAGTTTCATTTTGACGTTACAAAGTACGAATTCAGAGTTTAAGAAACGAGTGGCGTAGCCACGAGTTTCTTAACTGAATGAGTGCTTTAATGTCAAATGAAACGTGTCTTTTATGCTATTTTTTGCAATTAGTTTTAAAATTTCTCTTTTTGTAAAAGCAAAACGAAAAAAATTTGATAATCTAGGGAAATTTTGTGGCGGTTGTCACCAGTTGTCACCTTGGTTTGGCACAAGATTTAAATTGACAAGTTAATTTAAAATTGACACATTTTTGAAATTTGTTATATATTATATTACTAAAGTAACTATATTATAATATTTAATATGAGTTCTACAACTTTTTCATGCACTCCGCCTGAAATACGGCAAATTGCTGAAAAAACCATTACTAATTTACTTCCGGAGAAATCGTACACTATGTATCAAAAGCAATACAAAAATTTTGAAAAATGGTGCAAAGAAAAGGAAATTCTTCATATTTCTGAGAACGTCTTACTTGCTTATTTTGAAATGCTACGTAAAGATTATAAATCGTCATCATTATGGTCGATTTATTCGATGTTAAGATCGTGTTTAAATGTACATAGAAATGTGGATATATCAAAATATATGAAAACTTCAAGCATTATTAAAACGGCTATCTAAAGGTTATCAAATAAAAAAATCTAAAATTTTAGAAGAAGAAGATATTCATAGATTTTTGAAACAAGCCGATGATAAAATATACTTAGCCATAAAGGTTAGTGCTGATTTTATTTCGTTACTTTTTTGTAAATTCTTTATATTCTAGGTTATTTTGATAATAGGATATAATGGAGCCTGTAGGCGAGAAGAATTAATTAATATATGTGTGGAAGATCTTCAATACAATTCCGATTCCATTATAGTCAACATACCTAAAACAAAAAACAATGTACCCAGAATGTTCCGCAGTGACTGATGTAAACTGCATCAAACTTATAAAAAAATATAATAATCAGCGGCCTAAAACAGTTACTCACAAACGTTTTTTTTCTAACTTATCGTCATGGCTGCTTAATTAATAGCCCTATCGTATTAACAACCATGGGAAATGTTCCTAAACAAATTGCCAGATTTCTTCATTTACCAGATCCTCATCTTTATACCGGACATTATTTTAGAAGATCCAGTGCGACACATATAGCAAATACTGGGAGGTGATATTTTACTGTAAAACGATTAGGTGGCTGGAAAGCACGGCTGTTGCTGAAGGTTACGTTGCCTCTTCTATGAAAAATAAAATTGATGTTGGAAATATGTTTGCACAGGAAAATAATGTGAATCTACCTGGAACTTCTGGGAATGGTTCACAGTTTGAGTACTCCAACAGAAGCAATATCACTATCGCAGAGAACGATAATTTTCAACAGAATGTTTCTACTGCACACGGTATCACTATCACTTCGAAAGATAATTCAAAGGTTAATATAAATGTTTATAATAGTTGTACTATTTCAAAGATTAATTAAAAATATCAAATCTTACAATGAATTTTAATATAATAACCTCAAACTCGATTACAAAATGTCATATTGACATCTCCATTTCTGTTGCAATGTGACCAACTTAAAATAAATCTGCTTAAATGTTCCATTTCTATTACGCAACTAGTGCTGTAATAGACCCTATTACGGCACTAGTGGAATAAATGGTATGGTTACGGCACTAATTGCAAAAATACTTTTTTGACATTGCTAATTAAATCATTAATCAAAGGGAATTGATTCCTAATGTCTTCGGCTACACGATTGAACCCATGAGCTAAACAAGTGGTATGAATAATGTTACTATAAAAAAATTTGCGCGGCTTTTATCATGTATGGTGTAGCCTCGGGCAACATTAGTAAGAATCTTTCACAAGGTATACTTCCAGGTAAAAAGAAATTTGATAAACCTTCTTGAACGAATTGGGCAATTGTCACATTATTTCTTTTTTTGAAGTTCTTTACAGTAAATTAAATATGATTTACCTACAATATCTTCATGAAGAATTCCTATTAACAAATGGGCAATAGAACGGCCACACTTATCCGTACTTTCATCTACCATGATATAAATAAAATTATTCCCCACCAATTGTTGAATTTCTGCTATTGTTTGCTGATAACAAGATGTGACATATTTTTTTCGTAAGGTACTTTCGTCAGGTATATTAATGTTTGCAATATTTTTGCAGATATGATTTCAAATTAACATTGTTTAATCTTGCTAATGGTATGTTAGACGAAATTAATGCGTTACACAGATCCGTATTATATTCTTCTTGTTCTAAGTTTTGTGAAGTTGATGCTACACATTGATGTATAGATTGCTGCACACGTGCGGATCGCTTTAGTTTTTCACATTTTCCAATATGTGATGGAGATTTAGCGTGTTGATCAATCAGGTATTTTCTCTTAGAAGACACCTACAACAACAATTGTCATTTTATATCAAAAGTTAAAGAATTTAAAAGCAGTTGTAAAGCTTTTAGTAAAATTAAACTTACCAATCTATTGCAGGCTCGACGAAATATTTTGTCGCCATCCTTTACCAGTTCAGCATATGGCTTAATCCATAAAGAAATTTTGTTCGCTATACTCATTGTATGTACGCACAGTATTTAAAACGTAACACAATTACATGCTGTTTCGCTCAAAGATATTCAATGAATGAATAGTTTATTTGGGAATTAATAATAATAAAACATATTTACCACATCCCTTCTGCTAGGCGAAATTAAACACGTGCAGTTCTTGGAAAAAAGTATTAGAGAAATCAATGTAAAAGATTTATCGTTCTGAGAATTGTCGGTTTTTACTAATAGAAAGGATAAGACAAAGCTTAAATGTGCAATATATGCAACTTTAGTAAAAACATGCATAGAAATGCCTAAATATGCAACATATGCAATCACTAATTAGCTCCTAATTAACTTCAATTAGTGTAATACGTCTACATATAGATTATAATTAAAGATATCCAAAAAATAAAATATATGCACTTTGCATATAATCCGGTGTGTAGTGATAATATTTAACCTATGACCATGGAACGGTAACACATGGTATAAACATGTCACCATCACACAATGTTGATCGGTGCTCATGAATCGGGGTTGGGTCGTCGGTTTGTTTAAAAATTAAGTTGTTACTAACGGATGCTAGCCGTGACGGCAAGGAGGTCGGAAATAACAATAATCAAAATAAAACACTAATATAACAATAACAAATTTAATAATTATAAGCAAAATGTTGGGTACATGTGTATAAATTGTAGTTCTAATAGTGAATGATAAATCAAATAATAACAAAGGCAACAAAAGAAGAAACAATGACTAATACTAAATTCAGAAAACTAATTTCAAGTTAAAGGAAGGTTAATAATTAAGTAAATAGTAACTGGTAATTAGGTTAATAACAAAGTAATAATTAAGTGAATAATAAGTGACAATTAGGTTAATGACAACCTAATAATTAAGTGAAGTACTATACTAAACAAAGTTAGCAGAATAGCAGTTGAAGACCTTACAAGAATATATTGGAAAAAGAAAGATTCCCCGTTACTCACTTCTGCTTTTAGATTTTTTTCCATGTTTCACATAAGAATGTATCACTCCAACCCAGCCAAGATTTCATTCTTTGATTTTCAAAATTATATTACCAGACTACAATGGTCAGATAAACTATGACAAAGTGTTGACATTTTGAGCGACCTAGCGGATGCATTAGTGTTATATACAGACAGATCTAAGTGTGTGGATAGTTGTGGTTGTGCCTACTCAGACGACAAAGAACAATTGGCAGCAAAATTTAAATTAGACCCTAAATCTAGTATTTATGCAGCTAATGCGGTAACAATTCTGGAAGCGTTGAAATATGGATTATCAACCGATCACAAGTACCTAGTGATAAAGACGGACTTAATGAGCGTTTTAAAAACTATTCAACAACGAAAACACATTTTTATCTTGCACCCAATTACGGTAATAGATAATAGAAATTATAAATCAACTAAGATTAAAATCTGTAACCGTTGATCTATATTGGATTAAGGGACATTGTGGAATCCAGGCCCATGAGGCTGTTGACAAATTGGCGAAGCAAGCTTGTAGGGATGGAGAATTATACATGCCTATTCAGACTATGTCTGATTTAATATCACATAGTTACTAAAGAAGCTATTTTAAAGACCGATTGGGACAGATATTGGAAAGAAACGTATGCCGCACATATGATGCACTATGCTTTCGTGCACCCTACAACAAATACCAATTCATGGTATATAAAATATCCAATATCACGTTTCTACCGTGCAACCTTATCTAGACCTGGAAAAGAACAATATCATTACAAATAGACAACGTGGTTTTAGTAAACAATTTCCCACAATATCCGCTATTCTTCAACTTACAAACGACGTGTATAAATCTCTAGATAGGGGTGAATATCCGGCCGGAGTCTTTTGCGATCTATCTCGTGCCTTTGACTGTGTTGATCACGATATCTTAATACGTAAACTTAATCTTTACGGCATTCATGGTGTAATGGCAGATTGGTTTTCATCATATCTGCCAAACAGATTTCAATATGTAAAAATATCCTTTAAGGACGGACATGGTTTAATTAGGGATGTTGTGTCTACTCAGTTACCTATTGCAATGGGAGTGCCCCAGGGCTCAATCTTGTGTCCAATTCTTTTCATCCTGTTTATCAACGATATTGTTAACTTTGTGCATTATACTTTGATCATTTACGCAGATGACACCTCTGCTGTGGTAACCGGTGCGGATATTAAGGATGTATGTAAAAGGGCAGAGAGACTTCTGGATGACCTGGGTCGGTGGTTTAACATCTATAAACTATGCATGAATCTATCTAAAACCAATTAGATGCGTTTCTGTCCTTCTAACTCTAAAAATAAGTCAGTTTCTAATGATAATGTACAGGTTAATGGTTTTGATTTGGAACGAAAAACTACCGTAAAATTTTTGGGCTTAAATATTGATGAAAATTTGAGTTTGAAAAATCATTGTCTCGCTTTAGTTAAGAAAATCAATTCGGCATGTTTCCAAATTAGAAATTTAAAACATATAATAAACTTTAATTACTTACTTAGCTTTTATTATGGTCGGGTACACAGTGTTATCCAGTACGGGATTGTATTCTGGGCCGTGGCGCTTTCATCAAATGAAGTCTTTCTGGCTCAGAAGCGTGTTATTCGATGCATGGCAAACATTAAAAGTACAGACTCTTGTCGGCCATATTTCATCAAATTTAATATCTTGCTCTTGCCTAGTGTGTATATACTAGAACTTTTGATGCACATTTTCACAAATAAGGAGGCCTTTGTCAGGAATGGTGACCTGCATTCATATGATACGAGACAAAAAAGCAAATATAGTATACCCTTAAATAGGCTCAACGTAACAAAGAGATCGCCAACCTCAGCTGAGTTGACACTTTTCAATTTACTACCACCCGAAATTGTGTCCTTGAATAATGAAAAAATCTTTAAGAGACGGGTGCGCTCTTTGTTGTTTCAGCGCTGCGTATACTCAGTGGAAGAGTTTGTCGCACTTTTTAAATAATTGTTTTATAATTATTGTATTTTATATATATACATTTATTTTTTGACTTGTCCTATACACTTTTTGTGTCGCTTGGATGAAAAATTCTATCTATCTATCTATCTAGACTGAAATTTGGACATGGAAGATACCCCGCCCATTTGCACAGATTAAAAACAAAGATTCAACAAAATGTATTTGTGGCTACGAACAAGGTGATTTGAACCATCTCCTCCTAGCATGCACTAATCATTTAAATGTAATAAATGAATTATATGAATATCTAGTGTTGAACTCCATCCCATTACCAACCAATGTCATAAACCTATTAAATACAAAAAAGTAGTAAACCAACTTGTGATAAGCTTATGGAAATTATAAAAAAGACTAAACTACTCATATAGTTCTACTATACAGCATACCCCATCCTATTAAGTCCTCTGTGGGTTAACCCGTTAACCGTTGGCCGATCTCATGTGTGTTTTTCTTTTAAGTTAGTCTGATAGGCCTCAGGCTGTGAAGTGTGCATCCATGTATAATTCTATTACGTTGGCATATGGGCTTAGATCCTGAAGGCCAAAAGAAAAAAAAACTTGATACTTTTATCTAGTATATCTGGACCATGATCTCACTGAACATTTATGTGAGGAGAATTGTGTTCAGTTCTTCTACCGACTATCCTTGTTAATAGCTTATTGTCGGTCATTTTAAAGCTGAGATTCCAATTTCTCCCACAGAACCTCCTGCACAGATCCAACGCAATGGCGGTATTGGCCGTTGTTTGTTGGACATGTGAATTCGATATAAATTTTTGATCTAACCCCAAAATGTTTCGCCTCTTTGACGTGCAAATCCTGTACTCTCCCGACACTAATGGTTGTGAGCATTTTAACACTCTTCTTGTTGTAAAAATTACAATTTTTGTATTCTTCGCATTGATTGTCACTTTTGTTTACTCCAGTTGTCTATCGCGTTTCGCGTGATTTGTTATAGTTGGATCGCCACCATATGCCAGACAGTAGTATCCTTTTCTGGTTAATTCTCGGATTACTTCATCCTAGGGTGGGAATACAATTCCGTCGTGCGGGCTGCACCCTCCCGTCTCGGCGTCAATATATGTAGTCTCTTGGTTACAGGGAATTTTTAGATAGAGTTTTAAATAACTTACAGTTACTCATTAGTTGTAATTTATTGGTTGTGAACTATATGGCTTTTACTGGCAGTGCATTAAGATGTAATTTGAAAGGAGAACATATTGATTATCTGTTAAAAGTTTTTATGAAAGCAATTTCTTTCATTTTTTCAATATTGGTAATCGAGTTTATCAGGGCTTAATGCTAGTGTTGCCCCAATATTACCTCTTCTTTCCGATATGTGCAGTTCTGTGAAAGAACAAGAGAAGTAAACGAACACACGCTTCTAAGAATCAATCCAATTATTAGAGATTCCATAGCCGTACGGTACTGATGAGTCTCAGTCGCTTCCATTGAATTATCTTTATATCTGATCGGACGATAAAATCAAGATGATACCTTCACGTCCGTGCAGAAATTCTGTTTTTCTCTTGCTGTTCGATGTAATCTAAGACGAGTTCAATCGGGGTCAATTGAGGAGTTTCGCCCGAGCAGAATGAGAGGAAAAGTTAATAATACTTTGCTTATTCAATTGACGGGGATCGCTAACAACTATCACAAACAAGTAAATTAGATTTTATTTTTAGGCATTCCGCAATAATAAAATACGTCAACAATCTGCAGAGCAGCAGACAGATGTACAAGCTGTAGAAAAACATAGATAACTATAATATTTCTTTTATTTTTGTTTATTCGTCCGGTAGACTACATAAGCATAGGACACGACACACAGTTCAGTTTATATAGAGGTGTCCCACCGGGACATTAGATTTTTTTGAACTTCTAGTAGAAATTTGATTTTGAAACTCGCAATGTAGTCATGGCCTACTGTGATCTATTTAAGGAAAATATTTTCAACTTTATAGTACTTTCGGTATACAGGGTGTTAATATCAACTTTCTTATTTTAAATGGAATAGTATAATTTTTATCGATCTAATGAATTTGGCGAGACATTTGCAACTAATTTATATGAAGGTTCCCTATCCCTAAACTCGACCGTTTTTGAGATATTTGCAATTTCGTTGATTTTTTAACATTTGCACTATTTCAAATAAAATCAAATATTTCACGAGATAGCAGATATTTAGTGGTTCTACTAAAGTTGATGTAAATACAAGGACGTAGCTATAAGGTGTTATAGCAATAATCACTGAATCACATACAGGGTGTTCAGAAACGCGCCTCCAATATGGATACCCTTAAGCTAACAAAACTTTTTTCTTTCAAATGGAACATGGTATTTTTTACAACAGACTCAATGCTGTTGCAGCGTAAAATTCTACATCGATTGATATTAGGGTTTGGTATACCTATTCGTAATAGTTTTTGAAGTATTAGCGATTTTTTGCACCTTCTGTGCACCCCTTGGGTATCTTATCCTTTGCGGTCGGTAGATACTGCTGGATCGACGTTGCAGTCCCGAAGCGTACTTGTACGTTACGTTTCTTCAAAATTCGGCCTACTTTTTCGGTGACTCCTGCTATGTAAGGTAAACACGCCATCCCTCCTCGTGGTTCCGTAGCTTTCTCCAGTGTCGTCTTCTTCTTAGTGGCTCTCCTTATGTCGATGTCAGTGTAACCATTCTTCTTTAGTGCTTTCTCCAAATTTATCTTTTCACTGGTAAGATGTTGTTCGTCACTGATGGTGTCGGCTCTGGATAACAATGTTTGTATTAATGTCTTCTTCTGCATCGAATGATGGTGAGATCTTGCATGCAGATATCTATCGGTGTGCGTCTTCTTTCTAAATACTGCGTGCTGTAGTATTCCCTCTTTTGTTTTCTTAACCATAACATCCAGGAAAGGTAGATTTCCATTTTGTTCTTTCTCCATTTTTAGTTTATGTGTTCCAAGAACGGTTGTAGTTTTTCTTCTCCGTGTTGCCATATTACAAAAGTATCGTCGACATATCGCAGCCAACACTTGGGTTTCATACCGCTGGAACTTAGGGCTTCTTCTTCAAATGCTTCCATAAACAAGTTAGGCTATTACTGGTGATAAAGGGCTTCCCATTGCTATTCCGTTCTTCTGCTCGTAGTATTTTCCTTCATACAAAAAGTATGTCGTAACCACCACAACTGCGTCATCCGCGTACAATGTAATGTGTCCCGTTAAAAAATCTGGTAAATCATTTATAAAAGTTATGAAAATGAAAGGACCCAAGACCGAACCCTGCGAGACGCCACACTCCATCCCATA
This sequence comes from Protaetia brevitarsis, assembly GCA_004143645.1. NCBI lineage: Eukaryota > Metazoa > Arthropoda > Insecta > Coleoptera > Scarabaeidae > Protaetia > Protaetia brevitarsis. The sequence goes on from RXPK01000307.1 coordinate 1,690,474, forward strand.
CCGCTCAGAGCAAACACTTCCTCGGCGTACCATTAAACTTCTATCACGCAAATAAGTCTCAATCGAAACCAGAACATTTCCATGAATCCCCAGTGCAAAAAGTTTCTTGCGGATCATTAACCTTTTATTTATTGCTGCTCAGGTGAAAATTACACACTAGTCAAGTTCATAACTGATTGCCAATACTCTAGGAAAAAAACAAGTTGAATGGTTTTTAGTGGACACTTTTATTTATGGCCTATCCCAAATAATAATAAAGTGTTTGGAGTGGGCTGTTCAAAAGTTACTTTCATTTTAACGGAGGAAGGCTGTCTAGAAATGTATAAAGTGTTTCATTTTTTAAATACTCTCGACAGTTTTGCCGCTTCAGCCTGCTCTTGCAAGACTTTCTGCAACCGTAACATCTTTCTTACAACTGCTATTACTTAGTCCACGCTCACTAACGTTTCTCATAAAAATCCTTCCGCAATATTCGGAGAGAACAAAGATCTTCCTGCCTGCTTCGACATAATAAATACTCACATACATATATGGATTTATTGCGAGAACGTACAGGAACACCACCATTAGAGCTATGTACGCCGCGCTAAAATTCTCTCAATTACATCGTGCCGGTCGTAAAGAACGTTCTTTTTATATTTTTTCATTTCTTAGCGCGGCAACCGTAAAATATTTACGTTATAGAGGTGAGTTCAAAAATTCGACTTCTTCTCGCGTATTACTTTATATCCAGTTCGCGGATGTAATTCGTAAGTAGGACGGTAGAGAATTTTGCGCGAAAGCGAAGATAATAAATTACACGCGAGCTGAAACTTTATCGCCCTCTGAAAGAATCGGAATTATAAGGCGGTAATGCGAGAATTGCCTTACTTCTTTTCCGGGTTTATTACTTTAAGTATCGGCAGTTTGGGAGCAGCTGGGATTTTGATTGGAAAGCGTCCACCATTAAATACTCTTTAAATCGTCGAGTGTAATAAACTAAGCGTAGTGCCGGTGTAAAACTAAGTAATTGTCGTGCTACTATAGGAAGAAACAAACTTGGGAGATTGTCACGTTTTGAAATGAATTTATGGAAGTCGTAAGTCTTTTGCAGTCATTTGTAATATTCTCATACGCCTTGAACCTTAACCACCATAAGGCAGTCTCAGTACCTACAAGTGATTGACGTTTATCAGCTCATATATAAGCGTTCACTATGATGATGTAATTCTTTTTTGCAAAGGTGTCATTAACATGAACCTGCCACCAATACATATTTTTGTACAATGAGCCGCAAGGTCAACAGTACACAAACTCTTACATAGTCAAGTACCAATAAGTAAATCGCACGGGGCTGACTATAAAAAACTGCTAGACGAATTCAAGGAGGCACCTCTTTTAGGAATGCCATGTGATGCCATGGTTCAAACTCCCAACCTGGATAGGAAATATCAGGTTATAATACCAGACAAGAAGGACTGGGGGCCAGGTGCCCCGGTAAGAGCGGACTCAAACTGGTTTACTGACGGCTCTAAAACGGACTACGGCGTTGGAGCGGGAATATACACTAAGAAGCCTAAAAAGGCTCTTTCGGTAAGCTTCAGCAAAGACACGACTATGTTCCAAGCTGAGGTTGCTGCAATTCATCACCGTGTCCGAGAGATAGAAAGATGTACCGAACCGGGTAAAAGCGTCGCTATCTTCTCTGACAGTCAGTCCACACTTGAAGCGATTAGCTTCTCAAGCGTGGACTCTAAACTGATTTGGGACTGTGTAAGCGCCCTAAATGAGGTGGGCACCCAAAGGAAAGTAACCCTAGCCTGGGTCCCTAGCCATTCGGGCGTGGAATGGAAATGAGGCGGCGGACGAGCTGACCAGGCGAGGTTCGTCAAGGCCATTCGTTGAAGCCGACCCCTCTTTCGGCACTACCAAATCGCAAATTAAAAAATCCATCAATAAATGGATATACAATCAGTCCAGGGAGTGGTGGCAAAAATCACCGGGACAATGGCTGGCAAAAGAGTTCCTAAAGGAGCAGAGGCCTGAACTCACGAGAGATCTACTGAATAAAGACACTTTATTTATGAAAACTAAATTATTACAAATCATCATAACCCCGTGCTCCACCTGAAAAGGTACTACACGAGGCTACCTATTCTAAGTACTAAATGGGTTCCATAACAATTGAAATGATCCTACTCTAACTAAATAATTTCCCTATAATTTTTAATAACAAAAATATAATACAGTAGCCTCGCGACCATATGAATACTACTTTTGAGAAATGATAAAATATATGTAATGTGATTAGTTCACAGGAAAGATGATGACCTAAAAAACAAACAAAACAACAGCAGTACCTATTCTAATACTTAATAATAACTTCATCCTAATTATTCTAACCAAGAGTAATTAAATACTGAATAAAGACAGGAAGACTGTCAAAATGATTGTAGGTCTGCTGACTGGTCACTGTAGACTAGAATAGGCATATGTACAACATAGGCCTGGCAGATGATGCAACCTGCAGATACTGCCAAGAGGAGGAAGAAACACCAGTTCATGTGCTGTGCCAATGTCAAGGCCTGGCGAGGACATGGTTTCTAGAGTAATGGGGGAGGAGAACCCCATAGCTAGTAGCTACATAAAGAAGCCGCTTTCAAAGATGATAGGCTTAATTAAGAGGGCAAAATTAGAGAGCGTCCTCTAGGAAAAAAAGGGGATCACAATAGATCTGAAAAGGTCGCGGTGAAACAGGTCGTTAGGCCACCCCAATCCTAATCTAATCTAATCTAAGGTGTCATTAAACTTTCGGTGCAGTGACAGTGACCGGACTATGGTATTAATAACAATAACTATAAATGTCTTTTATTTCGTGCAGTAGGTAAATGGTATACAAGAACTAATAATGAAATAAAAAGCAAATTCATGCACAGAAATACCCAAGGCGAAGTTTAGTGCGGCTAAATATCCCCACCAATCTTCCACTTAACCTTGTCCACAAATAAATAAACAGTGAAATAAAACTAAGTGCCTAAACTAACTTAAATCTAATTCTGTGATGAACAATGAAGAGGAAATAAAAATAAAATAGAAGCTCTTGTCTGGAAAACTAAACAAAGGCAAATAAATATGTCCAGACTATGGAAAAGCAATACCTGAGATCTGTTTCTCATAGATGTACTGGCGTAAAGATCTTTTAAATGCGGTTGACGTCTTTTCTTTGATCACCGCTGGAATAGCGTTATACGTCTTGTATATATTGCATGAAAAAGACCGCCGAAATAAAGAAGATCTGTGCAACGGCGGGGTAAGAAGAACCAAAGAGTTGCGTAATAATAACTTAATATATCGGGGTAGTAGATGAATTGTGTTGGTATAATGTCCTTAAGTTACCGTAAGCCGGTTGAATATATTTCGATACCTGTTGTCTAAAACGAAAGTTAGGATCTAATACGATACCAAGACTTTCTTTCGATATCTTCAATCACAGGTAGACGATCACCATCTATATGCAATGCACCCCTAACAGCCAGAAATATTACATAGATATTTTTAAAAATATATTTTATAAATATTTTTCGTGAGAGGTTTTTGAATATATTTTTCATATTTGTTTCTAAATATAGAAAAAATATTCAATTAAAATATTTATTCTATATTTTAAAATTAATGAAAGCGCTATATTTTTTCTAAAATATTTGTAAAATATTTATATGAAAATTGAGATTTTTTATGCAATCTATTTAATTTGTCAAACTGAATTAAAATTGTTCTTGGTTATTTAGAATGTATAACGTCGATAACGAAAAGTTGAAACATACATAGAGTTGTCTAAAAGGCAAGAACTTGTTTTTTCACACTCACCATACAAGTTAATAATCAATAATTCTGGCATCTTTTAAGGCATACTGAAGGTTTATTAAATTAATCACTATTTTTTAATTGAAGTGTTCTAAATAAAAAAACAAACGTATTTATTATCATTTTATTTGAATAAGCCAATAAAAATGAAAAGTACTCATCTTTAAGTCTAGCCTTGGCTGGTGCCAGGTACAACCCTATGGCTTTTTTCATATCTTCGGTAGTGGCGCTCTCATGGCGTTTCCTTGTGGCCTCTAAAACAATGCCAATTGTATTAGATCATACCATGAATAAAACATCGTACAACATTATCAACACCTACTAATACATTTGGAGCATTTACAATAATTGGAGTGGTAGCTACATTCTAATACTTACGATACTTATTTTTACTTTATTTCATAATATTTGAAAACATTCGACGTATAAACAATAAAACAACACAACGTATTCTAACCTCTATTTGAGGTTATGACGCTTATCTACCGAGATGAATCTCTTAAGCAAATCAACTAGCAATTTATCTGGTAGATGCACTACATATATGATGCATAAAATTCCTACAATTATATTATTAAACCATTTCTGTACATAGCGATATTGAGCATTCCAATTATCTTATAAATGCCATGACATGTTCAAAGTTTTGCTTACCTCGTAGTCACCACAAAAACTAAAACACATCTCGCAACAATTAATTATACAGTTAACCTTTATCTGCCCTAATCGTATACTATTATAAACTATAACATGTAGCGGGCAAACGAATGAAAACGTTGATGATACGCGCGTGCGTGTATGCATTCTATGTACCTAATCCATAGACGCATAAACAATACTAAATCATATAACACCGGCACCGTAATGAATAGAGGTGTTGTGTTGACGTTCGCAACTTACAAATATTGCAAATAATATAATACAAAACGCAGATATATTAATAGAAAAGTTACAGCGCTCAACTTAGATACTAATTAAATCATATTAGATATATATTATCTAATGTAATCTTTAAACTATCATTTTAAATAGGTATATACCTACATAATATGTATGCATATTTTACCGATGTTATATTATTCGTCCTACGCACCAAATGTACAAAAGCAAAAATTCAATCTTTTTTTTTATATGAAATAAATATTTACAGAAATACAAAGCAAAATATTCTTGCAGAGTTATGAAAAATATATTGAGAAAACATTTGCAATAAAATATTATTAATGCTACATAACATATATATTTTTTAAATGTTTTCCTAATATATTTTATGCATATTATATTAATATAACCAATATTCAAGAAAGATTTAATATTTTTTAAATATTTATAAAATATGAAATAAATATAGTTGGTCACTGGGGACATGTCAATGCCAAACTATTGCGTATCTGTTGGTTTCCAAAAAAGAGAACCGCAGATTTTGATGCATTAATACGTAAAGAATGAAGTGAGCAGGTTTAGAAGGTAATGTCAAGATCTTGCTGAATATTATTCATTGTTATCAAGTAATTTTCTTTGGAAAAAGAATGTTAATGAATGGAAAATGTCGTCCGCATGCAGATGAACCTTACAAGATTGAAGAGAATCAAACAGTGCGCAAGTATAAATTGTAAAAAGTAAAGGAGCAAGAGTCGAACCTTGAGGCACACCATAAGAGAACTCAACATTCCGGAAAATAGCACCTCCAATTTTCACAGATTGCGATCTACCACGCAAAAAGTTATCTAAGAGGTTAACAGCGTTTTCGGATAGACCAACATCATGAAAAATAGCAGACAACAATTCATGATTGACAGTGTCAAATGCTTTGGTAAAATCAATCAACACAAGCCCAGTGATCAATCCTTTATCGCTTGCAGACAAAATATCATCTGTAACTGCTAAAAGAGCCGATTCGCAGCTGTGATAGGGACGAAAACTCGACTGGTATGAAGGCAAGATATTATAAGAGCTCAAGTGCGTTGGCAACTGGAGATATAATACTTTTTATAGTACTTTTCATAATACGCAGAGTAAGCTTATTGGTCTCAAATCTGAAAAAGACTGAGGCGCTGTCTTTTTGGGCAGTGGTATCACCAGTGCTTGCTTCCATAAATCGGGAATAACATTCTCTAGACTGCAAGAATTAATAATATGAACTATATATTTGAGAATGTAAGGAGCACATAGTCTAATCATATGTATTGACAATCCATCACAGCCGGAAAAAGAAGAACAGATCCCAGCCAGCACTCTCGCGATCTGTGCTTCATCAACTAGAGTGAAGGTAAAATTGTTGCAAATGTTATTTTTAGTATGAGTTTTATAAAAAAATTAATAAGTTAAAATAATTAACAACTGTGCTAGGCACTGAATTAAGGAAGTGCCACATTAAACTTACGTTAATTAATTAGCACTATTTAATTATTACATGTTTAGTGGCTTATCATCGTCCTACAATTATTGTGATCTTAAATAGCTACATGTTATAGTAATAGATCGACAGTTTACCTTCAGGAAATTAATGAAACATCTATCTTAAAATATCATTTAGTTATGACTTCGTATGTTTTCCAAATAAGTTCAGGTATGTGTTCAAACAATCTACGTTCTAAAATGAGGTAGTGCAGTGTGCAACAAGCAAGGATAAATAAATGATTAAGTTTTAAATGTGCTGTCGCTATTTACAAACGATAAGTAAGTTTCAGTAGTTCACTTACTGAAATGGAATGAATAGCTTTAGTACTTACTCCGTAGGAACCCATAATTACGACAATTCGACTCACCAATTTACACCCTGTACACTTCAGTGCATTACGTTCAGGCACCAGTTTAACAATTAAACACACTGTTACATTAAAATAAGCCGTACATCGTTACAGCGTTCCAGTAACATTAAATAATTATGGCCTGCCCATTTAGTGGATTATAGCTGCGGTTGGCGTGTGACCGCATATTGGACCGTTCCCATTGTACGGAACAATGGGTATGGTTATGCTGCAACTGCTGTTGCTGCACACGGAGACGTAGCGTGACATTTTCCGAGCCGACTCTCTTTCCTCCCTTAACGGTGCTTTTATCGTCCGAGCCTTGATTACAATTGCTCCCTCTCGATCCCGAAGAGAGGGCGGTAATCGTATATTACGGCGTTAGGAAGTCCCACAGCCTGTCGGCGTAATTTTCGCTGATTTACAGTTTGTGGGAATTGATGGTCTTAAATTGCTCCTTTTTTCCACCGGTAATCTGATGTGGAGCAAGACAAAAGTACTGCGATTTTTATAGGAGTACATGTATATTACATGTACACCTAAATTCATGTTAGTAGTGTGCTAGTGTGGTTCTTTGTTTCACGTAATTATCTTGATTATATAAATGTGCACTATAACGAGATCTCGTAAGTAGCGAGAGATCCAAGGTCCAATTAAATAGCGTATGATCATCCTAAGCAAAAAGAACAAGAAAAAGCAAAAACAAAAGGCAATCACTCTAATTTTCTCGCCAAATGCAGTTTATTGGAAACGGCTAAATAATAATGATTATTGCGATAGAAACGCATTGTGAATATTTTTTTTTTGAGGGAAAATTTCTTTATGAACGAAGCATGTCGTTATGAACGACATGCTTGGTTCTATTACATGGTAGTGTGGGACTCACCAACATGGCATACCCACTAAAAACCCCTCAGTCTGCTCTCGTAATGCTGTCCGGAAATGCTATGGCAGGATGATCAGACAACCTTACTGACATCAATTTCTGCTTCTTTAACCTTGTCCTCTTGATTGCGCCTCTCTTGCTTATAAAACAACTCAAAATGTTCCAATTTTCCTCACTGCGGAGCATTAGTTTTACAATATTACGGCAATCAACTATATGGCCTATAGATGCTGACAGTTGTTCCATCTCCATCCGCCATCTTACACATTCCAAGACTGCGTGGTTGGGAGAATCTACCAGATCGCAATCCATACAAGTGTCCTCCGCGCTCAGTTTGAACCTCTTCCGGTATGTCCCGAAATTTCCGTGGCCCGATAGGAACTGTGTCAGGTAGTAGTTAGTTCTGCTGAATTTACATTTCGTCCAAGCAATAACATCCGGAATCAGAGTTTTCGTCCAATCACTAGTAGACTCAAGGGTGTCCCATCTTCTCTGCCATCTTTCAAAGCTCTCTCTGCAACCGTCTTTTCTTGGTTGTCTGTTCCTAGTTCGCCAACAAGAGCCTACGTTGTTCTTCCACTAGCAACATAATAGGGAGGGATGCCTGTGATGACTTGCGCCGAACCAGTAGACACAGTCCTGAAACCGCTAATCACTCTTAGTAGAGTCCTCCTCTGTAATTTTCCAACGCATCCCATTTTTTCTTGAGGTCCAGAGCCGTTGCTCACGCTCAGGCCGCGTACATCACTTGCGAGTGTATCACGCCATATAGAGCCTCTCTGCGTTTGTTACTAGTGCCGCCGACGGTTGGCATAATATTTAGGAGAGCTGCCAGACGGAACTCAGCTCTCACTAGTACTTTCCTCACGTGTGCCGAATACTTCAAGTTACGATCCAAGGTAACTCCCAGATATCTGAGCTCACTGCCCGGCGTAATCTGAGCTCCCACAATCTCGAAAACGACTCCTTTGCCTTTATAGGGACCCTTTAGTATCAAAGCCTCCATCTTATTAGGAGCAAGCTGGAAGCCACTAGCCCGCATCCACTCTGCTATTCTCTCCAGGGACTCGTTAGCACAAAATATCAGGTTCCTGGGACTCTGCTCCTCAACAATCACTGCGAGGTCGTTTGCATACGCAGTGGTTGCTGCCCCTTTCATCAATGGTACCCTCAGCAGGCCATCGTAAATGATGATGTTCTACAACGTTGGGCCCAGCACCGACCCTCGTGGAACCCCCACATGAATCTCCATTTCAGCACCAGGCATCGGAATAATTTTTCTTTCGGAGAAATAGTACTTCACTATGTTAATGTTCCACGCGATCATGGTGTCTATAATTTTGCTCCATAAAGCGGAATTAAAAGTGTTCTTGATGTCCAAGGTGATCGTCGCAACCCATCTCTCTCTAGAGGCCCCTACGATGCGTGTAAGCTCAGTGTGAATATTAATTTTACAGTTTTATCGCTTTAAAAGCATCAAAATTCAATGTACCTGTTATGGAAAAACTGCAAACTTTGAGATAAGAATTCTTCATCGTTTAAATTTTGGACCAAACACACAAACAAATAATAAAACTTTAACAATGAAAAGTTAACTATAACAAGAAGAGCAGTATCATATACAGCTTAGCTCCCACTGAAAGTACAAATTTTACAAAGATTTAGATGAATGTTGAAATACCTTTAGAAACAACAAATAAAAACATAACATATATAAGCAGACCAGGAGTCTTTGCCGTTGGGATGACGTGTACAATGGAAAATCTTGGGCAGCGACACTAACCTGGAATTAAATTACTTTATTGTTCTTTATTTTTTTTTAATGCCAATATTTCTGTATTTTAATCAATGCTTCTTCAGGACTCAACTACAATATTTGTTATTAACTTAAATTAACTTATTAGTTTCTTGGAGACGGCTAAATAATGATTATTGCGATAGAAACGCATTGTGAATATTAATTTTACAGTTTTATCGCTTTAAAAGCATCAATATTCAATGTACCTATTTATCGAAAAGCTGCAAACTTTGAGATGAGAATTCTTCCTCATTTAAATTTTAGACCAAACACACAAACAAATAACAAAACTTTAACAATGAAAAGTTAACAAAATAATAACAAAAAGAGCAGTATGATATACAGCTTAGCTCCCACTGAAAGCCGTAGAAATTTTACAAAAAATTATATCCCAAAGGTTGTAATTATATTTTTATAACTATACGACATTCAATAGTTCGCTCTCACGGAGTAAACAACATTTCAGAGATTGCTACTTGGAACACTTTTACCGATAATAATTGCATCCCATCTATGTTACATGCTACAGTAATTTTAAACGCTAAATCTGTGTCTGCCTTTAGTAATAATACCAGCCCCAATAAAGACAGTATCCCCCAAAGCGTCTAAGTAAACCAGTACTCGTTTCACGCTCTAACCTTGAATATGGGTGTAGTCATAAACTTTTATAGGTGTTTTGAAAGTCATGCTCTACATTTTTAGTTGTTGGTTTTGGCCTTACTCGGCTAGTTAGGGACTGCAAACAATCCCTCAATGCACTGGCACGAGACAACACGGTGTCTCTGATTTGGGGTGCCGGGTCATGAGGATATAAAGGGCAACGTAATAGCCGATGAACTAGCCAAGGGGGGGTCTAAGAGACACTTCATGGGTCCAGAGCCCGTATGTGGGATTACTAAAGATTCCGCAAGAAGGGAGATCTGGACCTGGTCAGATAAAGAAAGTACAAAGAAATGGAGGACGACTGAAGGTCAACTCCATACCAAAACGCTAATAGGGGGTGGGGATGGTAGTTTCTTTGATAACCTACTCAAGCGCAGTAAGAAAGAAGTTAAAGCCATTACTGGGTTGGTAACTGGACACTGTCCTCTGAAAAAGCATCTATACAACACAGGCCGTGTAAGCGAACCGTGGTGTAGAAGATGCGAACTACAGGAGGAAACGAGTTTACATGTAATCTGCACATGTGAGGAACTAAAGGTACTCAGGCAGAAATATTTCGGGAGAGATCTATTGGAGCCCTCGAAGGTCCTCAAGTTTCCACTGGGCAAGATACTGGGCTTTATAGAGCACACCGAGCTGCTCGAGTGGAAATAAGAGAATCAATAGGGATGGTACAATGAGCACCAAGCTCAAGTGCCCGGACATCAAGTGCCCACCCTAACTTGAATGAATGAATGAATGAATAGCCTTACTCGAGTTCCCAAGTCAACTAGAGCTAATTCATCGCTATTTACTATTAACAGGTTGCCTGATAATTATATCATAATTATTTATTTTTGTTTGTACGAACAATATTGGTGTCAAAATAAATACATTTCCGATCTCTAATTTAAGTTCACACATGCTCTTGGGTATTACAAAAGAATTGCCAAATCCCTTTACCACTAAATCATTACTACGTAGTGCTGTGTACAGATTGATTTAAAATGAAATAGCGAAATGAATTAAACATGAAAAAGAAAAATTAAATTAACTAGCTCAAAGGAAAAAAAATTAAAGGGCGCAAAAAAACAATTAACCTCAGAGTTACCCTCGCGAATTAAAACTTGAATCTAACCACGAAAAGTAAATTGTGAGTGAAAGAAAATTGACTTAATTAATTACCCGAAAAAATGAAAAGATTTAATTTAAAATAAAAAAACCGAATTTTAAACCCAACGACGTTAATTAACAAACAATTTTTATTCAAAAAGGGTTAAATACACAATTAGTGCAGAAAAAAAGAAGGTTCTGGCCTAAATTAAAAACTGCACTTGATTCTAAATTACAATAGGACAATGCTATTTCCTATGCAAAGCAAAAGATTAGGTTGTTCAGGAAGATAATGCAATATCTTACGATTTCAATCCACGTGGTTTCAAATTAAAATAAATTCGTGGACAAATACAAGAAATTTACATAAAAGCCAAAACTAAAAGCAAGAACAATGCTTCTACTCACCCAACCGAGGTGATTGAAAATTAAAAATGAAACAGCAAAATAGAAAAAATAAAAATTAACTCTTTAAACTATAATGAGAGAACAAAAACTGAAAATATATCTTCCCGAACAAAAATAATAAATGATCTTATATCTACTACGTATACACGTTAATATATTAACAATAATCACAAAAAGAATTCCTTGATTGGCTATATTTTTTTCACAAATCAAATCTCAATATCAAATCAATTACAAAATGGCAACAATGATTTACAAAAATACGTCTACTCACGTTAATAGTCGAACAAGGAACTGCCTGACAAAATTCTACAATCGTTTTTCTAACAAAAACCCTCACTCCAAAACGTACAACGCAAACGCACAATTCACAGACAAAATCTAGTAGAATCCGCATTAAATCAAAACTAGCAAACGCTAGACGAATAAATGAATGGAATTAATTTAAAAAAACTTAACACTAAATATATACAAACAAAACATTATTGTGAAAATTCTCGGTACACAGAATAACGGCTGAACGAAGTAAACAAATCAAAACTATGCAACTTAAAGTACACTCAGCACACTTGGGTTGCTAACCATAGCAGTATTTTTAATTCTAATTTCTCGGCTACTGAAATGTGGGCCACTTTTACTTGCCTACCCGCGTCAATGTACCCGTTAAAAGGCAAGGTCAATTACAATGGCAATATTATAAAAAAATCAGGGACTTGCCGTTGTAACAGTTTGACCTTCTTGACTTTGTCGTGGGACCAACATTTGGCGGCTAGATGACCTCGTCTTTCGCAGGTGGTGCAGGTTACCGTCGAGCTCAAGTCTATCTTGCAACATTTCCTACAAGGAATCTTCAACTTCTTATTGGACTAGCAGACCCCTTCTCTGTCCTTTATTACCACAGCGAGTGCAAGCAATCTATGACCGCTGCTGCCACCTCTTACTCGGTGTATTTTGTAACCTCCTGAGTTATATAATTTGTTAAACTTTTATAAAATTATAACTGATATAAAAATGATTAGATACATGTTATTTTTCTTACCTTGTAGCCTCCAGGAAATCTCCTTTTGAAATCTTATTTATAAATCGTAATTGGTAACATATGATTCCACTTTTCTTTTTCAATAGTAAAATATCGGGTTCGTTCTTAGGAGTTTCAGAAATTACACAATCATTTTTATAGAAAAAGGTGTCTAATACTTAATCAAGGCTTCAAATTCCTCTCGTAGTATCCTAACCCAAACTTTAAATATTGCCATCTTGGCATTTGGCTTTAATCTGACCATCGTACACCTAAAATACAATCGAATTACCTATAAAATATTTAATAAAACAAAGAGTGTCTTGCTTTGTGCCTGAACTTCTTGCTTGCAGACATTTGACATTTTGTTGTATCGGCATAACTTGGACGATGAGCGTTGAGCGACAGTTCGCCTTCAGAAGGAACCCGGATCTTTTCTATTTTGCTTAGAAATTCATAAAATAAATCATCTGGATTTTGATAGTTTCCGACTTTCACAATACCCCACACTTCTTCACAAGCATATTTTTAGAATAATAATAATGCATCATTGATTCTACCTTGGATTTAGTTCTTCTCAGGGTTTCCTTTAATGAATCGACATAATTGGCATGAGACGAAAAACCGCGCTCCAAAGCATTTTTCCACTCTGTCCACGCCAAATCGTAGTTAGTAAGACCATTGTACCACACCTTAGCCAATTCGGCCAAACAAGATTGCATACAAATTTCAAATTTGTTTTCGTCACTCCAATTGTGTATAATTCCTAACAATATTTTTAATATACAGAACTGAGTGCTACTTTTTTTCCATACTAGGGGCTCTGTAATAAACATGGAAATGTAGAAAGAAATGTTGGTATTTTATAAATTAATGTAGATATCCAACTAAATTAACGTAAAGATTTGTATTATTCTAACTAAATGTAATCTGCAAGAAATTTTTCATGTTTTTAAAATTAGGTAAAACTTTCAATTTAATTTTAATTTAGCAAATGTTCGAACAAATCGCCTTTATCCCCATAATAGAACTCTCTTGCACGTGCAAAAGTGTTTCTGCAGTTAATTAGCGACACCATACATATTTTTTTGTCGTAGATTATTAAGGGTATGTATGTAACTAAAAGGGTGGTGTTACACTGCGACCTAAAAGATCTATTGTGTCCCCTATTCTTGCTGCTTTACAGCTGGCCTTCCAGTCCTATTCCTTTTAGAAAGTGTAGGATGTCAGAGGGCCCCAGTCTAGGTAAGTCTCCCTCTTCGATTTCACATGCTCCCAGGTGAAATGCCCTCGAGTTGCACAGTGCTACGCAGTTTGAGAGGAGATGGATGGGTGTTTCATCCTGTTCCCCACAGAATCTGCATTCAGGATCTTTTTCCAATACAAGCTTACTCAGGTGTCCTTTCAGTCTACAATGGCCTGAAAGTATTCCTGTTAAAATGCGAACTTTGTTCTTACTCAGGTTGATGCATTCTGTAAACCTCTTCTGGTTATAAGTTCCCAGAAGAATTTTACTTTGCCTCATTCCCTGCAGATTTTCCCAATAACTGGATTTTCTCTGCTTCATTTCTATTTTTAGTTTCTTCAGTATTGTACTGCTACTTAACCCGCAGAAGGGTTCAGGTCCTACAAAAGGCATTCCAGCCCCTTTCTTTGCGAGGTTATCCGTTATTTCGTTTCCTTCCACTCCTGTGTGACCCGGAACCCACAGGAGGGTTACTTTATTTCTTTTGCCTAGCTCATTTAGTTTCCCTAGGCATTCCCAGACCATCTTGGAGCTGATTTCATATGAGCTCAGCACCTTGATGGCTGCTTGACTATCAGACATGATGATAATCTCCTGCTTCCGATAGTTCCTATCCATATTGAACTGAACACATCTTCCAATAGCGTGTATTTCCGCCTGAAATATACTTGGGTATTTTCCCAAGCTTTCGAAATATGTAGTTATAGGCCCATATATTCCTATTCCAGTTCCTTCTGCCGTTTTGGAGCCAACAGTATACCATTTGATGGCATTTCTATTCAAGATCAAGATGGTGTTATGATCCCACTCGCTCCTGTTACTTAGCTTTGTGGTGAATTCCTTCACAAAGCTAAATTTTTTTAACATATCATCCCGGGGCATATCCCAGGTTTGATCACCGTCGGGAGATTGAGGCCTATGCCTAATCATTCCTTCCTTGACCAGTCTTAGTGCGGTTCTTTTCGCCACGCCCTCTATTACAATGTGGAGGGGGGCAAGATCCAATACTACTTCGATGGCTGCTGTTGGGCAGGTTCTCATAGCCCCCGTTATGCATCCACATGCTAATCTTTGCACTTTCGAGAGATTAATTCTCGCGGTGGCCAGATTCGTTCTTTTGCTCCATGCTACTGATGCATAGGTGATGATTGGTCTCACTATCGCTGTATACATCCAAAGCAGTATTTTTGGGTTGCATCCCCAATTTTTCCCTGCAAAGTTTCTGCAGACCATCAGAGCTCTTTTGGCCTTGTTGGTTACTTCAACTTCATGTTTGTTCCATAGAAGTTTATTGTCTAGGGTAAGGCCTAGATATTTAACTTCCGCTCTCCAGTCTATATTTTGCCCATCCAGTTTTATGGTTCTAAGATTGGATTTTCTTTTCCTGGTAAATGCTACTAGGGTTGTCTTAGTGGGGTTAACATTGAGTCCCATCGATTGACACCATCTTCTCGTGAAGTTCAATCCTCTTTGAACTATGTCACAGAGGGTATTCTCAAATTTGCCTCTTGCGTATAGGACAATATCATCAGCATACCCTTGACAAGATATGCCTAGATTCGTCAGTCCGCATAAGAGTTCATCTACTATTAGGCTCCACATAAGTGGGGATGTAACTCCCCCCTGTGGGCATCCTCTGGTCGTACTAACCGAGATGGTCTTATGTCCCACCTCCGCCTCCACCGACCTGGTAGACAGTAGTTGCGACATCCATCTAGAAGTCACGCCGTCTACCCCCCTATTAATTAATGCTTTTTTGACAGACTCGTGTGGAGTGTTGTCAAAAGCACCCTCTATGTCTAGAAAGGCGCACACTACGGTTTCCTTATTCGTCAGGGCATCTTGGATTTGGTCCGTCAGCTCCACTAATGCAGTCTCAGTGGATTTGCCTGTTTGATAGGCGTGCTGACAGGGGTGTAATGGCACCCGCTCCAAGATGTCTGTTCTGATATAGTTATCTACAGCCTTTTCCACCGTTTTCAAAAAGAATGATGTGAGGCTGATAGGTCTGTGGGATTTAGGGTGCGTAATGTCCTTTTATTTATTTATTAAGGGTATAAGTTCGCTAATAAAGTCATAAAAGTTTAAGGTAAACCCAAACTTATTAAAAAAGAAATGTAGAAAAACCATCTATATTTTTAATATAGCTTGATATATCCATAAAAACTTGAATAATTTTCAAATTAATACAATGCATGTGCATAAATATTCTGTTCATTTGGAAAATATGTTTATGATGTTTACGGCAGTGCAAACAGTTTTTACGATTTTCTAGGTATTTATTAACTTACGCGAAATAAATGACTGGGGTACGCTAATTTTCTGACAATTCTCGTATTCCTCATAATAAGGAGGTGGTTAATGAGTTTATGTAGAAATTTAAATATTTTCGTTTTACAATATACGATCGCACTGTATAATAGTTTTCTTAATTATTTTAAAGGAAAACTATTTTTTTTATTTCGTTTCAGAATTTTAACTTAACTAACCATTAGTTATTTCATGCTGCAATGTATTGCACCGCGTCTGCTCTTCAGCCGCTAACCAATATGATAATAGAACTCAGTTCAAAGCTAACCTAAACAATTTTTTCCAAATAAATGTTTTTTTACGAATTTGATGATTTTTTCAATGGACCGGTTGGCTATCCGGCTTGATATTGAGACACAGTTACATATTAAGTCCTTTCGCTCACTGAGCTGACTCATAATTTTCAATACAATTAGGAAACCAACAAACAGGAAATAAATTATTAACTATGCTCAAGCATCTAGTTTAGCAGATGGTATCTTTGATATAGGTTCCATAACATGAAGTATACCGTTAGAACAGAAAAAAATAATCAATACTGCAATATACAAGCACAAATAAAATGGTTAGCTGCAACCGTACAGGTGTAGATGTTTTTATATGAAGCAAGCATTGTTTACAATGTGTACGCTTCGATGTACTTTACGGCAAATACATATATACATATTTCCAACTATGACAATGTTGGTTAAGTGAAAATCAATATATAATATCTATTATGCATAAGAATACACTACAGGATATAACATTGATAACTATTGAAAAATGAGGAATTACAGTCATCAGAAATTAGCTTAGTAATATGTTAATAATCGGAAAATATGAAGAAGCAGAAAGAAGAACAGAAAAAAATTAATTGGGTCCTAGCTTTTTATGACGATATCTACCTTGAGACCATGTATTATGCTGGAAATTATGTTAAGGATAAAAACTTATTTCTGTTATAGTTCATTTGATTTATATCAATAGACAAGTTTATTCATTTTAAAGCTTTATTATTATTTTTCTATTTTTACAATTATTAATTTTCTAAACTTGTTATATATTATCGTATTCTATGTAAAATCGGCCTTCTTTTGATGAACAAGAAAAAGAAAAAAATGTAAAAAAAATGGAGGGTACGGGGTACCCCGTCCCCCGTTATTACCTTTTTGCGAATACGCACGACGCCACCCTTAGGGCCATGCAATATGCTGTAAATTATGTTAAGAAGAAAATTTGATATCTGTTATAATTTAGGAAATATTTGCACAAATTGAAAAATCGTCCAAATTTTGGAGGGGGCTGTACCCCAAAATCGTGCGGATACGCCGATAAAAAAAAATACGTGTCTCTTATTTTAAGGTACTCTTTCGATCTGTTAAGTTTCATCGAAATCGGAGGGGGACACCCGCCGGTGTTCCCTTGTGAGTAGGAACCTTCAGGCTGTTTTCCGGTGTACACTTCCATCTTTAATGTGTGAAACATTTTGGCGTCCGTCAATGCGTATATTTTTATGCCGTATCTATTGGGTTTGGACGGAATATATTGCCGAAAGTTACAACGACCTATAAATGCCTCTAATTTCTCGTAGATTGTGACAAATTTGTGATGGACTGTCAAATTTGCTGAATGAAGCTGCTATAGTATCGAACAATTCTAGTATTGGAGCTAATTTGTCTAATAAAATACGTGTATTTCGTGTATCTCTATTGTCGAAGCTTAGGCAACGTAAAGGGAAATAAAAACGGTTCCAGCTCATAGTAAAACGTTCGAAATGAATCTTTGACGTTCAATCGATCATTTCTTCGAACACCAGCAAACAATAAAAGACCAAGAAATGCTCGAATTTCAATCTCATCAGTGGGATTATAGTTTGCGGTTCTTCCTATTTGAGGTGAAATTCGTTCTATTTGTTGGTTAGTGAACTTTGTTATGAAGCGTATTACCTTTTCGGAGAAGTTCCATATCAAATCCGGCTCCTATAAGTTGTTTGCTTCGGCTTTTACACCAGGAAGTTGAGTCACTAAATTTTTAGAATGCATTCTTACTTTTGTTGAACGAGCAATTTTGTTCCATTTTGTTTTAGTGTCTTTTCCTAAGTAATAGCTATTAGAAGTAGGAAAAAGTTCCTCTTCACAGTCTGAATCGTGTTTGGCTCTGTATCAGTTGTTTCTTCCTGTACATCAACGGAATCCTCATAGTCACTGTCGTTGCTATCTTCGTAGTCTGAAACCTTCAAAAGCAATTTTATTTGCTCTTCGTCCATTTTGATCTTGAAATATAACCTGCAAGTAATTTTCAGATTCATATATTTTATGATACTATCTCAAAAATAATGCAAATATCACAAAATTATATGAATTGTTCAAAATATAATACTCACGTTGATCTCATTGCTGCATGCGCATATACGTCTTACTCCCACGAACTTTGTCACTGCACTAAATTGAAGCTTATGGAGAATGATGAAGCTAACATAAATCACAATAGTAGTAATAATCTTTATTTCAAACTATGGCAAAAACCCATACAAAATAACGTCAATTTACAAAGATCAAGGAAAATACAAAAAATACATCAAAATATATATATGTATGTATTATAGTGCTGTATAATATATATACAGCTCAGAACTATTGAAATGATAAGTAACCCTTTAACGAATAACAAGAGAGTGCAAGTAAATGTCTTTTAACTTTTAGTTTGAAACTTTTAAAATTATTACATATCTTGATATCATTTGGTAAGTTATTAAATAGTTTACACCCCAAGAAAGTTAATTTTTTTTGAAAAAGGGTTGTCCGGTGCACCGGAGGCAGCAGATAATTTGTCTGTCGTACATTATAATCATGCGCAGTGTCAGTATAAAATTCTAACTTATATTTGAAGACAAAACATAACTCTTCAAGAATGTATGCATCAAATAAGGTTAAAATTTTCCGTGTTTTGAAAGTGTCCCTGCAGGATTCGCGATATGACAAATCAAAAATCAAAAATAATGCGAAGTGCCCTCTTTTGCAGTAAAAAGATACGATCTACGCCTATACCAGAGCCCCAGTGAATGATTCCGAAAGTCATTTTTGAGTGAAAGTGAGAGAAGTAATAAGTTTTAAGGATATACGTATTGCAAGATCTTTTTAAATTATATAGAGCGTAACATATTTGGTGACAAGTCACAGCAAAGCTTATCAATATGGATATTCCATTTGAGATTTTCGTCGATGATGACTCCAAGTAATCTAGAAGATACATTCAATTTTATCAGTATACCGTTTAAATTAAAGTTAAAGGAACGTTATATTTATGATTATTACGGAACAAAATACATTTAATCTTGTCATTATTAATTTCTAAGTTATTGGTCGAGAGCCACTCACAAACTCTCGTATACAAAGAACCTGCCAATTTAAAAGCACGTGAAATATCAATTGAGCTGATTAAAATATTAATGTCGTCAGCATAAAGCGCAATGTTTGTAGCTAAGTTTAAAGATAAAGGTAAATCATTTATATATTAGGAAAAGTGAGGGACCCATAACAGAGCCCTGGGGTACTCCTCTATCTACAGTGCATATATTAGATGAGTATTCATCAATCACTACTTTTTGTTTACGATTTGATAAATAGCTTTCAAACCAACGTAAAGAATTGCCTCTAATACCGTAAGTATTTAATTTTTGAAGTAAGATAGTATGATCAACATTATCGAAAGCACGAGATAAATCAATAAACATAGCAAGACACGGATGATTTGAATCAATATCGCGGGAAATTCGGTTAATAAACTTATACAAGGCAGTGTTAACAGAACGATTAGGAAGGAAACCATGCTGGTATCCAGTAAAAAGACAAAATTTATTAAAATAAGATAGTAACATTTCATTCATCAACGACTCGTATAGCTTAGAAAAAGTAGGTAAAATACTGATAGGGTGGTAGTTGTCAAGACAATTTGGATCGCCCTTTTTGTAAATAGGAATTACATCTGCAAGTTTTAGTATTGAAGAAAATATGCCTCTCTGGAACGAATAATTTATTAAATAAGATAAAGGTGCTAGAACATTAGTGCACATTTCTTAATTAAAAATGAGGGAATGGAATCATGTCGCTGACGTTTTTCGTTTATCAGAAAAAAAAAAAAAAAAATGTTATTAGTCAGTCTCACACACCAATGCGTGGGTATAGGATGGTTAATAAAAAATTGGTGACAACATGAAACGTATACTTAAATAAAGTACATCTAAACTACATTGGCGTCTACAGGAGAAAACAAGAACTGAAATTAGGTAGCTTCACAAGTTTTGAAATCTACTTAAAAAAAAAAGAGATGCATGATACAAGCTTAAAAGCAGCCCGAAATCTGCGAGCTAATACAAAAGATTCCCATGAAAACTACCTAACAAAGACTATAGCATTCCGCGGGCAATAATTTCCTGTGCTGTTGGTATTCCCTCGCTTCCCCTCGCCCCTATAATCTCACTTGTTCTCCATTTGTCTTGCCGGCGATTTCCGGTTCTTTCTCGTTTAAAAGCTCATTAAATGTCCTTTTCATAGATGCAAAATGTTTCTGTTCTCCAGATATTATTATATTGTCTTTATTTTTGTAGTTTTCTCTCTTTGTTCTTCTTGGAAAACGTTTCTGCTGCGTGTCTTTGTTTTATATACGCTTTTTAATCCTCCGAATTTCTATTTCACATACGTCATTAAAACATAAATTCTATCTGCATGTTAATTAATTTTTCGAGAGAGTTATCATCTATATTAAGGCTACCATCCGACCAGTTATTTCTTTAGAACAAACGATTCAACCTATTACTAGTACATGATTGAATATTACAGCATCTGATAGAATTGCTAATGCTTTGAACACAGCTAAGTTATTAGCTATAGTTGTCATTCTCCCTAAATCTATGGAAGTGATTAGGATCCTAGTTTTGGTAGTCTAGATCTATTACTGGTGCTACTTTATTGAATCACCCTGTTCTGGGTTTGAGCAGAGCTACTTAGAGCATATCTCGATTCTGTATTTGACAGCAGGCTCTAAGGGAAGAAGATAACGACAAGAAATGCACCACCTTTTGCGTTGAATGTTATGAGTAAATAGGGTGTTAGTTTTAAGGTTCCTACTTGCCACGTACGTTGATGTTACATTCATTAGTTTATGACATTATAGCGATGACTGAAACTTGTATTCGGAGAAATGAAAATGTCATTTTAACCATGTAAAATATACTTTCTTTTTAACAAGGATTTTAACTACCGGTATTTAAATCAACAAAACTGACGTTTCAACAAAAATTTTAAAATTTATTAGATTGACGTAACATTGTATAATGTGTTATAGCGTGTTTGGTGTTATGATTTATAACCTAGAAAGGTGCAAAATATAAATCGAAATGATAAAAATATTTAGTAATCATTTAAGTCCATCAAATATAGTCTGTTAGACTTGCATAATGGATTTCATAAATAATTATTGATAAATTTATCTAACAGCATTAGTAATGTTTACAGAAATAGAGTTACTTTGGTTACCTATATTACCGACTGGAAATATGCAATACATCACAACACACATTTTGGTTCCTACAATTATTTAACTGTTTTTCAGGTAATTTTTGAATGTAGAATTTAAAACAACTGTCAGATTTGATCTATAGATAATAATAATATAATAATAATATTTATTAGCTGTAAATTGATAATATAAGCTTCGTCAAGTATCATATTAAAAACCATTTTACCCACAAACACACTTACAATATTAATTTTGCACGCCATTATTATACAATAAAAACTTACTAAAAGAGTAAAAACATTTTTCTATCAGGTAACGTCTAAGTGAAGCTTTGAACGATCGTGTAGTTTTTGAATTTTTGATAGTTTGTGGCAGAGCATTGTAAGCTTTGATGTCCCTGTAATAAGGACCACTTTCGAATAGCGATGTGCGATGATGTGGTACACTTAACATATCACGGTATCTGGTTGTCATTCCCGTATTAAGAGCATTATTTTTTACAAAAAAATCTTGGTGCATATCAACAAATAGTATTAGCTCATATACGTACTGCTATGGTTTGGCACCCCGGGTTTCGGAAATTCAAATGTGTATTTTTATTTATTCCTTATCAGCCTTGTCAAAACAATGATAGAGTTTCTACAAGTTTTATTAAGAATTTTGATTTAATTGTTAATAGCTTTTTATTTGGACAGTGCTGTATATTTAATGTCATTTATTTGTACATTTTGCGTACTCCTGTATTGTATAGTTTATTTGCTAGTTTTTCCTTAGCGTTGCGCTGTGCGTTGAACGCACGAGTTTGTAAATTTCAGATATATGCCATGTTACCCTAGAGGCCCGGAGGAGTTATCAGATAGACGAGCCCGCGTATTGTTGTGTAGTTTTTGGTTACCGTTAATGGTAATCCTTACAGTTAAAGATGTAATTCGTTGTTGAATTGTAAAATCGTCTATCTTGTAATTCTTTAGTTAAATTAGTTTTGTATAGTTGTGCACAATTCATGTAAGGCTTTTTTATTATATTCGTTTTAGAAGTAAGCGCGTTTAGAGTTTAAATTTTCCGTTTTTTATTAGTAATTTTCAATTTAATTTTATTTTATCACCTCGGGGTAGGTGAAGTGAAGCTGTGAGCTTGTTTTTATTTCATTGTTAATTTTGCTTGTTTCTTTACGTCATTTGAATTAAATTTTAGTTTGCCTTGAATTTTTAAAACCACGTGGATTTTTTGTGGTATAGAAAGTCCTTCTAGAACGAATTCACCATTTTGTTTGCTAAAGGATTTGCATTGTCCTTTTTAAATTGTAGAATCTTATGCAGGTTTGTTTTATGCCAGAATCTTATATTTATGGTTTTAATTTCCCCTGTAAATTGTATCAAATGTTTTTTTTTCTTTTTTTTTATAAAAAATAAAGTTAATGATTGTAAATATCATTTTAAATATCACTAGTTCTTTTATTTTTGAATCTGCCATTTCAATTTTTGGGAATTTTAATGAAAGTCATTTTTGCAACCGCCCACTATTAATTTTTAGTAAATTTTCTCTGAGATTTAAGAATCTCTGGCGCCCTTTTAAATTCATTTTTGCTGAGCTAGCTAAATTAATTTTGTCGTTTTTAAATTCTCTTTACTTATATGCTTGGACCATCAGTTCACAGCAGTACATTCACGGTAATGGTAGCAAGTCTGAGTCCTGGAAAAGCGGTTTGCACGGGGTTCTAGCTGGTTTCTTCAATATGGATCGCACTATTCTTTTTTGCGCCCGGAAAACAAACTCAAAATTCGTACATGCTCCCCAAAAGATTAAACCATACCGCAGTCTTGAGTAAATGTGCACATAATAGTAGGTTTTTAAAACCTCAATATCAACACAATCGCTTTTTTCTTAATAACTGCATCACAATGCTAAAACCAATTCAACGCTGGATCCATGCTAAATCCCAGAAAGTTTAAATTTGCGACAGTCGGGACAGATTTAGATTTAAGTTTAACGTAAATGTTTTCCCTATCTCTATTACTAAAGTACAATAACGCGGTTTTGTTGTCATTTATTATTAAATCATTAGTCCCACACCATTCGGTCATTGTGTCGTTGCGTTGACCCGCTAGCACAGACAGAGATTCAACCCGTATCCGAACTAATAATACAAGTATGTCATCGGCGTATTGAAATGCTGAGGCAATACTTAGACGTTCTGGTAAATCGTTGACATACATCAGAAATAATAAGGGTCCCAGAACTGACGCCTTGTGGAACCCCCCTTGCAATCACAGAGCCGTCCGATGTGAACTCGCGCTTTATACCATCCTGCCTACCCACTGTGCTGATGTATTGACGCCGATCTTCAAGATACGATTTAATGAGTTTTTGCGCACTCCCGCGGATTCGTATACTATGAAGTTTTTCGAGAAGGATGTTATGATTAATATTATCGAAAGCTTTGTAAAATCGTAATATAATGCGAGTGCTTTTTTCCCGCCATCCAGATCATCGAGTAAGGTAGACAAAAACCGATACGCCGCCAATTCAGTCGATTTGCCAGGAAGAAACCCGAACTGGGAAGCTGGAAGAAGTTCGAACTTTTTTAAATATGACATTAATCTAATGTTTATTATCTTATCAAATATTTTGGAAAATATAGGTAATAGTGAGATTGGACGATAGCTCCCGATGTCATACTCATTCCCTTTCTTATATATAGGTGTAACTTTCGAAATTTTTAAGTTATCCGGAAAAACCGACTGCAGGAACATACTATTTATAATAACAGACAAAGGTTCGCTAATATCGCCCGAAGCTTTTTTGATTATATCGCATGGTATACCATGCGATATAATCAAAAAAATCATGTGGTTGGGACCACATGATTTTTTATTTGCCAGCCCAAAAATCACAGCTTCTACTTCCACGTGGTCAGTTGGAAGCAAAAATAAAGAGAAATCATTATTTTGACAAATATTCGGATAAGAAGACTGGCGCTGGACACGAACAGAGCTAAAAAAATTGGAAAACATATCGGCAATACGTTGGTGATCAGTTATGAGTTCATTATTATCTTTTAGAGTAATAGGTTTAGTTTCGGTATGTTTTTTATTAAGTACACTCCACACGGCCTTTGAATAATTTTCGGCATTCATAGTAAAATCAGTATAGTGCGTCTTTTTTGTTGAAGCAATTAACTCCTGGTGATAAAAACGAAGAATACGAAATAAGTTATGTAATTATATATATTCATAGCTTTTCAAAATATTCTTTTATATGATTTTATAGCATGGAGTTTAGTAGGACAGTCTCTTTGTAGGCTTCAGCAATAATCGGTCATCCTGTGCGTATCTCATCTTCCTTGATGTCGTTCTTCCGTTGTCTTAATATCCTGATGAAATCTTATATTCAATACACACATTACACAAATATAAGTAAGTATTTAAAGAGGACAATACTTTATATAACTTTATTACATAATAAGTTTTGCTTATATTAATGAGAATGCGCAAAATGTGCTACAAATTTATCCTCGGAATAAAATACATTGGATGCAAATAGTATATGTAACATTACAAAGTTGAAACTTTCTGGGACTCAATATAAAATCACTTCAAAAAAAGTGGCAAAATCTATTTGCTTTAACTCTATTTTTTTTTTTTAATTTTACTGAATAGCCTAAGAGGAGTTATTAAAAGCAGGTTATTCTTATGTTTGCTAGCGCACATACACTTGCCGCGATTCGGCATTCGTACAACGCACACACGAACGCTACCTAAAAATTTTTATCAGCTGAAACTAACAAACTGCAACAGCCTCCACCAAAAGTTGAATAACGAGAAAAATTGCCGTGACAGAAAAAAAGGGCACCTGTGTATGCATGTATATTTATGTAGTTGGATACAAAAACCGAACAAACATTCCAACTCGAAACGTTCGCAACGCTAAAACACTGGAACAATACATTTTCTGGATTCGTTTAGCTACTACGTCGTATTTCCCCATTTTCCATTTACGTTTGAACATAATTCAAGTTTTACCTAACATTTTATCCTCAAATACAGGCCCATATATCAAGATAAGCGCTTTCATGGCGGCGTATCATTCGACATCTGCCAATGCGCGGAGAACAAGCCCTAGTACGGCGGTATTGTGTTGTTAACGTTTGCAATTTTAAATTTTATTATGTCGGATTGGTAACGCCAGTATTATATTTCAAAAAACTGGGAGCAGAACGGAGGGCTGGTTGAAATATATTATTTCTTTCTGGGTGATATTTTTATTTTTTTATTTTGTGTGTAGTCATAAATTTTAATGCGACATTTTTTTTTTTTTTTTTGTAAAACAATACACGTATTTCCCGGGACTACGTTTTAATTTTGTTCGATTTCTCTGTACTGGTAAATAAACAACGTAGTTATTTCCACATCCCTTTTATAAAATATCAATTTACTCCACTGAAATGTATACGACAACTCATACCTGTTTTTATTTTTTTTTTTAATTTGCATTCATGGAAAAATGTATCAGAAAAAACGAAAATATATTATGTATCATGTTTCATCTGTATTCAACATCAAAGCGATGTTTTAATGGAAATGATTTTATTCGAAATACAATTTACACTTCTAATATTTTGTACGGCTACATATACATTCTATTCATCAATAAAATTGTTGTCAGTGCCGTGTGTTTAGCAGGGTAAAGTTGATCAATAATTTACAAATCGCGGTCATACATTAGGTTGGATTAGATTAGATCAGATTAGGATTGGGATGGTTTTAAACCTGTTTCACCGTGACCTTTTCAGATCTATTTGAGGGTGGCTTCTATCTGTAGCTACTAGCTGTGGTGTTGGCACACTTTATTTATGAAAACTAAATTATTACAAATCATCTCAACCCCGTGCTCCACCTAAAAAAGGTGCCACACGAGGCTACCTATTCTAAGTACTATATGGGTTGCATAACAATTGAAATGATCCTACTCTAACTAAATTAACAGCTATCAGTTATTATTAAATGCGCCCATGGAACGACTTCCGTTATCTCCCAGCATTCGCCAAGGGCATTGATTATATATAATATACTTACATAAAATCAATGGCCACGGAGTAAGGGAAAACCATGGCAAAAACCTTACTCTGGGAAGATCTGGGAAGAGGTCCCAGACCTTATTACTGATAGCCGCAAATTAATTATTATTATCCTTCTGAGTGCCGAAGAAGCAACCTACGCGTCTCCTCAAATTCCGACAGCCTTGCCGTTCTCGTGTAGCTACTTCCTTTTTCACACATTCTAAGTTGAACAGGAAAGATGATGACCTAAAAAAACAAACAAAACAACAGCAGTACCTGTTCTAATACTTAATAGTAACTTAATCCTAATTATTCTAACCAAAAGTAATTAAATAAAGATTTATATTTTAAATAGTTGTAGTTTAACACCAATTCCGAGCATAAAATATTCATTTATAAACGAGCTACCCTACTAACTATCTAAATATCATGCCGTAGCCTATCAAGTTCTTTAGCAACATTATTAAAAAATTCCCACCATTCGATCGACTCATAATTTCTAATATCTGTTTCGCGTCGCGGCCAATTTAACCCCTTAGCTAATGCCCTAACCTCCGTACGCGACCGCCACTCATCAGTGAATGGGTATTCAAATAAGACATGCCCCGCTGTATCTACCCCACCACACTCACAAAGCGAATCATTAACCCTTCCAATTCTACATAAATATGATTTAAAATTACCGTGACCTGTTATTAATTCTACTGCCAGATACGATAAATTAAACCTCATTTCACTAAAACGTGTAACGCTACCGATAGTTTTCCTAGTTCACCTCCAATTTAAGGTATTATTCCACCTACTCTGCCAATCATTATCAAGTTTATCCCTAAACGCTTTTTTTAACTACACTAGCCGAAATTAGCCTAAATCTAATAATCAAGCTATCTCCCCTAGATACCGCCTCATTCGCTAATTGATCCACTCTCTCATTACCGATTGTACCTACATGAGCCCTAGTCCAAAAAAGTTTTATACCCCCCTCGCGCAACATATCCCAAGTATCTAACAACAAATCGGTCAGATTTTTTAAATTTCCTAACGCCTCTAATACAGATAAGCCATCTGTTATAATTTTCACGTCCCGCATAAATTCCCATTCGCGCTGATTTATTGCAACTAATTCTGCTTGAAAAGTATTGCAATGACTAATTTAAACTTTTGATTATGTATTTCAGTACCCCCATTATAAACAACAAAAGCTGCCCCTGTACCACCCTCACCCTTCGACCTATCCGTAAAAATTTCCAAACCCTCTCGAAAAGTGCCTATAAATTTATCATAACTAATACATGAACTGGTGTTTCTTCCCCCTCTTAGCAGAATCTGCATTTAGCGTCATCTGTCACGTCTGTGTTGTACATATAGCCTACAGTGACCAGTCAGCAGACCTATTATTATTTCGACAGGCTTCCTGTCTTTATTCTGTAGATCTATGGTAAATTCAGGTCCCTGTTCCTTTAAGAACTCTTTTGTCTATCTTTGTTCCGGTTATTTTTGCCACCACTCTCTGGACTAATTATGTATTCGTTCATTGATGGTTTCTTTAATTTGCGATTTGGTAGTGCCGAAAGAAGGGCCAACTCCAACGAATGACTTTGACGAACCTCGCCTGGCCAGCTGGTCTGCTGTCTCATTTCCTCTTACATCCGAGTGACTAGGAACCCAGCCCAATATTAGTTCCCTTTGAGTGCCCACCTCATTTAGGGTGGTCTCGCAGTCCCAAATCAACTTAGAGTCCACACTTACGGAATTAAGAAGGAAGATAGCGACGCTTTTACCTGGCTCGGTCCATCTTTCTATTTTTCGTACGCAATGGCAAATTACGGCAATTTCAGCTTGGAGCACCATTGTATCTTTGCTGGAGCTTAGCGAAAAAGCCTTTTTAGGCTTCTTTGAGTATATTCCAGCCCCGGCGCCGTAGTCCGTTTTAGAGCCGTTTGTATACCAGTTTGAGTCGCTCTTACTGGAGTACCTGTCTCTCAGTCCTTCTTATCTGGTATTATAACCTGACCTTTTCTCTCTTGAATTTTTGAATCATGGCAGCACATAGCATTCCTAAAACGGGTACTTCCTTGAGTTAATGCATAGGTCTATGTGCTGTAGACCTTGTAGCTCCTTGTATATAAATGTGTAGCGGCGGTAGGTTTAGAATTGCTTCCACTGCAGTTGTAGGGATCGATCTCATTGCACATGTGGCGCACAGACACACCACTTACAAGGGAACCTCGCGAACTGTAAATCGCAGATTTTGATGAAACTTTGACAGTATGTAGACTCCCTGGAGTGCTACTCAAGAACGCTTTCGGTTGCTGCGGAATTTCAACTTTAGGGGGTACAATTCACCCTTGCAATTTGGCCTAAATTTGTTTTTTTCTGAAAAACTTTTAAATGGTAAGAGATAGGAAAAAAGTGCACCGGCGGACTTGTACCGTTTAGTCAGTCCTTTCGATTGGTGTAGATATTTATATACAGGGTGTTCCAATAAACGTGGAATGACGTATATTGTGCTTATTTTATCGAATTTCAGAAATCAGTTATAATGGCCTTTTTTTGTGATCAAATAGTCTATAGGAAGGTAATTTAAAAAGTTATACAGGGTGTCCACAAAAATACAAATTTTAGCATATTTTCTTATTCTAAGGAGATACTCTGTATACCGTTATGTGGCTGCATTGTATGTCGAAAATTAGTGTAAACGTATACTAGGCGCTAAATGGTTATATGTGATAGTTTTCGAGTTATACGCGTTTGGATGTATGTAAGACTATACTAACTTGGAATAAGTTGTCGCGAACTTTAGGATCAAATGTACCGCCTGCTTCTTTCAAGACTATAAGTATGAGTGATACAAGTTTTCCTGCAGCCGATATTATAGGCAATATTGTGTAACTATGTATTGTGGCCAATACAGAATGCACAGCGCATGCAACAACTTTGCCTCCAACGTAACTTAAGGTACGACCAGAATGCAATTCCAAATTAAATCCACTACGTCTGCATTATAGACATTTTCTGCTCCACATGCATCGATGTACGGTTTTACAAAATTGACAAAGTTTGTAGCCATCGCTTCAGTTTCTCTTTCTCCTGTCCATAAGTTCGGCCAACATATTTAGTTCTCTTTCTAGAGGTAATTTTATTGTTTCTTTTAAATCGCAAAATCCAGGTTTAGATGTTCTGAAATTTTCCAGCCCAATGATTGCGTTTGCTTCTAGCGTTCACTACCGCATATTATCCATAGCTGATGAAAATTTACATAATACGTGTTTTGCAATTTCCAGCCATTTATCCCTATTCCTTCCACTCCTTTCTATGTTTTTTTCCTATCTACACAGCTGCTGAACCGATGTTACTTTCTTAAATTTGCTTTTTACAGAACTTAACGATCGTCGCCTTGATTTCGAATCACTCCAAAACTCAACAGCTCTCCGTTTGTAATCTGGAGAAATATTATCATCTTCTAAAGCGCATGTCTCCTCATACTCTCCTTCAGCATCTTCAAAATTGTATAACGATGAAGGCTCGCCTTCAACTGCTATTTCTATAACTCGAGGACGATCCATATCTTCAAATTCTAATGCTTCTATTGTTTCTATTGCGAACGTTGTTTCGCGAACACCTGTATTGATTAGAGTTCTCACCGCATCATGCAATTCTATTTCACTGGGATTATTTTGTGTTATTTGGTTTTCATTATAATTATATGAAAGTATTAGCAGATGGATAATATTTGCTGGATTGATATGAATCATGTTAGCTGCTGCCACTGCAAAACTATATGAACTGAATTTAAATAAAAATTGGGTTCATATATACATTGCACCGAGAGATATGTGTGCCAAATTATTCTGGCCAATTGTCCCGGATAAAATAAAAATATCTGCAAGTGAGACATTCGCTACTCACATCTCTCCAAAAATAGTAGAAGCAAGCAATTGGTGTAGTATGTGACCTATTGTTTTCATCTGCCTGCTGTCGGGGATAATATAATCTTACATACATCCAAACGCGTATAACTCGAAAACCATCACATATAACCGTTTACCGCCTGGTATAAATTTACACTGATTTTCGACATACAATGCAGCCACATAACAGTATACAGAATATCTCCTTAGAATAAGGAAATATGCTAAATTTTTATTTTTGTGGATACCCTGCATAACTTTTTAAATTACCCTCCTATAGACTATTTCATTACAAAAAAGGCCATTATAACCGATTTCTGAAATTCGAGAAAATAAGCACAATATAAGTCAGTCAACATTTATTGGAACACGCTGTATATAAATATCTATATCACTCGAAAGGGCTGACTAAACGGTACAAGTCCGCTATTGAAACTTTTTTCTATCTTTACCATTTAAAAGTTATTCAGAAAAAACCAAATTTGGGCCAAATTGCACCCCCTAAAGTTGAAGTTCCGCAGCAATGGAAAGCGTTTTTGAGTAACACTCCAGGGAGTCTACATACTGACAAAGTTTCATCAAAATATGTGATTTACAGTTCGCGAGGTTCCTTTGTTAGCGTTTTGGCCGGCCCGACCCGCCACATATTTGGCCACCACACTATATCTCCGTACGTTATAATGGGTCTAATTACCCTTATGTATAGCTACAGTCATCTTGGGGTAAAGTCCTCAATTTCTTCCATACAATCTCCTGCATCTACCTGCGGCGATAGTGGCTTTCTTGGTTGAGTTCTAGATATGTGAGTTCCATGTATGTTCTTGATTAAACCATACCCCAGGTATTTCGCCTCTTTGACGTATGGAATCCTAATATTTTTTTTACCCCGAAAAGATGGGCTTAGTATACTTCTCTTTTCCGA
The DNA here is from genome assembly GCA_004143645.1 of Protaetia brevitarsis. Classification (NCBI taxonomy): domain Eukaryota; kingdom Metazoa; phylum Arthropoda; class Insecta; order Coleoptera; family Scarabaeidae; genus Protaetia; species Protaetia brevitarsis. The sequence continues at coordinate 1,721,879 of RXPK01000307.1, forward strand.
ACTTAATTACATACTGGATAGTAATTGATATTTGATTTAAACATTCGAAATAAGTATACTCACCATGGGTAAGAGTTCTTATACTCTCTATATGTTTTTGATGTAAAATTTACGAATAAATTGTGTGTGTGTTATTGATTTCTTTCTATTTATTAAATAATTAAAATTAGACTATGAATTTAACATTCAATGAAGAAAAAGTCTAATAATATACAAGTTATTGATTTAGAAGACATAACACGTACAGCTCCCACGGTAGCCTACCTACTATTGATAGAAAAATATGAATATAACTATACATTGGTCAAAAAGAGGGGAGATTACTAATGTGCATGTTTTTTCCGTCGTGAATTCGAGACATATCGGGCATATTCATAAGCTCATAGCTATCCAGTGAAGGGCGATTGTATTTTTGAATATTACGCTGAGAAAAAAATTTAATGATCATAAATAAAAATACAATTATCGTAAGTAAAAAGTTCAGCTGGGGGACAAAACCACAGATTGCTTAGCACTAGTAAAAAAGAGATCCTAAACACTGATATTAACAACAAGCAATCTAAGTTACTTACGGTCTGCTTCATACCGGTAACTTATGAAGTTACTTACGATAATTAAACTGAAGTAGTTAAACCAAAGAATATATGTAGTTGTAGTAAGCAAAGATTTACCCTTGTCAAGTAGTAGGTGTATTGCTGTGAGTGAACTATTTTATAACGGCTATCACACCTTCATAATTAATACAAGATATTTAGATTACTTGTGATAAGGAAAGAGTATCATTAATGCATGTTCACTAAATAGGTACCTCATATATAGAAGGTAATAGTTTGCTATAAATATACAATATATTTATCTTAAATTTGTTGTTCAACTATAGGTAGTGCAGGAAATGAGGAAGTTTAGTGAATATTTAATATAAATTTAAATAAAAAGCAGTATTATTAATAATAGTTTTATTTTGTGTAGGACAAACACAGTGACTACCTGATATGAATGAAAGATGTTGGTTTCACTTTAACACAGTTTTTTTTTTTAACAATTTACAACGTAATGACTCATAAAATATATTCCTTAATAATGAAAAAATGAACAAAGCAATAATAAAAGATAAGGTAAATGGCGCCCCTTTGAAACGTTATTTAGTTATTGAAATCTAAAGAAAGGACAAAGAGAAATATGGCTTTGAAGTTACAACTAATAACAAACAAAGAAATAATATACCTAGGCGGTAAACTTGCGGTTTCTGTTGGTTCTTTGTACTGGGCGTTGTCTCGGCGAGTGGTGTCCGGTGATCGCCTCGAAAACGGCTACTTCGTCGGGGTATCCTTAACTGCAGGTGGCACTTGGACTGTCACTCACATAGCGATGGCATCCACACTTTAACTTCACCAGCGGGCGCAGATATCTTCACAATGATGGAGAATTCAAATATCCCACCACGTGGTTTAAAACTGCAATCTAGAAACATTCGATTGCTTATAGGCTCGGTACTTCTTCTTTCGCTGGGATTCTTTATACGAATGGGGCCTTTAGTTAGTTAAGTATTTTACATTTATGGTTCCAATCGAACAGATAATTGTGCCAAAATCTCAAATATAAGTAAATAATAGAACTTAAATTACTAATATCATAAACTTTTAATGAAACACTTACGTGGAATATCCTGTATTTAATAATTACAACATTCATTGTATTCAAAAAGTTGAAATAAAATCCAAACAAAATCATGGCTTTTTCCTTCGTAGGCTTTAAGTAGTGGTATCCATAAAATATCAGTTAATTTTACATCCATCTCATAATAAGCGTATTTCGCGCGGTAGAAACGATATTGTTTGCGAAAATTCTAATAAGAACAACAAGAAACCATTGGGTAAACAATCCGAGGGCAATTTACAGCATACAAAATCCAACCAATCCTTTGAGCAAACCGCTCAGCTTGTAAAAGGTAATCAAAGTCGCTCGCGATCGAAAACAGAGGCATTTGTTTCTTTGTGGTCATAATTATGAAACCGCAAAAAGCGGTAAATATATATAAAAGGAATACTTCTCCGAATCCGCGACTTTAAAGGAATATTAAAGGTACTGTGGTTACGTTTTGTGATTCTTTAATGTATTGTGAAGAAAAGAAATGTCTGCCTTTTATAATGTACTAATTATGCATTGAGTTTGTGAGGGATAATTGGGCTCGAGAACACGTTATTGATCGGCAACTTTTTATATTATTATTTTTATAAAGAAGGCAAAATTGTGAAATAAATTCTAAACGTTTAAATTATGACTTCTGCATGAAACTAATTAGGTAAAAAAAAACGTAATTAGATACAAACACAAGTACCTGGTATCTCTGGATAATAGTTCGCTCTTGTAACTGCTAAGATATTTTTAATAAAAGAAAAAAAAGGCGTAATTTAGACATTAGCGTATAGGACATCAATTCGGGTGTTTTGACATGGTCAATAAAGTATAAGTTACCAATTGTCGTTTTGATATTCGATTCTCAAGGGCAGTTAAACCGGTGATGGCTAATTTTATTGACTACATTAAAAGATTTCCCATACTTAATTTCTAAATTTCGTTTTCCCATCACAAACACATTAGAAATTGTACAGGGGGAACAACTTTCCAGAAACACTCAGAATATGATAGTTTTGATATAAATAACTCGACTGTAACAGAAGTTCTCAAATTTTATCCATAAACTAAGTACATAAATACAAAGAAGTACAATTCATAAACTGCCATCTTAACACGTGTCATACCTCATTGTTAGTTTTCTGTTTTTGTAAAAGGGGTCTTTATTATCCGCAGTAAATACACTGAGGTTCACCAACTACTTTGAAGAGCGTTTAGGATCATATTCCATCCATTCTTGCATGCGTTCTTAACATATAAGATGTCCAGTGTTACCAAGCTCTAGATACATCTGCTTTTTCCCTTGCCCTATTTTGAAAAAGAAAACAATAACTACTTATGCGATTCTAAACATAAGCCGTATTCTTTTTACCGACTGACTTAGCTTGTCTTAGTTTTGTGAGTTAAGCTAGGAGCGACTCATTACGAATGACCAAACCAGCCGTCTAACTGCGTTTCTAGAGAGTAGCTCGTAGCTTAACTCACAAAACTAAGACAAGCTAAGTCAGGCGGTAAAAGTAATACAGCTATAGTTTCCTTTATTTTAGAATATTATCTTTGTTCATCGGCAGATCTCTCGTTAAGTTCATTGCTCAGTAGTAGTAACTAACTCTACTGACAATGAATTTGGGATTCGAGATATGGCATAAGGCTGCTTTTTCCTCTTTATTGCATGGTCCACATATACAAGCTGATATGATCTTTTTATTAAATAACATTTCAAAAAGCGATTCAACTACGAAGAACTTTACTTTATCATACCCATTTCAGAAAATGCGTTCGAAAATGTGCCCTTCCACTTCGATACATTTATTTATTCGCAATTGGAATGATTGCACACAACTGGGAAGTCTTTCCGGCGTAATCCTTGAACAAGCGTTGGTGATTCGCTCAATCATGTTTTCCCTCGTGCTTGGCACTTCTGTATAAACTTCAGACTTTAAGTGGCCCCACAAAAAGAAGTCAGGGGAAGTAAGATCTGGCGATCTTGCAGGCCAAGCCACTGGACCACCTCTTCCGATCCATCGACGATTGTAGGCTCGATCTAATACTTCTTGGGCTATTCTTGAATAATGTTCTGGACAACCACATTGTTTGTCGTACGTCCAAGGAAAGGTCTTCAAGTAACACTGGAAGTTCGTTCTACAAGATGTTTCGATATTTTTCACCATTTAAGTTTCCATCGATGAAATATGGACCAATAAGCTTATTGCCAATTATTCCACACCAAACATTTACGTTCCATAGATGTTGATGTTCAACTTGGCGCAACCAATGGGAAAATGAAAGCCGTCACCAAACACAGTTAAGCGAATAATACAGAATTTTAAAAGCTTCAGATCGGTTAAGGCAAAAATTCAAAGTTATCTTAAGAAGTATCCATTTTAGATGGGTAATGAATATGACTTCTTTTTGTATTTTTATAAGGGCAGTTTGATGAGAAAGAGAAAAGTAGGTAGTTGTATTTAAAAAACAAAGTTTTGACACTTTCAATTCGAAAGTTCAACTGTAATTTTCGGACACACTGTATAATGTTTTCGAAAAATTCATTCGGTTTCGAATGCTACCCTATACGGTCAACAATTCTACAAATTTTCAATTTTCCAAATTAAATACCTTTGCAGTTATAGAAGTTCAGATGCACTCGTCCATCTGTCAAAAATTTTAAAAAAATGCAAATATTTTAAGTATGGTTGAAAATAACAACATAGTTGTTTTTAACAAACTTACTTTTGATTTGAACGAGGAATTAAAAAAATGTAATAACATATAGGGTGTTCCATTTAAAATAACAAAGTTGACAGCCACTTCCGGTACAACCGGATGCCCTAGATTATTAAAAATATTTTAGTTCAATAGCACAGGTTGGCTTTACTATATTGCGAAATTTCCAGAACTTTCCAATGTATATTCTTTCATATATCAATCGATGCAGTTCGTCGTGAGACACCTGTATATACAACAATGAAATTAAACTAGCTGTAATGTAATTCTAACAATAACATTTTTCTCAGTGCAAATGATAAAATAGCAAAATATCTTTCCAATAACTTTCAAAATACGCTCATAAACGATTCTTGTAAAGTTTTTCATTTATTTTTTTTTCGATTTCAACATTGGATTATGTACGACTTTATATAAAATTAGTGATCGAATAGTTTTGAATATATTTGTTAAATTAAAATATTTATATTAATATTTTTAGTCTTACACAACCAATCAATTTGTATTGACTATTCATGACATATGACATACAAAGAGAAATAAGCGTAGTTTTTTATTATGCGAATTTGATGTACTACTTCTCTACACATGTAGATCTTATGCTTGCACCATTCGTGTTTCTAATACATACATTACGTAGTAACGTGAGCAAATGTGCTTGGAAGTATACGACACCATCTACAACGTTTCTGTTGTTGTTACCAACGACGGCTCAGGAATTTCACGTGTATTTCAATTAATCGAACCGTAACAAGTCTGTACTAGCTCTGCGAGCGATTCCAGCCGACCAAGAGTGGAGTTTGCAGGGCATCGGAGAATAGTTAGGAAAGTTTCCCGTAGCGACACCCTTGTGTAATTCGATTTTGCGCTAACCCGAACTTCCTCCCGTTAAAGCAGGCCATCCGACCAAAATTTACATTAATTTGCAGACGCAACCCTTTCTTGCGACGAAAATGTAGCGAGCCTACTTTTTGCATTTATACAAAACCCGAAGCAATTTGCTAAACTCTTGTTTTGGGATATCAATCATTTTTGGGACATGACTTCCGGTAATTTACTGTTTGTTTTAGATATTTTATTCTCGCACCTATTGGTATTTATGTTTTTGTACCCGTTGGCGATGATATCCAACTTTTATACCTTTATACGGTATTGTGCTATAACAGGGCACATAGAACGTGCGGTTAAAATACGTGCGCATAAACATATCCCTGCAGTATGCTAAGTTATAATAATAATAATAATTTTATTTCATCCTTTTAGACTACATTGCAGCATAGGATAAGTCACAAACTTTGTAATTAAAATAAGATATACATTTCTTCCTACGTACAAAAGGAGAGTCAATAATAATTAGAAACCTATAAAGTGAAACATCAGTATAAATTATACGCTTTTGAAATATGGAAATACGATGAAAGTGGTTTAGCTGCGGCCATTATGATGTGTTTCAAGTATACCTTTTAGGGTATGCACCATCTTTAACTAATTAAATGCGAATTGGAGCTCCACAAATCTTCGATTATTTCTGGAACCGAAACTACAAGTACTGCGCACCGAGTAATGCGTAATTCAGAATTGTTTGCAAATAATTTTTAATTGCAATTTCAGTGTACTCTAGTTTCGATTGCATTAATAATCGAAGATTTGTGGAGTTTAGATTAGCAAATCTAAGTTACATTTGCTAGAAAATAGGTACTACAGCGATATGGTTAAAAAAAATCGATCAAAACTAGGTTGTTTCTATTTGTTAATGACAGTTTTTTAGGATTGATTATAAGTAGAGACCGCATTATATGCAAAGAAAAACTGGAATATATGCCCATGTATATGCATCGATTTTTGAGGAAATATGCATAAACCTGGGGCATGTATGCAAAAAAATTGTAACAATATGCAAAATTTTTACATAAAATAAATAAGAGCAGAAATTTAAACATTAACTTTATTGCACAAATTTTTTTTCACAACATAGAAATATGTGAAACAATTTATAATTAAATGTTTTTCAAAATTGTGTAAAAGAAAGTTTTCTCTTCTATCAGAATACATATATTTCGAAATAGAAAAGCTTCTTTCAACTTCCACAGATGTAATTGCAGCATTTTTTAACTTTGCAATACATTCTAAACTAAATTTTCGATTAAAGTCGAAATCGTTTACTGTTGTCTCCTTCCAAAATTTTCTTAACTTTTCTCAATTTCAAATACCCCGCATTTTTTTTATCACTTTTTTAAATTTATCGTATATAGAATTACCTATTGTACCCTTAACCTTCTTGCATAGCATATCAAATTCGTCTACTATTTCGACTGATTCCGAGAGCGACATCCCTTGCGTTTCTAGTTTACGAATAGAACTTGAAACAAAGCTATAATTTGATTTAATATACAAAAGGTTTTATAGCAATTCTGTTGATGTTACTATCTTTTTACAGTTTTCTAGAGCAATGCAGTCAGCAGTGATTTCAATAATTACATTTTTTATTCCTTCAAAATTATCAGCGAAAAAAATTGCAGCCTCTGACTATGTACCCTATCTCGTAATAATCGGTTTAGGAGGCAACTTAAGGGAAGTCGCTCCTTATAAAATTGGATTCGTAAAGGTGCTTTTAAAAATACTTTTTTGACATTGCTAATTAAATCATTAATCAAAGGGAATTGATTCCTAATGTCTTCGGCTATACGATTGAACCCATGAGCTAAACAAGTGGTATGAATAATGTTACTATAAAAAAAAAAAAAAATTTGCGCGGCCTTTATCATGTATGGTGCAGCGTCGGACAACATTAGTAAAATTTTTTCACAAGGTATACTTCCAGGTAAAATACCTTGATAAACCTTCTTGAACGAATTGTGCACTTGTCACATTATTTGTTTTTTGAAGTTCTTTACAATAAATTAAATATGATTTACCTACAATATCTTCATGAAGAATTCTTATTACAATGGGCAAATATAACGGCCACACTTATCCGTTTTTTCATCTGCCATGATATAAATAAAATTATTCCCTACCAATTGTTGAATTTCTGCTATTGTTTGCTGGTAACAAGATGTGACGTAAGGAACTTTCGTCAGGTGTATTATGTTTGCAATATTTTTGCAGAAATGATTTCAAATTAACATTTTTTAATCTTGTTAATGGTATGTTAGACGAAATTAATGCGTTACACAGATCCGTATTATATTCTTCTTGTTCTGAGTTTCCTGAAGTTGATGCTACACATTGACGTATAGATTGCTGCACAAATGCGGATCGCTTTAGTTTTTCACATTTTCCAATATGTGATGGAGTTTGCGTGTTGATCAATCAGGGTATTTTCTCTCAGAAGACACCTACAACAACAATTGTCATTTTATATCAAAAGTTAAATAATTTAAAAACAATTATTATAAGCTTTAGTAAAATTAAACTTACCAGTTTACTGCAGGCTCGACAAAATATTTTGTCGCCATCCTTTACCAAATTGGCCTAATACATAAAGAAATTTTGTTCGCTATACTCATTGTATGTACGCACAGTATTTAAAAACGTAACACAATTACATGCTGTTTCGCTCAAAAATATTCAGTGTATGAATGGTTTATTTGGGAATTAATAATAATAAAACGTATTTACCACATCCCTTCTGTTAGGCGAAATTAAACACGTGCAGTTCTTGGAAAAAAGTGTTAGAGAAACCAATGTAAAAGATTTATCGTTCTGAGAATTGGTCGTTGTCGATCTACATCTAGGAATTACTAGGAATTTTTACTAACAGAAAGGATAAGAAATAGCTAAAATATGCAATATATGCAACTTTTGTAAGAATATGCATAGAAATGCCTAAATATGCAATATATGCAATGACTCAAAAGCCTGTATTTTTATCTAATAAATCTACTAAATTTGTATTCCTTATTCTAATCACGATCTAATCGCGTTAATTCTTTTGCAATTTTATTAAAAGAATCCCACCATTCTACCCTTTCATTATCTCTAATATCTAATTCGTTTCGCGACCACCTCAAACCCTTTACAATCGCACCCGTTTCAGTCATCTGGTACCATTCGAGATAACCGTCTTCGCATAACCTCTTCCTGGGTTTTGACGCGTTTATTCTTTTGGACTGCTTCTTGTCGTTATTTCGTCTTATTTTAAAATTTAATTTTCCGGCCCTGCTGAAGGTACAAATTTAAATTGAAAAAATTCGCAATAAAAAATTAAAAGAAAACATATCAAACATGTTGTTTCGGTTTTCCACTTACTACACACTCCAAACTACAAATTCCACTAAACCGGACACACGTTTCTATAGCAAAGTTGTCATCGTCACTAGTGACTGAACTAAATAACTACCCAAAAGGTGTAAACATGGTACAGAAAACACGGTTGTGGCTGACTACTGTCATGCTTAATTAATCACTAGGCAAAACTTTTACCCAATTTATTTGTAATAAACTATAAAGATTAGAATATTAAGGATCTTAGAACTCAATTAATTAAAAGGTAAAATCTATAGTTTGACTCTGTGCGAATAGTATTTAAGGGAAAAAAGAAACAAGGTCTTGATCCTCACAAAATTCTTTAATGTATCGCACGACCAGTTTCGCTCTAGCCGAGCATCCTCAGGAATGATTTTGAATTCTGACCTGAGGATGCTCGGCTAGAGCGAAACCGGTCGTGCGATACATTAAAATTTTTTGTGAGGATCAAGACCTTGTTTCTTCTTTTTTCCTTTCATTAAAAGGTGTTTGTTTTTATAAATTTCCATATTTTCAAAACAAATTAATTGGACATGGTTGTTCATATATTCATAATTAATTTCATACTATCCGTTTTATGATTTTGTTCAAGTATGTGTAGGGTTGCACTAGATTTATCTAACCTTCTAAATTTAAGATGAATTACGTGTTCCTTATAAAAATTTGAAACGTGCGTCCAGTTTAGCAGACTTTGTGGTGAGGTATTTTTGTTGTTACACCTACTGCTGAATCCTTGAAATTATATTTTAGATTTATCAATGCCACTTTTGAGTTTATTGCTTATGTTATTCCGTATTCCGTTACTTCATTTCATTATCATTTATAAACTTGATTGACATTTACCTATCTATAAGACAGGAGGGCATAAAAAATGCAGAAACGTGTAAGTTCAGAAGGAAGAATCTTGATTACTTAAAAGTAAAACTAATGTTAATATTACTAAAGTTTGATAGCTCTATCCTTGTCTAACAGCAGCGGCGTCGCCCCATATAACGCGTGTAAATTCGATTAGGAAAACTATTACGGCAAAGGATCCGAAAGCGCAGGTAATTAAAAGGGAAATGATAGACGACCGAATGGGCGACGACGGTCCCACCGGACTGCGGATATTTCTGTTTATCGGCAAAAGTACGAAAAGAGGAGAAAATTCGCCGAAAATTTAGATCGTAGTAGGCGGTGAGAAGCGAACGTCACTGCAACCGACCGCGCTGCCAGAAACGTCAGATTTGCCGATTTCGGTTGTCACAAATTGGGGTACTTTGTGCGATCGTTGCAAACCGAGGTGCCGCTCTGGAGTGGGGTTTATGTCGGAAAGTTTCTTACATGTTTCCTCTTACAGTTCGAACCCTAAAATAGGTAGAAACGCGTTATTTTTTCAAAACGAGTCGATTTATAGAGCGATGTTTTGCCGGGAACGCGCGCTTTGTTTTGGACGGAATTCGTACGATGGTGTCGTATTAATCGCCCGGCAAAACCCTTCCGAATTTCGTGGCACGATTTCGATTTTAAGCCAGGTGTAAAAAGTCAAAACATGGTTCGACAAATACTATAAAGCGATACAGTAACGAACGCAGATGGAAAATCGCAAAATATTGCCATTCGTGATGGAGTTATGTTCATAACCTAACATGTTTATTCGAATAACAACAACAGCGATGTGAAGTAATTGAATTATATTGCTTATGGATCAATACGTTGCTTAAAGGTAAAATCAGATACACGTAATACACGGTCAATGATGTTTGTGATTATAAATTATACAATTTTTAGAGAAATCGTTGAGCAAGTTTCGAGAGAGATGTCAAATCATAACGCCAATTTTTTTTTCTACTTTAGAGACCGAAAACGAATTGTAGTATCACAGCATCACAGAATGTACTTCAACAGGAGAGCTTCAGATGTGCTAAAAGTTTTATCGTAAAGCTTCTCCCAATAGTGTCGAGCCATTACGTTCCCCTTCCGAGGAAATTTGTGCCAACGCTGTGATAATTATATTATAGAAGAATAATCTTTGTTAGAATTAAAGGTATACTTCAGTTTTTTTTGGTGAATCATGCCTCCGATGCCATTTAAATGGGATTTTACATCTGAGAAACGAAAGTAATTTAAAAAGGACACAGCGATCATGGATTTCCATTACGTTAAGGAAAGTTATAATTATTACTATTTTGGGAACACACGGTATGTACTTTTTATTAACATTTATCTTCGAATAAAAAAATATCAAATACTTAGAACTTTATTTACCTACCTTCCCTGCAAAATAGTACATTACTTTATCTAAATTATTAACGATTTTACTAGCGAAGCCTTTCATTATATTATATTTAAAAGAGTTTAAGCTATCAAGATATAATTCTTCTGCAAATATCAAGAAGATACACTAATTTTAATAAGTCTTATTATTTTTATTAAAATCTGTACATCAAATGTGATGACACAATTGTATATATTTCACCATAGAGCAGTGTTCTAATGCTTTTAAACAATGTATTGAGATTGGCTAACAGATGGTACTATTTTCCAATAAATTGTACTATTTACTTTTTGACAATGTACTTGAATTGTTATTGTCAATAAATTCTAATTATTATTATATTATATTTTTGTTTAAAACAGGTTTCTGTAATTTGATATGATCTGCCATCATCACACATCAGATTTCTTTGTTACCGCCACCCATTCCCTTACATTGAAAGTATTTTTTTCTGAATAATTACAAGGAATTGATTAATTGAAAATATTGTACTAAATTCCTCAATGAGGTACTATTGTACTATTTTATTCAATTGTACTAAAATAGTACAATAGTACGCTTCGGAACAACACTGCCATAGAGTAACCATGGTACAAATAATACGGTATGCTTACGCGCATACGAAGTTACGTCAGAAAGGGGGACTTAACTCAGTTGTGACGTAGTGAGCTAAGATCTCTTTGTTGACTCAGTTAATAACTGTTGTTACTTCCATTGACAGTCTCGCTTAAACAAATAACAAATAAATATAAAAAATATATAATATATATGGGCAAAGAATAGTTCCGCTGGCGTACTATAGATGTCCCAGCTAGGCTGATTTTAGAAAAGTACACGACCAAACAAATATTAAACGTGATCTGACGTGATTAAACGTAAGTGGAATTTTCCGTTGCACAAACGCGTAAAAATATAAGATAACCGAAGGGTCGGTACGATACGAATGAAAGTGGTTTAACTGCGCGCGCAGCGAAGAGGTAGAATTGTCAATTCGCAAAATTATTATGAAATGAATATTAAAGGAGTCAAAGCAAGTAACAGTTCAGTAAATAAAATAAAAACCAAAATATACATATTGGCTCAATGAATTAATATTCGTTTTATAATGAAATTAAAACATATTTTTATGTTAAAGCGAAGCAACACACGGAATATTTGCTTTTATTTATTTCGTCAAATGCCTATTAACTTTCTCATAGCACATATTATATCTTATTTTTAATGCATGAAATCTACAGCGTCTTCGATTTATTACACTACGCGTGGAGAATGTATGTATCTATCGCTTTTATTAATAGTGTATATTAAAATAAAAACATAATTAGTGCATAAGAATGCGGTAAGTCGAAAAACGTTATATAAATATTGTCACAATAACAGCGGGAAATTCAATTTTTAAAACTTGGAATTATTGGAATTCAATAGGGCATAACTTAAAAATATTTTGACTATAGACTGTCCAACCGAAGACTTGGTCTTTGATTACAGTTCTATTTTGTGTTTTAGGAAAAAGACTTTCTATATATTATTCCATTTTTAAATTTTACGTAGAAAAATAAAATAGCAGACATAATATCGGGGATTTTTACGCGATTTTTTGGGTCACTATTTGCGAATATAGAATCAAAAACAAGATGGCGCGATTAAAACGGAAGAAGAGTATTAAAAAAAAATGGCATTTTGCAACAGATATTTGTGTTCAAAGCCTTTTGTAGTGCTGAATTCGATTCTTACAAGAGTCTTTAGAAAAATAAAATGGAGGATTCAATATTGAAGAGAAAATTTTGAAATACAGGAGACATTTTGCAACAGACGTTCGTATGCAAGCGTTTTTGAGGTCGCTAAATTTGATTCTGATATTAGTTTTTGGCAAAAATAAAATGGCGGACGCAATATGGGGCAGACTTTTGAAATATAAAAGAAAACGCAATTTTTTTTGAAGGCTTGAGACTTATGCAATTTTTTGGGCCACTATTTGCGAATATAGAATCAAATACATGATAGCGCGACTAAAATGGAGGAATATTATTAAAAAAAATGACATTTTGCAACAGACATTTGTGGGTGTTTGTATCGTTGCATTTGATGCTGATAATATTTTTTTGGAAAAATAAAATGGCGAATAAAGTGGGAAGAAAATTGAAATATAGGGAAATCGCCAACTATTTTTTAAAGCTGTAACTTATGGGATGTTATAAAAGGGAAAGGGAAATGGGAAAGGGAATGGGAAAGGAATGGAAAGGGAATGGGAAAGGGAATGGAAAAGGGAGTGGAAAGGGAATGGGAAGGGAATGGGAAAGGGAATGGGAAAGGGAATGGGAAAGGGAAATGGGAAAGGGATTGGGAAGGGAATGGGAAAGGGAAATGGGGAAGGGAATGGAATGGGATGGGAAAGGGAATGGGAAAGGGAATGGAAAGGGAATGGGAATGGGGAAGGGAATGGGAAAGGGAATGGGAATGGAAAGGGAATGGTAAAGGGAATGGAAGGGAATGGGAAAGGAATGGGAAAGGAAAGGGAATGGGAAAGGGAATGGGAATGGGAAAGGGAAAGGGAATGGGAAAGGGAATGGGAAAGGGAATGGGAAGGGAAATGGAAGGGAAAGGGAATGGGAAAGGGAATGGGAAAGGGAATGGGAAAGGGAATGGGAAAGGGAATGGGAAAGGGAATGGGAAAGGGAATGGGAAAGGGAATGGGAATGGGAAGGGAATGAGAAAGGGAATGGAAAGGGAATGGGAAAGGAATGGGAAAGGAATTGGGAAAGGGAAAGGGAAGGGAAGGGAACGGGAAGGGAACGGGAAAGGGAACGGGAATGGGAAAGGGACTGGGAAAGGGAAAGGGAATGAGAAAGGAATGGGAATGGAGAAGGGAATGGGAATAGGGAATGGGAATGGGAAAGGCTGGAATGATGGAATGGGAATGGGAATGGAAGGGAATGGGAATGGGAAATGAGGAATGGGAAAGGGAATGGGAAAGGGAATGGGATAGGGGAATGGGGAAGGGAATGGGAAAGGGAATGGGGAAAGGCGAATGGGAAGGGAATGGGGAAGGGTAATGAGGAATGGGAATGGGGAATGGGAAAGGGAATGGGAATAGGGAATGGGAACAAGGGAATGGTAATGGGAAAGGGAAAGGGAATGGGAAAGGGAATGGGAAAGGGAATGGGAAAGGGAATGGGAAAGGGACTGGGAAAGGGAATGGGAAAGGGAATGGAACGGGAATGGGAAGCGGGAAAGGGAACGGGAAAGGGAACGGGGAAAGGGAACGGAATGGGAAAGGGGATGGGACTGGAGAAGGGAATGGGAAAGGGAATGGGAAAGGGAATGGGAAAGGGAATGGGAAAGGGATTGGGAGAAGGGAATGGGAAAGGAATGGGAAAGGGATTGGGAAAGGGAATGGGAAAGGGAATGGGAAAGGGAATGGGAAGGGAATGGAAAGGGAATGGGAAAGGGAATGGGAAATGGGAAAGGGAATGGGAAAGGGAATGGGAAAGGGAATGGGAAAGGGAATGGAATGGGAAGGGAATGGGAATGGGAATGGGAAAGGGAATGGGAGATAGGGAAAGGAATGGGAAAGGGAATGGGGAAAGGGAATGGGGAAGGGAATGGGAAAGGGAATGGGAATGGGAATGGGGGAATGGGAAAGGGAATGGGAAAAGGAAATGGAGTGGGAAAGGGAATGGGAAAAAGGAATGGGAAAGGGAATGTGGAAAGGGAATGGGAATGGGAAAGGGGAATGGGAATGGAAAGGAATGGAAAGGGAATGGGAAAGGGGAATGGGAAAGGGAATGGGGAAAGGGAATGGGAAAGGGAATGGGGGAAGGGAATGGGAAGGGAATGGGAAAGGGAAAGGGAAAGGGAAAGGGAAGGGGAAAGGGAATGGGAAAGGGAATGGGAAAGGGAATGGGAAAGGGAATGGGAAAGGAATTGGAATGGGAATTGGGAAGGGAATGGGAAAGGGAATGGGAAAGGAATGGGAAAGGGAATGGGAATGGGAAAGGGAATGGGAAGGAATGGGAAAGGGAATGGGAACGGGCAAGGGAACGGCGAAGGGAACGGGAACGGGAACGGGAACGGGAACGGGAAAGGGAAGGGAATGGGAAAGGGAATGGAAAGGCAATGGGAAGGGAATGGGAAGGGAATGGGGAAAGAATGGGGAAGGGAATGGAAAGGAATGGGATGTGGAAAGGGAAGAGGAATGGAATGGGAAAGGAATGGGTAATGGAAGGGAAAGGAATGGGAAAGGGAATGGGAAAGGGAATGGGAAAGGGAATGGGGACGGAATGGGAAAGGGAATGGAAGGGAATGGAATGGGAAAGGGATGGGAAAGGAAATTGGGAGTGGGAAAGGGAATGGGAAAAGAATGGGAAATTTGGAATGGGGAAAGGGATATGGGAAGGGAATGGGAAAGGGAATGGGAAGGGGACTGGGAAAGGGAATGGGAAAGGGAATGGGATGGGAAAGGGAAGGGAATGGGAAAGGAATGGAAAGGGAATGGAAAGGGAATGGGAAAGGGGAATGGGAAGGGAAAGGGCATATGGGAAAGGAATGGAATGTGGGGGGGGAAGGGAAAGGGATGGGAAAGGGAATGGGAAGGAAATGGGATATGGGAAAGGGAATGGGAATGGGGAAGGGAATGGAAATGGGAATGGGAAAGGGAATGGGAAAGGGAATGGGAAAGGGAATGGGAAAGGGGAATGGGGAAGGGATATTGGAAAGTGGAATGGGAATGGATGGGAATGGGAATGGGGGAAAGGAATGGAGTGGGAAAGGGAATGGGAAAAGGGATGGGAAAGGAATGGGGAAAGGGATGGGAATGGGAAGGGAATGGGAAAAGGGAATGGGAAAGGAATGGGAAAGGAATGGGAAAGGGAATGGGAAAGGGAATGCGGAATGGAAAGGGAAAGGGAATGGGAAAGGGAATGGGAAGGGAATGGGAAAGGGAATGGGAAAGGAATGGGAAATGGAATGGGAAAGGGAAGGAATGGGAGGGAATGGGAAAGGGAGTGGGAAGTGGAAGGGAAGGGGAATGGGAAAGGAAATGGGAATGGGAAAGGAATGGGAAAGGGATGGGAAAGGGAATGGGAAAGGGAATGGGAAAGGGAATGGGAAAAGGAATGGGAAAGGGAATGGGAAAGGGAATGGGAATGGGAAAGGAATGGGAAAGGGAATTGGAAAGGAACGGGAAAGGACGGGATCGGGAACGGGATGGCGGAACGGGAACGGGAACGGGAAACGGGAACGGATCGGGAAGGGAACGGGAACGGGACGGGGGAACGGGAAAGGGAACGGGAAAGGGAACGGGAAAGGAACGGGAAAGGGAATGGGAAAGGAAGGGAAAGGGAATAGAGAATAAATATGGAACGAGAATGGCGTAAATAGAATAGGAAAAAGGAACGGAAAAAGGGGATAGTAACAGGAAATGAGAAAGAGAATGGTGAAGGGATTCGGGGAGGGAATGGGAAAGGGATTAGGGAAGGGATGGGAAGGGAATAGGGAAGGAATGGGGAAAGGTAATGGGGGGGGGGGAAAGGGAATGGGAAAGGGAATAGGAATGGGAATGGGGATAGGGAATGGGAAAGGGGATGGGAAAGGGAATGCAGGGAATGGGAATGGGAATGGGACATGGGAAAGGGAATGGAAAGGAATGGGAGGGGGAATGGGAATGGGAATGGAATGGGAACGGAATGGGGAAAGGAATGGGAAGGGGGAATGGGAAGGGAATGGGAAGGGGGAATGGATGGGAAAGGGAATGGGAAGGGAATGGGACGGGAATGGGAATGGAATGGGAAAGGGAATGGGAAGGGAATGGGACGGGAATGGGAAGGGAATGGGAGAAGGGAAATGGAACGGGAATGGGAACGGAATGGGAAAGGGAATGGGAAAGGGAATTGGGAAAGGCAATGGAACGGGAAAGGGAATGGGAAAGGGAACGGGAAAGGGAATGGGAAAGGGAATGGGAACGGGAAAGGGAATGGGAAAGGGGACGAAATTGGGAACGGGAAAGGGGAATGGCGGGAAAGGAATGGAAAGGGATGGGAAAGGGATAGGGAATTAGAAAGGTATGGTAAAGGGAATGGTAGAATAGAAATAGGGAAAGGAAAGGAGGAAAAGGAATAGAAAAAGGGAATGGAAAAAGGGAATAGTGAAGGAATGGGAAAGGGATTAGGAGAAGGGAATGGGGAAAGGGATTAGGGAGAAGGGAATGGGAAAGGGTAATAGGGAAAGGAGTGGTGGGAATAGGCGAAGGAGTAGGGAAAGGGAGCAGAAAGGAATAATAATGAAATAAGAACAGGGAATAGAGAATAAGAATAGAAACGGAATAGGTAAAGGGAATAGAAAAGGGAATAGAGTAGGAATGGAAAACGAAATGAGAAAAGGGAATAGGGAAAGAAGATAGTAACTATTTTTCTATTCTATCTATACTAAATTGATGTTTACCGTATGTGAAATACCTGCCTACATCGATTCATCCAATGACAAAAAAAATCTATATAATAAGAAGACAATATAGATAGAGGAATAAGCACTGAAATATATATATATACCTTATTAAAACAAAATGTATCAGCTGTGTTTTCCTTCGCTTTTGTTTTGTGCTTTATCTAACAAACGTCTAACATAACTTTTTTGTCGAGCAACGTATATAATTGAAGTTGTCAATATTATTGGAGTTTACGTGGTTCTAAATTATAATCTCGCGAAGGATAAATAAAAACTAATAAATATAAAAATCGTGAAATTTGGAATTGTAGTTATTATTATGAGTGGGATCATTTTATTTAAACGCAGAATATTTATATAATTAGCCCTAAGTAAAGATAATCTCATATTCGGTGTCTTCAAGAACACAGAATTGTGTGTATATAATACGTACAACATAAATAACGATCGACTCACAAAAAAGATGACATAGGAAAATAAGCCTATAACAACAGGAAATTACATTCCTATTGGCATATCGCTTTATACCGGTAATATTTCATATAGAGAATTAGGTATTAGGTACACTATATAATCTTAAAAAAGATATTTGTAGGCAAATGTGAGGGCCACCGACCTGTATAAAATATCGGAAAAAACAAAGTGGAAAATAAATATTTCTTTTAAAGAAAACTACGACTTGACAATATGATCGCCACCTATTCCGAAAAAGTCTTTTCTACAAAAGTGTTATAGAATTGAATGCTGCATAACTCAAAAATATTTTTAAATATACGGGGTGTTCAGGAAGACTGACTCTTTGATTACAGCTCTATTTTTGATGTTAGGAAAAAAGCTTTCCTACAAAAGTTGTACAGAATTCAATGCTGCATAAGTTAAAAATATTTTCCACTACACAGGGTGTTCACGAAGATTGAGTCTTTGATTATAGCTGTATTTTTGCTTTAAAAAAAAACTTTTCTACAAAAGTTGTGCAGAATTCAATGCTGTATAACCTAAAAATATTTTCAACTATATAGGGTGTTCCAAAAGTAAGAACAAAAGTAAACTACTTAAAACGTACTGCACATATAAAAGATGATTTTCAAGTGAATGGACCGACTTCAAAAAACCACCTTCCTCAAGTACCACCTTCCTCTACTCCTAGATGCGCAGCATCTAGTTTATGTTTACTATAAGTCATTAATCATACGTCAATACTATTTTAATTGCTAAACGTTAAACAAGCTTGCGATATCACTCTACTGTACAGTCACCATCTTCCTTACCAAAGTGAAAAATAAGTGACATCGTAACAAAAAAATTACATAAATCGAAAAATGCAATATTAAAAACTAGTTTCTTCATTGTGCTGTTTTAAAGTGGATGGCTGCGATTCATGAAGTGATGGATTAGAGACGAAGGGAAGGTCGACGGCTGGAAACATAAAGAATGTTTGGATGTTTGCTCGTTAATAGCATCTATAATATGAAAACCTTTCGTCTGCATTGTTTCAGTTGAGCTTCGGTCATAAATTCTAGTTCCAGAATCGAATTTTCAATAAATGATCTGATTGTCATAGGTATACTTTCTTTCTCTGTAGAACTTGTGAGTTTGACTTGTTTGCTTTGAAAAAAGAAAAAAAATTTCACACAAAACCTGGCTTCGTTTTGCTTAGGCTTTTTTTTGGTATTGTGGGAGCCGTCTGCATATTGTCTCTGTAATTTAATTCTAATTTTAATTTTAATTTCTTTTATCCATTAAATTATGCCAGTCTTTCTAGGATCCTTGCACCCTGCACTAATCTGTACAGACCTCTAACTGGTTGATCGAAGTAATCCTTTGGGTTCATTTTTGGCTTGCCAAAAATTACCTATCCTCTTCCTTTTAGAGCCTCGCGCTCACAAACAATGTGGGAAGCCTTCTCTATCCTCTTATTACGTCTGCAGCTGGTATCTCCAGTGTTGATCTAAATCTTCTGTAGGTGTCCTATCAGTGTACGATGTCCTATTAGGAGACCTGTTAAGATCAGGTTCTGGGCTTATATGTGAAGCAAACTATCCCTTTCTTGCTAACTCAGTGACTTTATTCCGGTCTGTCAGGCTATTCAGTTCTCGAATATATTCCTAGTCTTGATTGTATCGTGGGGTTCACTGCAATCAATATCGCCTGGCGTTTGATAGTTCTTGCAATCTGAGATGTCTTATTCTTGCCTCGCCTATTATCACGCAATAGAGAGGTGGGAGCTTGGGAGGCATTTCATTGCTGCTATATGAGCAGTCTCCTGTTATTCCTAAAGGCCAAAACCTCTGTATCTCTCTTCAGTTACAACAATTTGCCCCTGCACCTTTGTCCACAATATCAGAGATGCATACGTGATCATGGGTGATGCATGTCTAGTACATCATATTGGGTATTAACCCCTCATGCTTTTCCATGAGCTCTTCTTGCCAACATGAGTGTTGTCCCGCGCTAGTTTTAGTCCTCTGAAGTTTTCGATTCCAAGCAAGCTCAGAGCCTAGGATGACATGAAGCTATTTTACTTCCTCTGCTACTTTATTTTATATTTCTTCACATCGAAATTTTAGTGATCCAAGCTCGTCTAAGTTCTTCTTTTTCGTGAATGCGATTGCGGTCGTTTTGAGGAGACTGATATTTAGCCCTTTGTAGAGCGTTCTGCATTTTAACTCGCACTATGCTGTTTAATTTACCCTAACTCAGAATGACAAGATCTTCTGCATACACAAAAGTTTGGTTAAAGGACTAAGAGCGTTGTAAAATATGGATGAATGGTTGTGATGATTCCTTAACAGACTGTCTAAAAGGTTATTTATGGATGTTTTGCCGTGTGATTTCGAAATCCTTTACAGGGTTAAATAAAAGATGGTTAGGTAATATAGACAGTGAAATTGCAAATGAAGTGTCCGTCCTGCATTACTTAAAAGTTGTATTTAACTTCATGACCTTAATGGCCGGGTTAGCAATATCTAATCCTTTATGAATAACAGACCTTCCTCTGCCCGGATTCTACTCTGTACAGAATACTCTAACATCTTTGCCGGTTACCTAATTATCGTCTTTCGTCTTATCCAATATTAATAGATATTTCAGTTCGCTTCCACTTCACTTAAGTGATTGGCCGAGGCGCATCCGCCGGATTTTCCATTTAGTTCGGGCAACTTCCCACGCTACCCAAATTAACGCGGAGTGTACCATAGTAGGCGGCTCTCCGCACAGACATAGACGAGAATACGAGATTTCCCTCAATGTAGAACGTATAACTACGACCGACCGTTGCAAGATCGATCGACGGGCGTGTTCTAGTTTAGCGGAGATTCTGACCGTTAAGTGCAATTCTATTGCTGCGGTAATGGAGGGACAAGAAAAGCAGTTCTCTAATTAAAATACGATGTGCGTTCTAATGTCAGTACGATTGACTCATAAACGTGCGGTTCAAATTAACCACTAAATGAACATGGACGGTTTCACGGATGGTAGACCTTTTCCTTTTTAACTAAAGCTGGATTGTTTTCATGCCAAAACAGAAAAAGGATTCATATTAGTGAACAGTTAACCTTTCTCAGGCCAAGCGGGGTACAGCCGCAGCTGTCATTTGAATTTGTTACAAAAACTGCCAATTCAAAAGTAGTATTAAATTAAAATGCAAAATTGAGCAACTATTTTATTATTCATTAACCATAGTTTTTGTCTGCAACGTTTTGACGTTAAAAACTTGTGTCTTTTTCAAGCCAAATTTAAAATATAAATATGAGAAAGGCAATATTGATACACTAAAATATTACCAGTTAAATCATTAAATAGCAGTAATTTCATTTATACTACTTGATATTTTAACTATGAACAAGTTTAATCTGGAAGAATAAAATCAAATCTGATACTAGACCGTACTTTGAAACAAAACAGAAAAAGTATTCGATAAACAACGAAAGACAACAAAATGGACATGTTTTCTTCAAGCGGTTCATACACTGCGGTTGTGAAATAATAAGACATAAATATTATTAATATTATTGATGTCAGCTCTAAATGTCCAGGTGTTATTTGGATTACATTTCTTTATAGTTAATTTCAACATCCAGAATGATGGGGTCCAAAAAACTAAATCTGTAGCCAGTATCAATCCCATGGTTAGTCAAACCTGTAGTAAGGTTGCCAGCCTTAAAGTCATATTGACGTTTAATTCTCTTATTTAAGCTTTTTTGACAATCACAACATTCTATTTTATAAACAGCGTTTTTGTTTTTGAGTTAAACAGTTTGTCCTTAGTTACCAAAAATGTTTAAATTTCTTAATGATGTTAATGTTATAAGTTATTAATTGTGTTTAAAACCTCATTAATATGTTTGTAAGAAAATTAATATTAATTAGTTTTTTGTCTTTTTATGCAAGATTTATGGCTGTAGGATTGTCGTATTTCGGGTCTAATTTGATAATTATTTTTAAACAAAATGCTATTGGTGATCGTCATTGGGTAATTATTGTGTATAAGCCTGGTTTTTAAATTATTTAAATTTTTGTTGTGGAACTTACAGTCCGACAAAGTTAATATTTTATTTTTATGTTTCTAATAATGTTGCGAGAATTAAAAGTAAGAATTCTATCTGAACTTGTTGGTTTTCTATAAATGTCTGTCACAATTTTTCATTACTATTAAAGGTCAACACTTCCAAAAAAGGGTAGTGTTCATTGTTTTGTAGCTGAATAGTGAGCTTTAGTTATTCTTTAAGGAGTTAAATGCTTGTAGTGTATGTTTAACATTATCTTTATGTAATATCGCGAAATAGTCATCCACATATGTGGCAATAGTGGGGTGGTTGAATAGCTAATTTGTCTAAAATTGGACTAATAGGATTACCCACGGGTACACCGAAGATTTGTTTGTAAAAGATTTTTTCCTGGGAAAAGTGATTACAATCTAAAAGTATATTCAAGCCTTCTTAAATACATCTTCTGAAAAGCTAGTGTGAATCTATAATGTGTCATCAAGATTAGATTTCTTATAGATAATAGCACTAGCATGGTGTCACCTACATCCAGCGTTACCATAAAGAATATCTTGCAAACTCGAATCTCAAGCTCCAAAAAAGATTTCAAAAGAGTCTGTCATTGCTTAATATACACGGTGAGTTTTTTATCTTGAGACAACGGAATATCTCTAAAGCACTGCATCAAATCAAAAAAAGATCTTAATAAGATTTGTTATAATGTAGGGGGTTCACTGAATGGTGCCGAACCCGATCCCCCACCTCACCCCCCAATGTGGGAGGGGGGACAACTTTGAAATCTTAAATGGGAACCCCCATTTTGTATTGCAGACTCGGATTCTACGCCATCAAGTATGCAGTTTTTGTTTGAAACTTTTTTTTCGATTCGTAACAGATTGCGCTATACCACCTCTTCCGATCCATCGACAATGTTGGAACCACATTGTTTGTCGTACGTCCAAGGGAAGGTCTTCAAGTAACACTAGAAGTTCGGCACAACATGCATTACTGGAGTATCGAAAATCCCCATTGGTTGCGCCAAGTTGAACATCAAAATCCTTGGAACGTAAATGTTTGGTGTGGAATAATTGGCAATAAGCTTATTGGTCCATATTTCATCGATGGAAACTTAAATGGTGAAAAATATCGAAACATCTAGCAGAACGAACTTCCAGCGTTACTTGAAGACCTTCTCTTGGACATACGATAAACAATGTTTCTAACATGACGGTTGTCCAGCACATTATTCAAGAATAGCACGAGAAATGTTAGATCGAGCCTACAATCGTCGTGGATCGGAAGAGGTGGTACAGCGCAATCTGTTACGAATCGAAAAAAAGTTTCAAACAAAAACTACACACTTAATGGCGTAGAATCCGAATCTGCAATACAAAATGGGGGTTCCCATTTAAGATTTCAAAGTTGCCACTCCTCCCACTCTGGGGGGCGGGGGTAAGGTGGGGGATCGAGTTCGGCACTATTCAGTGAGCCCCCTACATTATAACAAATCTTATTAAGATTTTTTTTTGATTCGATGCAGTGTTTTAGAGATATTCCGTTGTCTCAAGATAAAAAACTCACCCTGTATATGCTGCTGTTGACTTAAAATTTGCACTTATCACTTTATTTATGAAAAGCTGAATAATTACAAATCATCCTAACGCCGCACTCCACTTAAAGGCACCACACGAGGCAACCTATTCTAACAATAAGTAATATATGAATTCCATAGCAATTGAAATGTTCCTAGTCTAACTAAATAATTTCCCTATGACTATTAGTAACAAGAATATAATTATGTGAATACTGACTTATGTGAAAAGCTGAAATATCTGAAGAACCAAAAATGTGACTAGTTCACAGAACCACGAGTCTACCGTAAATCGGTCAGGCATTAGTTGTTATATTTGCGCCCATGGAACGACTTTAGTTAGCTCCCAGCATTCGTCAGAGAGTAAGGGGCAACCATGGCAAAAACCTTACTTTGGGAAGAAGTCTTAGACCTTCTTACTGATAGCCGGCAAATTATTATCCTTCTGAATTTTGAAGAGATGGCCTCCATGGCCCCTCAATTCCGACAGCCATGCCGTCTTCAGGTAGCTGCTCCCTTTCTTGCACATCATAAATTTAAAGTTGAAACAGGATAGAAGGATTTAAAAGCAAACAACATGTCAGCAGTAGCTATTCTAATAGTTAACAATAACTTAATCCTAATTATTATAACTAATAGTAATTAAACTAAACATTTATATTTTAAATGTAAATAAATTATGTCTCAGTAGGGTTCATCGTTTGTGTGTACATTCAGATAAAATATTTTCACCGTACACGCGCTGTGGATTGTGTGAGTGTTGGATCTCGTGTGTCCCACGTCGGCTAAGTGCTACCGTTGATAACAACGCTATGAAGAGTGCGCAACAGCCACCGGACACTGTATGCTTAAGCCCCTTATATAAGCGCCCCTTTCCGGGAGTGCGTTTGGTGCGCCCTCTACGCCTGGCCTTGGTGACGGCCACTCTTCGCTGCTGCCGGCTAACTCTCTCCCGGGAACCCAACGATGCCTGGCGGCTGTCCCTCGATCACTGGCGACGATCCATCGCTTACCGTCCGTCGAAGTATACAGGTCTATTCACACTATAGATTAACGAACATGCAGGTCACGGGCAAGTCACGGTCCAGTCAATTTTCAATGAATTCACACTGGCGATCTACCAGCAGTCAGTTTGATGTTTGCAGTTGTATAAAAATGTTCTCCACTTCAACTTTAAGCAAAATTGCGCATATTTTGGATGAAGAAGAGAAAGAAAATAGGAGGGTCCGGAAAAGAAAATGTTTCTGGGTTAATCAACTATTAAAACGCAGAAACACAGAAGGAGAATATGTCACATTATACAATACAACTTTCACAAAACGGAAGTAAATATTTTAAACATTTCAGAAAGTCAATCAAAGAATTTTCGAGGAATTAACGATGGTATTAAAAAGGAAAATACAACATTTCCAAGAAAATTTCCTCTGTCGCCTCACTTTTTCCGTAATTTTTAGCGTCAATTGACTGGCGATTGACTACAGTATAATTCACAGGTGCAGGCATTCGTCGGAAATCGACAGGCTTGTGTCGGTCTAATATTCTTTCAAATGATCGCCGCGTACATGCCCGTCGCATGGTCGCAAGGAGACCACATGTGTGAATATACCGACGTTCTGTAATCGCGCGTGGTCTGGGATAGCTTCTACCACGCGCTCCGCGGAAGTTTCCGTCACGCTGTTCACCATTCTATTTCTGCACGCGCTTCGCACTTTATATTTTGAATTGATTTGGGCTCACATATAAATAATTAAAAATAAAAATAACTCTAAAAATTGTCTTAACAGCCTCATTTATTGCAACTAATTCTGCCTGAACATTATTGCAATGATACCTTAACTTAAACTTTTGATTATATATTTTAATACCCCTATTATAACAGCAACAGATGCCGCTTTTGTACCAAACTCCACCCTTCGATCCATCCATAAAAAAATTTAAACCCACTCCAAAATGCATTTATAGGCATGTTAGAATACTTTTCATGAATGCAGTCCACTGGTTTTAATCTGATTCCCGTTGCCGTAATTAAACCCTCAAACCCTATTTTATTCGCATCCTTACGAAATTCCCTCAAACGTAAATCTACTGGCAATATACCCGAAATAACGCACACCGCGTCTGCCGAAATAGATGAATACACATCGCGATCCGTCAACTATCTTTGCGCCTCGATTAATTTTTTTATTTCTTTAATTTTACACGCGTCCACCCATATAGCCCTCGCGTACAACATTGCAGGTTCTATATCACCCTGTAAATAGTACTCGCCGCGTTACCGTTTAAACCTCACGTGACTCTAGCTGATGCTCTAATTTTATTATTTATTTCATTCTACCTTTTGCGGGAACATCCTGAATATGCGCTTTAAAATTTAATTTATCATCTAAACACAACATGACAGGCTAATTAATCCTATAGCTATGAGGAAATACGTTTATTATAGTTAAGCGCATTAAGAGGAAGCCCCACCATATCGCACCCCGTACCTTTTCAGTTGGTGGAAGAAGCAGTAAGCTATAGCGGTAGTGCTGCACCTTCCACCTACATACATGGGTTGCTTACCTGGGGAATCAATGAGGGATTATTCTGCGGCCTTGAACTATTCCGCCGGCTGATTTATGAGTCGAACTATTCCATGAAACTGGCGAAGTTGGAGCAAAGTTCGTCCATCTGTTAAATGAGGGGTTTGGTATCAAAGCAAGCAACATCCATTTTTGACATTTTTCAGGAAGATTATAGAGAAAAGGTTGGATGTTGCTTATTTTGATCGCAAAGCTAAATTTTTCCCTTAAAAATGAATGGGATGTAGACTGTTTTATCCCGAATGATTATGCTAGCTCAAAAGGGCAAAAAAATGCATTAGGGGCGTACGTAAAGTACGCATTCCGTTTTCAAAAATAGATATTGCCTGCTTTGATACCAACACCCTCAAATTTGCATCCAGACCTGAGTAAAAATAGGGAAGTATTAACAACGACAAGTTCCCGTGACATTTTTCTTACTATAAATGTTCGGAGAGATATGAGTACATCAACACGTAAATATTATCGGAAAATCTCGGAAAATTAGCGTTCTAGATTTGACTCAACGCATGTTTATTTAGGTTATGTTTGGTTATATCCAATCAGAGCCAGGAGTGTAATATTTCATGTTTTATTAATTGTACGGATTTCTTTCTT
This sequence comes from Protaetia brevitarsis, assembly GCA_004143645.1. Classification (NCBI taxonomy): domain Eukaryota; kingdom Metazoa; phylum Arthropoda; class Insecta; order Coleoptera; family Scarabaeidae; genus Protaetia; species Protaetia brevitarsis. Next base: position 1,748,438 of record RXPK01000307.1, read on the forward strand.
TTTCTACAATGTAGGGAAGAATGGAACAGAACCGGTTAGTTAAGGTTAAGTAGCTTCTGGAAGCAATAGTTTGTGTGTGAAAGAGGTACAAATTTGTATACAAACCTTTGAACTATACATGCATGCATATATGAATCCTGAAATGCCATAACAAAACAGTTTTTTTTTTAGAAAACTTTTAATTAAGAAAAGTCAAATCGCTCGGTTTTGCCCTACCGGTTGGGCAGAACCGAGTACACATGTTAGCCTTATGCAAAAATGAAAACTATCCAACTTTGCTGAAAAAACAATGTTTAATGTTCCTATTCTACTTCAAAGACTGTATATGAACATGAGAAAGCAATAGTAAACATATTATTAAAATAAAATTCAATTAATTCAATTGTTTTTGCTTTCTTTTTTTTTATTTGGGTTTATATGAAATATAGTAAGTTCTATTTAGAAGCATTATCGTTTTAAAATTCTGAAGAAAACAGAGGCCGGCAGATATCGCACTGCAACGTCATGGGCCATCCTCGGCATTCAAGCACGCCTCCCCACATGTGAAATTTATGAATAATTCATTGCTAAAAAAGCATTTGGCATTCCAATCATCATCGTTAGAGCCTTCTTCACATTTACTTTTTCAAAATTTCTTCTTCCTTCATACGTTTGCTTTCACGCAGTCTCAACTCAAAACAGTTTTCTTTTTTCTAGCTCTTCATCTTTTTTTTAGGCGTTTAATCGTTTGTATCCTAAACGACAGACTCAAGCTGGAACGTCAAGAGAGGATCTCAAAATTACAATTTTTCCTTTTCTTTTATTATCCTTTTCATTTTGCCTGGAACGGTGCAAGGAAGGCATCAGATTCTTTGGTGATAGGCCTATAGCGGAAAAGTTGTTGCGTTAAAAATTTGGCGAGACAGATTCTTAAGTTCCTCTTCGGCTGCTCGTAAAGATAACTTCTGGACGGCAGCTTTCCCTTCAGCCCCTGTTTGTGGAGGCAAGGTCTGTGTAGCAGCAGGTTCCTGTTCAATAGAGGAATCCTTTGGTTTTCCAGAAGTGCTTTCATTTTCTGTGCTAGCTTCAATTGTAGGGCAAGGCATAGGCAGTAATTAATAGGGGCTCTGGGAAATGTTTTCGGTCAATGTCGGTTGTCTAAACCCATTGACAGAGTCTGCATATTTGCTGCTTTTAAAAAGGCACTATCATAAAGTTTAAACAATTGGTAGAATTGTAACAGGCCTGCCTGGGTGCATAGCAAGCCACTGGCGCACCTCTTGTTGATAGTAGATGCGCAAAGGTGCCATGAACGTGACATCTGTATTTGTTAAACATTAACACTTTTAACGAAAACTATAGAAAGATTAAAAAATATTATAAGGCTAAAAAATAATTTTAACTCTGGCGTAAAAGGTTTAACATATCATCAAATGTAATATAATACGATTTTAAATTTAAAATTAAATCCATTTCTTAAGGCAATAACAAACATAAACAAGTTACAAGAGACAAAACGTGGATAGGCAAGAACAGAACGCAATCCTCCCTAAACTGGGTACCCGGTTTTGACCACGGCGTAGTAGTTATTGCTAAAATGATATGAGATGAACGCAAACTGATATATGCAATCACTTAGTAGAGAAATAAAATTAATAAATGGTGTATTGAACATAGTAATTACCTGATATTTCTGGAAAATGGGTGCGATAGAATCCAACTGCACTCCGGCGAACATTGTGAAGAAAAGCTGTTAAAAACAACAAAGATACCCTGCTCTAACATATATGCCAACGAACTAAACCGTAATGCTACTGCGTCTCCGTCATTTGTAGTTTGCATTTGGACGTAGAGCCCGTGCTGCTGTCTCTAGTTTCTGAGGCAATAGGGTATCTGGTTTGACGCGACTACACGGTTCTACCCTACTTTCCCTTCTTCTGTAAAAATTGTAAAATGAAAAGGAAGGTGCTTCAACAAGCTTGTCTTTTCGTTCAATGTTTGATTTGTTAGTTATCTCGGTTTATACATACTGACACTTAAAATAATTTCACTTAGTATTTCTTTCAATATTTTAATTATACGCCAAATACCAAACAAGAATTATTTTAACACAGAATCGATAACAACAGCATTATAAATATTTAGCTTAGCAAAGTTTGCATGAAGCTCCTAAATTGAATTTGCCACCCACTGCAAGACATCGCAACCATAGATATCACGAATTCGAGATGTAAATAGACCAATGTTATCTCCCAGTTGGAATTGTAAATACCGCGAAGTTATACGACGGTTAGAACATCTGTCGCTGTAATAACTGACTGACGTTCTATTTGATTTTACAGGTGTAGAGCGTGTAATTTCCTCGTCTGATCCTCCGAGGATTTCCACACTACCGACGTCTGCCGGAGAATCCCGCAATTGTTGAGGTAAGAGTGTTACGTGTTATTTCTTCAGCGTTGAGCCGTTTCGTAAATATTTTAATTGGAAAGTCGCGAGGAAAAATGAAAATTTTAACCATCGCAAACCGAGAGGGAGAGAGAGAGATAGAGACGTACGCGCTCCGTACGTCCTCCCCCTTTATTGCAAGAGTAAATATTTGATGTCTTCCCCCTGAGGGTTTGCCCCGGATTGCGAAGCGGATATAAAAATGGGATGCGCGGTGTCAATAGTTTGTTTAATCGAATAAATCTGTTTGTATAACGTCTTCAAATAACTCGACAGTAAAGAAGGTGTAATCATAAAATTAATCTTACGAGATCACGGATATGATCTATCCTTTAAGCTTTTTTTTTCACCGGCTAAAGAAGTATAAATTATTCGACTTGAGAATAAAATAGAAACTTGCGTGATAGTATAATAATATAAAACGAGGTTAATACCATCAAATATTATACCAGTATACATATGGTCAAAGAAATGTTCCACTGGCGTACTATAGATGGCACCACAAGTATTCTCTTATGGAAATGTATTACCACTACAAATGCACAACAATAGAAAATGCTGGTGGTGTCATCTATAGTGCGCCAGTGGAACATTTCTTTGACCATATGTATACTAGTATAATATTTGATATTATACAAGGTTTTTCTCGGAACTAACTAGTTGAAAGTTTTCCGACTTAACGAAACTCTTTAGTTTTAAAAAAATGGGATCTGCAATAATTAGCTAGCTACTATTTTTCTTAAAAATATCTTCAAGTTCACACCCGGTTAACCGGAAATTTCCGACTTCTGTTAAATGAAACATTCTGTATATTATAAGGATGAAAGAAATACAATATGTTCTTTCCAATCAGAATATTTTATACTTAAAGATCGTCTTTCTTGGAGGAATTGCCAGCTCTAGCGCACATAGACTTATGTACAGTCTAGTACCGACAAGTAAATTATACGAAGGGTGCCATTGAGCGTGAAAAACGGGCTTATTTTAATTACGTAAGTCGCTCACGGAGTGGTAAGCAATTGTGGTCTGAACTAAAAACCTTAAATATTAATTTAAAAAAGAGGCTACCTTGCCAATTTGCTTAAATAATCCAAATATGTTGAATAATTATTTCATTAATTCTATTCCTAAGGTGGACTTTGACGCTGTCGATAACCTTAGATTTTACAGTACAAATATGTTAAAGAACTTTGAAAGTTTATTTAAATTTCATACGGTTAGCACCGAGGTGGTGGCGGCCGCGGTGTCCGGGATTCATAGTGCGGCGGTGGGTTCAGATGGTGTTAGTTTGCATATGATCAAATTAGGCTTACCTGTGTTACTGCCATATATATCACATATTATTAATTGTTGCCTGGATGACAATTTTTTTCCCGATAGTTGGAGGATTGCCTCGGTTGTGCCTATACCAAAGGTTTCTCGCCCCAGCGAGCTAAGTCATTTGCGGCCTATCAGTATTTTACCATGCTCAAGTAAGGTTCTCGAAAAAATATTGAGTGCTCAAATCAGACAACATCTTGAGAAGTACGACATTATTCCGTCATGCCAGTCGGGCTTCCGTCTGGATTATAGTTGCGTTACGTCTTTCTTGGGTATCACGGACGACGTGATACGTTCGAGGGATGCCGGCCGGGTGACTGCGCTAGTGTTGCTTGATTTTAGCAGGGCCTTCGAAACCGTGAAGCACGATACCTTGCTTGCGGTACTTCATTTCATTGGATTTTCGACTGATGCTGTAAATTTTCTTGGGTGTTATCTGCGGGACAGGTATCAGCAGGTTAAGTTGGGTGGAGTTGAATCCACATTAGTACACGTTCCTTGCGGACTCCCGCAAGGGTCCATTTTGGGCCCATTACTTTTTTGTATCTGCACTTGTATGCTGCACGCCGAGGTGAGACATTGTAATCTGCAGATGTACGCAGATGACACCCAGCTGTACTGTTCATTTCCAGTGCAGGAGCGTGACCGCTCAATGTTGCTGATCAATGATGATTTGAATAGAATATATGATTACTGTGGTGGGCACGGTCTAGTAGTTAATCCCGCTAAGTCGAAGGTCCTGCTATTCGGGAAGGGTGTTGACTGTGACACAGTGGGGAGATCCCTTTCATTAATTATTGGAGGTGCTGTAATACCGGTGGTGTCGGAGGCTACCAGTCTAGGTCTCACTTTAGATAATACTTTCCGTTATAGGAAATACATTAATAATATCATTAAAAAAGCTTATGTAAACTTGAGAATGCTATATCCTCATAAAAATTGTCTGAACATTCAAACTAAGATTCTTCTTTGTAACCCTTTAGTTTTGTCACATTTTACCTATTGTGCACCCGCATATAGTATTTGTTTGGATTGCTACGATAAGATGAGATTGCAAAGAGTACAAAACAACTGTATTCGCTATATCTTTGGCATTCGTAAATTCCAACGCGTGTCACATAAACTTAAAGAACTTGGCTGGTTAAGGATGCAAGATCGTCTTTTATTACAATCTCTCCGTTTATATCATTCTATTATGGTAAATAGAAGTCCTCCTTACTTATATAATAGGATAACGTTCCGTACCGACGTTTATAATGTCAATATGAGGCACAGAAGCTTGATTTCTCCACCTAAACATGACTTCATTCTATGAAAGGTGCTTCACCTACGACATCTACAAAAAGTACAATAAATACCGGCAGTTCTTTGCCCTGGGTGAAGCAGCTTCTAGGCGCTTGATATTTTTAAGTCTGGTGGAACCGCAGTAGTTGTGTTTTAGCATTGTAGCACTGTTTCACCTGCTCTCGCCTTTAAGCAATCAACAGCCGTGCCTTTCATCATTCAGCTTGTGACGAAAAATGTATTTCTGTTTAAGTTAGTGTATAATATTGTAGAAATGCAATCTTTTTGTTTCCTTCTTTTGTATTCGTATATCGCAGAACTTATTAGTGGTAGGTTTTTTTTTTGTTTTCGTTTTCTTCTTTTTAGGCACATAATTTCATACATTAATTTCTTTTGATTGGGGTTAGGTGGTAGAACGGGTCATAGCATTGCCATGACCTGAACTTCGCCCCAAGATTCCGGATTATTATTACTATAGGATTCATACAATGTTATGTTAGGTGTATACTCTTATTCCGGAATAAAGTTTATTATTATTATTATTATTAAATCGCACACGGCTCTAAAAAGGACTACGGAGTCGAAGCTGGAATATACGCAAAAAAAACCTAAAAAGGCTCTCTCAACGGTGTTCCAAGCTGAGGTTGCTGCAATTCCGATTGTGTCAAAGAAGTAGAAAGAAGAACAGAGCCAGGTAAAGGTGTTGCTATCTTCTCTGACAGTCAGTCGACATTTGAACCAATTAGTTCCGTAAATGTGGATTCTAAACTGGTTTGGGACTGCGCAAGCGCCCTAAATGAGGTGGGCACCCACAGCAAACTAACATTGGCCTAGGTTCCCAGTCACTCGGGCGTGAGAGGAAATGAGACGACAGACGAGCTGGCTAGGTGAAGTTCGTCAAAGTCATTCGTTGGAGTTGGCCCTTCTTTCGGCACTACCAAATCGCAAATTAAAAAATAATCCATCAATGAATGAATATTTTTTTTTTCCTAGCAGGGAGGAAAGTGTCCACTCATTTGAGGAAGGAAAGTCCCTAGGGAGGAAAAGTAAGTGACATTGACATGATGAAACTGTACATCTTATAATATGCAACATTATTGATACATGGCATTGGTACATTCGACCCAGTCTGAGTCCATTTATGAGATAATTGCTAAATTATTGGGTACGAAATTCCAATTAAACTATTATTAAACACTTTTAAAACAATGCTAACTTGACAGTTCTCAAAAAATATTTGACAGATTAAGTCTACTATCTATCATGTCACTCACAGGTATGTCTTTATTATTTTTAGGCATTTAGTAAAAATTGGACTGGTTGGGAAAAAATACTATTCAAACCACGTGACTAAAGTGCTATTGCAGGCCTTGAGCAATTACAAACCTCGGCTTCGGCTGGATCACTGCAGACTAAATAGGCATATGTACAACATAAGCCTGGTAAGAAATTAACATTGGCCTAGCTTCCTAGCCACTCAGGCCTGAGAGGAAATGAGACGACAGACGAGTTAGCCAGGCGAACTTCGTCAAGATCATTCGTTGGTGCTAGCCCTTCTTATGGAACCACCAAATAGCAAATAGAAAAAAATCCATCAACAAGTGGACACATAATTAGTCCAGAGAATGGTGGCAACAATCACCGAGACAGAGACAGGCAAAAGAATTTCTAAAGGAACAGATGCCTAAATTTACTATAAATCTACTTAATAAATATAGGAAGACTGTCGAAATGATAGTAGGTCTGCTGACTGGTCATTGTAGACTAAATAGGCATCTATGCAATATAGACGTGGTAAATGACGCTACTTGCAGATTCTGCCAAGGGGAGGAATACACACCATTTCATATGCGGTGCCAATGTGACGGCCTGGCGAGGACAAGGTTTCTTGTAATGGATGTGGTGTAGCAGTTATAAAGAAGCCGCTCTCAAATATGAAGCAAAGAGGGCAAAATTAGAGAGCATCCTCTAGAAAAAAAGGGATCACAATAGATCTGCTAAAGGTCGCGGTGAAACAGGTCCGTAGGCCACTCCAATCCTAATCTAATCTAATCTACTTTGACATGTTTCGGCCAAAGGCCATGTTCAGAAAGTAAACTAGAATAAATGAAAAGCATAAATATGGCTATATATGAGGAAAAAGTTAATTCATATATTTAAGAATTAATTTATAAGAAATAGTGGGTGGAGGGATAATTTAGTGAGGTGGTTAAGGTTAATCATAATCGTGAAAATGTAAAATATAAAACTAGGATCACAGACACTTCGTTTACAGAGTATAGATGAAAAAGATCTGATACCATGTAAAAACATTTGACATTGAAGTTGTCTGAACATGAAAATAATTATAATTTAAATTAAATGTAAAGATCAAATTACCAGAGAGCAGAATAACGAAGTGAAGCGTGCGATGAAATGAGTCTATGAGATGTATCTGTGAGGTGAAAAATAGTAAATCAGTTTTTGTATGTGTACGATTGTGTGAGTGTGAGGAATACTATGTGTGGTTGAATTTTTTAAGGATATGAATGTATTTTAGGAAGTGATGGTAAGATACTCTTTTTAACAATAATATCAATTTATTGGAATCATATCAATACATACATATTGTGAACATATGTATATGCCAAAAAGACTAAATCACCTTAGAGGTACTTATTTCGACAAATATGACACTAATTTGAAATTGAAATGTCTCACCTTGGAATCCCCTAAGTAATAAAAAATGTATGTAATTTTGACAGTAAATAAACATATAAAAAAATCATATTTACGTATTAATTTTGAATCCGGTTTATTCTCAATTAAACAAACAAAAATCTTCAAATCTTTAAGATTTTAATATCACCAATTGTCACCGAAGAGTTTTATCAATACAACCTATACGGATTTATGACCCGTGGACGGCGATACCATAAATCCATTGTGCTCAACAGTGCTCTTCTTTTAGCTTCAGTTCAAATTTGTCTTTTCTTTCCTATCACTGAAGTTGATGTTAACGCTATACAATTTGAGGTTTACTAGATTATTTCCACATATCTAAGAATTTTGAAAGTTGTAAAACTAATTTATATATGTTACATACCTTTCTGACCACTGAGCATGGAAAAAGCAATGATTATAACAATAACATTTATTGATGACTATAACTATTGTAATGTTAAAGTCATAGCCTACCAGATAGAAAGTATTCAGTCATTTGAAGATATTAATAAATAGAAAAGGAAAGCATTATAAGTTCAAACGAATGCAAAATTGCTCAGCAGTTTGGTATTACTTATTCCTAATACATGTTCGTTAAATATCAGTTTAGAATAAAGAAAGAAGATAAGAATGCTAAGTCCTTACCTTCTACCAAAAATCATTGATTTACTCATATTTATATTTGATGATAGGCAGTTATGCTCACTCCATCAATAAATGCCTCTTAAATCTTCCTGCAGGTTGTAGCAATTAGTTAAAGAATTGATTTTCTAAGAAATGTTCAAATCATCTGCACACAAGACAATTAGAACAGTTTTCAACCGTGGTAATATCATCAAGAAGGAGTAACAATGGTCTCAAATCAGATTTTTGGAGAATTCCAGATGTAGACCTATGAGAACGAGATTTCTTACTGAGATATTCAATATAATTGTTCTGATCACTCAAACAGGATTCGAACAAAGCAATAACGCCATGAGAAACTCCATGAACATGTAATTTTAAGGAAATGAAATTATGCTGCACACTGTCAAATAATTTTGAGAAGCCTGTAAATACTGTATCACTCTGGTGTTGTTTGTCCGAAGCCTTGGTGTAAAACAAATTTAGAGAAATAATAATGCGATGAAAACATAATAAAATAATTACACATTATTTGTTTTCTTTTTCTTGTATCTTTGTATATCTTGGGAGCAAAAACAAGGCACGCGCATCAATTTTTTTCAAAATATTTTGGTAAATATTTACCAAAGTATAGTATTATATATATAGTATAGTATTTTTTGTTTGTTTCACTAATACAGTCTTAATAAAGGATTTTGAGTAAAATATTTATTTGACAATGAATTACCTTGTTTGGAGTAGAGAGATTTGAAACGTTTTTTTTTTTAGCTTTCTCAAAACCAGACTTTTCGCACGTGAATCATTATTGCATCGAGGCCCGCAATTGTGCACAGCACGAGAAATAATACATTATTTGAAATGATTGTCTTATATATGCACATATATCCAAGCACCTACGTGACTTTTCGAAAGTTAATGTTTAATTACAGATCTAATAAATCCTGATATAGATAAGATTATATATGACTACGAAATGTTACTGTTTAAAGCATCACTTTATAAATACGCAGTGTAACGTAATTGATCATAAGTGCGAGAAGCCACAGAGTGTCAAATGTAAATTACACTCTGCACGTTATATGAATTAATAAATCAAAATATAAATCTTTATATCCACTTTTCTAAGGATGTAGTAGTAGAAGAATGACTGACATTTTATTAAAAAATATATAAAATACAAATGAAATTTTTTAATAAATGTAAAAAGAGAAATTATTAAAAAAATACAGGCTACGTTATCTTTTGGACCATGTGTTTACAAAAAGTTATGTTAAAAAAGTTTTTGAGTATCTGTTATAGTTTCGGGAGATATTTCTAAAAATTGAAAAATCGCACAAATGCTGAACGGGGCTGTACCCCTAAATTGGGCAATTGGGCAGAAAAAAAATGCACACAGTTTCTACCATGGTAGAATTGGTGGATTGGAAGGCCAGCTGTAAAACAGCAAGAATAAGGAACACAATGGATCTCTTAGGTCGCAGTGTAACATTACCCTCCTCACATATATACGTACAACATATACACGGTGAGTTTTTTATCTTGAAACAACGGAATATCTCTAAAACACTGCATCAAATCAAAATAAAATTTGTTATAGTGTAGGGGGCTCCCTGAATGGTGCTGAACTCGATCCCCCACCTTACCCTCCCAGAGTGGGAGGGGTGTCAACTTTGAAATCTTAAATGGAAATCCCCAATTTGCATTGCAGATTCGGATTCTACGCCATCAAGTTTTTTTCGATTTGTAACAGATTGCGCTGAAATCGCAAAAAACATGATTGTTAACGTTTAGAAAAAATACACAAAAAAGAGGAGCAAGCAAACATGATTTTGTGTTTTTTCTTTATTTTAGTTTGAGTTTTAGAGTTTTAGTTTTTGAGTTCTTGTGGCGCCATCTACCAACCGCTTCCCAATGAATAATATAACTAAATTTAAGAATAGTTAAAACAGAAAGTCAAAGTATTTTTTATTATAATCTTAGTAAGTTGCATTTTTAAACGAATTGCAACAAAATAGTGAGAGACATTCGTGAAAGTTTTTTGTTTTGCTCAACTATGTAGCAATTTTTAAATGAGACAGCAAAAAATCAACTTCTAGTGTGCATCAACAAGTGATCAAACAAGTTTCCTTAGTACAATGTCTTCAAAGTGTAGCATGCCCTTTCTAATTTAATTCTAAAAGCGGTGCTCTACTACATACAAACTACTGAAAATGTTGATACACACAGGGTATAAAAACCAACCATATTAAAGTCAGATTTATAGGTAGACTTCATAAAGGTCCTCCCTCGTGTATACTCACATAGCGCCGCCCGCTTCAGATACTGCGAGAATTATGTTAGTAGCGTGAAAGGACGTTATCTCGTCGGTTCTTTATAAGGGTTATCCCGCTAACGACCTTGGTCACAGAAAATGTTTGCTCTTTGTTGAAGAGCTCACACCAGCCAGCCAGCGTGACTAGACGGACGCTTAAGGAGCACGTTCGTTATATCCTACTCTATTGTATTCAGTGTAGGAAAAGTTTGTCGTTGCAACGAATAGAGACCTCGGACAGGTCGAATGGTGCCAGTCACAACTTGAAACCACTAACGAGACGTTCTTAAACGATGGTTGTATGGGTGATATGTTAAAGTTGTATACTTGGAAGTTGTGTTGCGGGACTGCGGTTTTGCATCCCTACTTATAAGACATATTTGATGTTCAAGTCACTTGGTAAAGTTCCTCGTTTGATAATAGACGAACCCATCGCATCTGAATATATATTTCCATATTCGCTGTATCTTTTTATCGCTTCTTTATAAACCTTTGGATACTACATGCACAGTTAATGGATATACTAATGAAACTCAATGCATTAATGAAATTGCCAGCCAATGTGTTTAATGTTTAGTACACATTTCATGGAAAGGTTATGTGTGACGCAATATCCTAATGGGACATTCTCCATTCGCTAATGCATCCCTAGATTATATGTATATGAGTCGGCAGAATTACTCTAACACTTGTATTATGTAATTAAATAGGAATATGGTGTAAATTACTAACGCTGGTACTACAGTAGATATAGCTTCATTTGTCGGTATGCTTTTGTTCCTGGAAAGTGGATGGCTCTTCGTCCTAGTGTATAGGCATACTTAAAAGTGGCCTTGAATATAATTTACTAGTTTGAATATAATGAAATTTATTAAAAGATTCTAGGATTTTTTTAGTAGATAAATCATTTTTTTGTTTATTAGACAAACCCGCTAAATCTCCTTCCTAATCATTATTGTGGATCCGTAATAAAAACTGGTTATCGTAAATCAAGTATGGGCAACCTTTGACATGCTGTAAGCCAAACTTTAGTGTGCAAATACGTTCGCGGGCCGCGTTTAAAAGTAGTGCATTTTAAAGTAGTATTCTAAAGTAGTGTTCATAATTTTTAGCGATAAATATCAGACATGAAATAATACGACAATGTTATTATAGTGCAATTTATTAAAATGAGAAAATGAAATGAAAAAAATAGGTACAACATTAATAATTAAATCGTGAAATTTGGAATTATTACAAACTAGGAAAGTTAAATAGCGACAACGAAATCAATGAGACCCTTGAGCTTGAATTTAGGAAACTAATCCATCGATGTTTGGATGAATTCCACTGATACAAAGACGTAAAGAATTTTCCAAATTATCGTCAGTCAGCCTTGCACGATGGTTTGATTAATTAACTTTCATCATTGAAAAGAACTGTTCGCATTTATAAGTACTGCCAAGCGCACAAATCAATCTTCTTGCGAATTTTCTAAGCTCCGAAAAATGGTCTTCTTCGAGGTATTTTTTGTTGAATTCGCACAACTCCGCGTCTTCAAATTTAGATTTTAGGAGTGAGTTTTCTTGAAGCTCGATCAACTCCATTTGCAAGTGTATTGGAGCATTTTATACATTACTTTTTGTTGGAGTAGCTAATAAATTGAAACTGTCTTCCATGTTTTTAAAATCGCTAAATCTGTTCGAAAATTGCTCTGACAGTAATTTGAGTTCTCCAACATATTGAGCATAAGCAGTATTTTCATACGCAGAGAGCGTGGTGAAATGGTAACTGTTACCAGACAGCAACTGTACCTCCCGCAAGCGGATTTTGTTTTGGAACGCTTTCAAACGGCTGTACAAATCATTTACTAACTGTCCTTGTTTTTGAAGTATTCAAATTAAATCATTCAAATGGCCTGCAAGGTCGACCAGAAATGCTAAGTCACATATCCATTTTGGGTCACTCAATTCAGATAGTGGTTTATCTTTTATTTGCATAAAATCTCCTATCTCATTTCTAAGCTCGTAAAACCGTTTCAGCAGTTTTCCATTGCTTAACCATCTGACTTCACAATAACGTGTTACGTCGTTACATTCGGCTGATATTTCATCCAAAAACGCCTTGAACTGACGATGGTTAAGCCCTCGGGATCGAATAAAATTGATGGTTTTTACTACCACATTCATAACATTCTGGAGTCGAATGGACTTAGAAACAAAGTTCTGTTGGTGGATAATGCAATGAAGGACTATCAAATCATCTTTTTGCACATTTAATTCAGTTGCTTTTTCATACAAAATTCCGATGAAACCTTTACGTAAGCCGACCATAGAAGGTGCACCATCTGTGCATATACCGACTAATTTTGATCATGGCAAACCAAAACTTGTGAATACCTTTTCAAATTCATTAAAAATGTCTTCTCCTGCAGTGGTTCCTTTTAGCGGCTGTAAAGCAAGCAATTCCTCAGTGACAGTGAACTCTTTACCAACACCTCGAATAAATATAGCCAGTTGAGCTGTGTCAAACAAATCGGTGCTCTCGTCTAATGCTATGGAAAATGATTCAAAACCAGCCATACGGTCAGTCAAAGTTGTTTTTATATCATTAGCCATCATTTCTATCCGTCGGGCAACAGTTCGTCTTGACAAACTATTTTTTTCAAATTCATTTTTCTTTTCAGGACACAAAACAATGCAAACTTCTAACATATACTCCTTGATAAATTGTCCTTCGGCAAATGGTTTTAATGACTAACTATAAAACTAGCTTTCACAACATTATGAAGTTGTGTTCTTTGTTTATGAAACATTTGCTCCTATTTTTCCAAATTTGCGGTAAGCTTCTGGATTTTGTCTTTTCTTATTTGTCCTGTCAGTGAGTGCAGTATAGGATGCTTAGTTGAGTAATGCCTCTTTATATTGAATTCTTTCGTGACTGAAGTAGATTCATTACACAGCAAACAAATAGGCTTACCATTGTGCAAGATAAAAAAGAATACTTCAGTCCATTTTTCTTGAAACTGGCGACCCTCTGCATCCACTTTTCGTTTCTTTCCACCAGACATCATTTTCGTTTACTTTTCGTTCTATAAACTTAATAACAAAATATAATTAGTAAGCACTCAAGATGCACACAAAGTCACAAAGTAACAACAATTTGACGGCACTAGCAGTTAGCTAGGATATCGCTTGTCGAAGTTATCACCTCGGTAGCTCAATTAGAACTAAACTAAAATTCGGACCATCCACCCGCTTATATAGGCAAAATAAAGGAATGATCTAGAATCGTCTAGTGTAGAACATTTGAGAAGCTATAAATCTTTTGTTGCGCCGCCAGTGAGGCGACAAATATCAAAAGCTTTGATGTTTGCCGCCTCCCTCTTTGATGATCGCCGCCACTCGGCTTGCTGGCTGACTTGATTCCGCAGGAGCAAGCGACAAACCCCATATAACTCGATCTTCCTCATTTGGAGTGAGTATGAGTAAGTAGTGTACTATTTTTTTTTAATTGGGTTTTTCAAAATGTCTCGCGGATCGAATCAAATCTTACACCGGGCCGGATCCGGCCCGCGGGCCGCTTGTTGCCCACATATGTCGTAAATGGACAATGCGAGATTCGAACTGGCGGCCTCTTACACTAGTCGAACCCTTTAAAGCATTCGGCTACTACAGGCGCTAAATTTTAAATGGAAAACAAAAATTCTATCAAAAAAAATATTTAAAAAGATACTGGTGGTGTCGCTGGAATACTGTCTTAAATCAAAATATCAATAAATATACGAGGACATTCTTCAAACCTGTTTGTTTATGCCCTCCGCGTATACTTGTACTGTTAAAGTAGCCAGCTAATGCTGTATACCTGTTTTTAAGTCATCATGACTTTGGAAACGTTCTCCTGATCAGAGATCCTTGAGTTTACTGAATAAATGATAATCACTTGGAGCCATACGAAAAGTGGTTAGAAAGCTCCCATTTGAACTCCGAAGGAGATCAGTGACCTTTTGGGCCATACGGGGATGAGCATTGTCTTGCAGAAGAATAATGCCACTTGTCAGCATTCCGCCCTTGTTCTTAATGACCCTACGCAGCTTCCGAAGTGTTTCACAGTATCAGTCTGCATTTAAGGTCGTCTCTTGGGGTAGGAAATCAACCAACAACAGACCTTTTTGGTCTCAGAATACTGAGCCTGTAACTTTTTGGGAAACGATTGCTTACAGTTGCGTGGCCTTGTTAGAGATCGTGGATGATGTTACTCTATGGATTTGCGTTTTGTCTCAAGAGTAAATAGCACACCCAGGTCATGTTGTAGTATGGTAACAATTTGTTCAATGAATGTGTCGCTCTGTTGCTCGTAACGAGTCAAAAACGTCAACATTGCACCCATGCGGTTGATCTTGTGCTCTTCAATAAGCATTTTGGCCACCCATCGTGCGGATTTTTCTGTAATTCAGCTGATCCATTAGGATTTCATGATTGTAACATTTCCAGAAATTACTCTCATTTCTTTAAGCTTTAGCGCGTGGTCTGTCTGATTGAAATCATCGACACTTTTCTTCAAATCATTGTTGATAAGGGACGGATAACCTGACCGTTTTACATCGTGCACATTATCTCTTATGTACCATTGTAAACAGTCATAACACTCACACCACGACCCGGAAGAACGTTTTTTTCGCAAAGCTGCGATGTTACTGTTGACATCTGCGCCACTTTTCTTTTAATTGGATCAATAGCGTCATTTGTATGACTAAACTGGTTCTTTGAATATTAGAAATTTATTTTTAGTATATCAATCCTTTATTCTGACGACACTTTATTTATGATAAGCTAAATATTACACACGGGGCTCCCTACTCTAAGTAGAATTACTCTGAAGTACTCTAATTAAATAATTTCTCTAAGGTCATTAATAATAATAACAAAATATAATAAATTGGTCAGCTATCAGTTGTTAATATTGTAACCGAACCGGTTTTCTTGTCTGGAAACTTTTGGGAATGGCCAGACAACCCCTCCTGCTCTTTTGACCGGCGAGCCACTGCTGAGAAACAAACTTTTTGTTGGTGTTTTCCTCCGGCAGTCGAAACAGGGCCATTAGTTAGCCTAAAGATTGTCGACTTACCCTCCTCGTCGGCTTTCTCTTTACAAAGTGACTAACCCTCCAGGACTTTACTAAGGGTACCAATTGATCTTTTTTATGGCGAAATAGCAGAACGACTTTTATTATTTTACAATTATATATTGAAAATTTTGAGACATTGGAATTGAACTAACAAGCTACACAATTAAATGAAATAACAAGTGAACAAAAAGAAAAACCAAAACACAATTATCTTAATGAATATTTTAACATACTATATTGTCGTTTAACATAAGCAGAAGTAATTTTACTACAAAAGTTATTTATTGAGGGATTTTATGTATTTGCAATGGTTAGTTTTAAGCAGAAATTTTTAACATCTTACCGGCCGACGTGGGTAATTAATTCTTCTCGTAATCCAAATTATAGGGCACAAAAACTTATACAACACTCACAAAAATGTAAACAAAGGAAAGGGGGAATTTGTACGAATTTTAGCACTAAAACAAAACACCTCTCGAGGAAAGCTTTTGCTTCCTGTTTTCAAATTTTTAGGCTTATTTTGATTGCAAACTTTTAAGAAGAGAAGCTTAATCTTTAAGATTTGGAAACGCCCGAACGAAATGGAGACGCATGCTTTTACTTTAGCCGAAGTCCACGAATTAATTAATTGAAAACAGCAATGTTAAGGGTTTTTATAAACTTTGGTTGTGACGTCATTTCGCACCGATCATAACTAGTTACGCTTCTCCTTACTGGAGGGCGCAAGTATGACCAAAGGCGTTATTAAAAACGTTAAATTAAAACGCTCTACTTGAGAGTAACGTGGGATCTGCTGATCAGCATTTGTAATATACAATAAACAAAGAAGCAGATAATATACAAAGTAATACCATATTATCTTAATTACGCGAGTCTTTAAACGAAAATAGATTATTATTTCCTGTGAAGTAGACACTGCTTCAGCAAATGCGGCAGTACCTATCATCTACGCATTAATAAAATGAATTTAAATACTTTGTATTATACAGGATGGAATTTTGTATTCTTACAATATGTTTGGGCTCGTGGAGCGATTACAGTTATCTCTCAGCATTCGCCGAGGAGCAAGGAAAACCACAGTAAAACCTTACTCTACGAGCAGAACCTGGGAAACAAATCCAGGCCCTGTTACTGATAGCTAGCAAATTATTCTTCTTCTTCTGGGTTTGAAAGAGGCAGTTTCTAATTCCGATAGCTGTGTCGTTTTCAGGTAGTTCCTCGGCCCTTCACAGATCATGAAGCTGTCCCTCTATAAAATGGAAATGGGTGATGAGAGACTAGTCCATGTTGTTCTGATGGACGAGCCCAGCAGCAGAGTAGGAGCAACTCAGGCTAATGATCTGCTCCAGGAAAACGCCGCCGCTGGTAGAATGAACCTCTCTTCATATACGACTGTTGTACCATGCCCCGAAAGGGGTGGGGGTCTGGATTTAACTGAACGGACCGAGAGGAGACAATCTCAGCAAAAACTTAAATCTTAAAGTGGCGGACTAGGTTCACAGGATGCGAGATTGGATAGAAGACCAGTCTTCACTAGCCCAATTCCCCGTATCCAGTGGTGTTATGTGACCCGCGTCGACAGAAGAATGGCATCTGGGACAAAAAGAGCCACGAACGGAGCATCTGCGGGCCTCACACCTGTGCGGAGGGCACCGCAGGTATGGGCCACCCTTTTCCTCCTGCTCGTGGAAACTACATGGACCGGAGTAACAATAAACCATCCCGAAGGGACCAAGTGAGGGCATCCGAAACCTATTCTACTGGGATTCTAGAAAGTTATACAACTGTTTCGAAGGCATATACTACGCAAGACAGTAATAGTCATGAAAATTTTGTTGCAGAGGTACAACATCACAGACTGCAGCTACGGAAACGTGGAGAATGATGCAACGCAGATGGAATTCCCCACTAACGAGGCCTCGTTCAGGGTCTTTGACAAGTACCAGTACCAGCCATTTTTGAAGCTCGGGAGGATTAAGTTCAAGGTCTTGAAAGATCTCTATGGCGAAAGTAAGGGTAAGCTAGGCGAGCCTTCAAGGCAGCTTCGGCAATACATGCTGCGGCAATGAAGAGCTTCACTCCGAAATACTCACAATCTGTGTATTGGTTAAGAAAAATCTAAAAATACTACCTTTAACCAACTTCTGGTTCAAACATTTGGTCGCAGTCCAAATAAAGTCAGGCGGAAAGGATATCTCGAGCGATTTAGCTATCGGATCGACATATATTACTTTTGATGACCCTCGCCTACCACCAAGAAGTGGAGGACCTGGTAGTGAGCAGCAGATCCAGTGGATAGCTGCTCATCAGCGGCTATGATGAACAACAACCCAAGGAGCGAGTCTTTACTAGAATTTATTATGACAAATAACTTGGACATACTAAATGTAGGCAGCGTACCTATTTTTATGAACTCAAAAGAAGGAAAGAGGCAATAGATATAACGTTAGCAACTATTTACGTACGAAGCAACGTCCATGATTGCCACGTGTCTAATGAGGAGATCACATCATAGGCACATCCATTTTAGTATAGGGGTTCATGAACCCGTAATAGAAACTTATCGTATTCCACGAAGAACTGACTGAGAAGCTTACATGGCAGAACTAGACTCTAATCTGAAAGGAATTCAGCGAAATATAAGCGACACAATAGACCTGGAATTCATTGCAGGGCAAATTCAAGAAGCTGTTACACCGGCAAGGGAGTTTCTAAGAATATGCTCTGGTGAAACAGAAAGTTTGAAAGCATGAGAAGGGAAGGCAGGAAAAAGTTCAACAGAGCTAAGAAAACGTCGGTCTGGAATGAATATAGAAACGCCCTTACTGATTACAACAAAGCTTTGGGAGATTCAAAGAGAGAATTCTGGAGGAGGTACTGCGAAGACATTAAGATCGGTAGCTGCATTAATGTCATTTTACGCTGTTCCAGTGAACCTGGTGTTTGTTTGCTATCCACTTAGCCACTGCACTACGTTCCGCGGTTTTAGTTATTTTCAGACCCGGTTCTGGTCTTGTGAATATTATTTCAAAGCCCTTTCTTGCCAGCTTGTTTGGTATGCCCTTATGACTGGGCAACCATACCAGGGTAACTTTGTTGTGTCTGGCCAGGACTCTCAAAGTTTCCGACCGATCCCGAGCTAGTTTAGAAGTTATTTCCGTTTGTTGCACGGTGGTATATTGCCCCAATACCATAGATTCTTATGATTCCGTATAACCAGCTCCAGTACCTTTTGATCCATCTGCATAACAGTTTTGACTATGAAGCAGGGGCTTTCTGTTTGGCTTTCCGCTCATCCCAGCACAAGGTAACCTTCAGAGTTTGCTAAGGGAAAGTTAGGAAGTCATCATGTCACTTCCCATTTCAAAGATAGGGTCTGCGACGTAAAGTATTTCGGTGCCCTGCCGCTTATTTTTTCAAAAAATGATTTGCATCGTTGTTGACTATTGTAATATACTTCAAATTATCTTTTAAAAAAGATATATTTATGGTTCCAGAGATATTTATAAAAATCTAAAAATCTCGTAAGGGTAAATGTAAGGAGAGCGAGAAAGAACCGATAAAATAAATGGTGGTTTTATACCACGATACTCTTTTAGTCTGTACAGTTTCATCGAAATCTGAATTTTCGGGTTGCAGATGTTCCCTTGTTGCACAAGGTAAACTTATCAGTTACATTTGAGCATCCAATTATTATATTTGTTACGTGACTATTACATATCGATTGTGAACACTCTTCCGACGCAGATACATTATACGTTTCAGTAAAGGAAATAGAACAGAACTGCGATCCGGGCGTATATCACCAAATAAGAATATCGAAAAGTGTAAGGTCCAAGTGGACGTCTAATAAAGTAAGCGAACAACGGCGGATAAGGTGAAGATTTAGTGCTCTAGTCGTGCGGTGATGGGTGGAAAGCGAAAGCTTCCAATATCACCACGATACCGACGTTGGCAGGTCGAAATCGATATGCTAGGGGTGGTCCGCCTTTATTGCGCGGTCATTTTATGTGCGGGATAAATTTATCTTAAAGCAATTTTGTTCGCTTTTTTTTGCGGTGGTAATGGTGTGCCGTTCATTCTTATACCAGATACGGGCGTACATAAAATAAACGGAATTATCGATTAAAATAAGAAGAGAAATGTTGTATCCCTGGGATTCTTGCTTTGGGCAAAATCTAATTTGTGCTAGATTCAAAGGTAGGTATTGTACATATAAATTTGATAGAAATGTATTAAAAAATGAGTCCTATTACATACATACATATTACAGTTCTTAGTTCTTATTTTTATCGTAGTCAGATAGCACAATAAGAAGTTTGCCATAGAGAACACATACAGTAGGAGCTTATTTTCTACTCACTAGCTGCTGGTGCAGAACTGGTTGCTTGTTTGCTTTGATATATGCGTTAGCAGACGTTGGTAAACGAAGATTTACTGATAACATAGCAGACTTTATGAAAAGATAAATAATCACAATTCATCTTAAACTCCGTGATCCACATAGAGGTCCTGCACAAGACTACCTATTGGATTTCATATTAATTAAATATAATTATTATTATATTAATATAACAAAGAATATAGACAATATTCAGGTTCCTAAGTACCGTTGATCTCTTTATGAATTAAGCTCGACATATAAAGGATTGCTTTTTTGTAATAAGTACTTTCAAAAACAGGTTAATAGCCTTACTAGCAGATAAAGTCTACTATTCGATAGAGGAAATATATTGTATTTGGTACGTTGGGAGCTACTGGCGGTATGTGTACTAATTAATCAAGACCTATAGTGAATATAGCTGGTCTTCGTTCGCATAACTGTTTGCAGGATTAATCGTCCAAAGTATGGTGTAATATTATTTTGCAAAAATCAACACCGACCCCTTTTATTAAAAGACATAGTTATAGAACTAAATGGTATCAGGCTAGCTATTGTAGACGATGTAAAAAACCTGAGGCTTTGGATAGACAATGACTTGCGTTTTAAATAACAGGTTGCACACTGCTTGCAGAAAACCTGTGCCACACTAAAGAATATTTACCAGTTCAGACATGTGCTCTATCGGGGTATAAAGGTGCTTCTGGCAAATTCATTGATTCTCAGCCATGTTAATTACTGTGACGTAGTATATGGTTTAGCGTTAGACTTCAGACTCAGCTGACAAGTATCGTTTGCAAAAACTTCAATATTCCTGTCTACGGCTGATATTTGGTATTAGGAAGTATGACCATATAAGTCATAAGTTGAAAGTATTGCAGTAGCTTAATATGATTTAATAGGCAGAAATTGCATTGCTTACGTTTTTACCACAATATTATTAGAATTCGATTGCCGCATTATTTATTTGAAAGGTTAACATTCAGAACGGAAGTGCACACACTAAACCTAAGACATAAAGGCCTACTTATGCCACTTTTTCATCGCATGGAGCTTTTTAAACGATCATTTTCTTATAATGTTGCACATTATTACAACAAACTGCCTGCACAGTTTAAGACCCTTGATGGGTCCAGTTTCGGAAAAAGGTTATATCATTTCTTATTGAAAAATCAAAAGGTATTTATTTGTTTGAGCTATTTAACACTTTTGTGCTATTTGTACTCTAGCTGCCGGATTAACCACAATTGTATTTTTTTTTATATGCATACACACATTTTTTTGTGATATCTTGTTTGATATTCTTTGTTTTTCCTTTTGGCAGCAGCACGTATGTAGGGGTTAAGTGGGAGAGCAGTCACCACGTTACACATGTTATTATTGTTATTAAATAGTTTGTAATTACGTTCCTTCTTTGATATACATACATATACAAACGTCGTACGTCCGATGTTGATTTGGTGCCAATTGATGGGTAGCTTATTATCATCGCGCAACCAGAAAGCATGAGGTTTCCTGTATTCGTGACGAGACACTTTGTTCGGCAATTGTCCACTTAAAAAATTAAAATATTGAAAATTACAATTGCATGCCCTGTCATAGAACTGAAACATGAAAAACAAAAACCACTATTCTTCTGATCGTACTACACTTTTTACTATCTTTGACGATATTTTGTAGTATCTATTTCACACTGTCGAAATCGATAATAAAAAATATGGGTTATAATTAAATTCTCTAAAACATTATGCTATTAATTAATGCTAACGAAATTAACGGAATTATCTCTAACTTTCTCTCCATATCGAAGCTTCTACAGTGAGTGAAAGCCAACCTGGGAAGAAGTATAATCACATCCACAATTGGTGGGGCTACCATTGAGGTAGAAGCGGGAGGAGGGTGCACGCAGGGTGGAGTTCTTTCTCCTTTGCTGTGGGCTACCCTAGTTGATTACCTAATCCGGAGTCGAACCGGAAAGGGATTCCATTGCCTGGAATATGCTGACGACCTTGTAATAGTCGTACAATAGCCGTCTGGTGGAGCGTATGGAAACCGCTCTAAACACGGTTGACAAATGGTGTAAACAAGAGCGACTATCAGTGAATACTCAACGAACACAGGCTGTCACGTTCACAAGAAAAAGAACGCTAGAAGGCTTACAGCCACTAGTGATAGGAGGCGAAAGGATTCCATATGTCAAAGAGGCGAAATACCTGGCGGTATGGTTTGATCAAAGACATACATGGAATTCATATATCTGGAAATTGATCAGCAAAGCCACTATCGCCCTAGGTAGGTGCAGGAGGCTGTGTGGAAAGAATTGGGGACTTAGCCCCAAGATGACTCTTTTGCTATACACAAGGGTAATTAGACTCATGATAATATACGGAGCATTAGTATGGTGGCCAAAGGTGCGGCAGGTGGGGGCGACCAAAATGTTGGATGGCGTGCAGAGGCTGGTGTGCCTGTGCGCCACGGGGGCGATGAGATCGGCCCCTACCACCGCAATTGAAGTAATTCTGAACCTGCCACCAATACATATTTATATACAAGAAGCCGCAAGGTCCACAGTACACGGACTTTCGCATAGTCATGTACCGATATGTAAATTGCACGGCGTTGACTATAAAAAAAAACTGTTAGATGAACTCAAGGAGGCACCCCTTTTAGGAATGCCATGTGATGCCATGGTTCAGAAATTTAACCTAGATAGAAAATATCAGGTTAAATGCCAGAAAAGAAGGACTGGGAGACAGGTACTCCGGTAAGAGCGGACTCAAACTGGTATACTGACGGCTCTAAAACGGACTACGGCGTTGGAGCGGGAACATACGCCAAGCAGCCCAAACAGGCTCTTTTGGTAAGCTTCAGCAAAGACACCACTGTGCTCCAAGCTGAGGTTGCTGCAATACACCACGGTGTCCGAGAAATAGAAAGATGTACCGAGCCAGGTCTTCTCTGACAGTCAGCCCACACTTAAAGCGATCAGCTCCACAAGCGTGGACTCTAAGTTGATTTGGGACTATGTAAGCGCCCTAAATGAGGTTAGCACCCAAAGGAAATTAACCTTGGTCTGGGTCCCTAGCCAATCGGGCGTGAGAAGAAATGTGGCAGCGGACGAGTTGACCAAGCGAGGTTCGTCAAGGCCATTCATTGGAGCCGACCGTTCTATCGGCACTACCAAATCGCAAATTGAAAAATCCATCAATGAGTGGATACATAATTAGTCCAGAGAGTTGTGGCAAAAATCATCGCGGCAAAGACAAGCAAAAGAGTTCCTAAAGGAGCAGAGGCCTGAATTCACGTGAGATCTACTGAATAAAGACAGGAAGATAAAATGATTGTAGGTCTCCTGACTGGTCATTGTAGAGTGAATAGGCATATGTACAACATTGGCCTGGCAGATGTTGCAACCTGCAGATACTGCCAAGAGGAGGAAGAAACACCAGTTCATGTGCTGTGCCAATGTGAAGGCCTGGCGAGGACAAGGTTTTTAGTATTTGGGGGAGGAGATGATCAAAGATGATAGGCCTAATTAAGAGGGCAAAATTAGAGAGCGTCCTCTAGGAAAAAGGGGATCACAATAGATCTGAAAAGGTCGCGGTGAAATAAGTCCATAGGCCACCCCAATCCTAATCTAATCTAGTCTAATCCATGCCGTATAATAACAGCGCTGATTGTAAATATCCTATAATTTTTTAATCTACATCCACCAATTCTCGCACAAACTTTGTTAGAAATTATATATACTCCTTAATTTTAAGTTTGCGATAACTTTCACAATGCCCCATGTATTTGTGCGCGAAAAATATTTAAACACCAGAGACGCTGTCTTTTTTTTTTCGCATTAAAAACCCTGCTAAATATTTTCACAAGACAATGGCGGTTTTATTAAAAATTTCATTCGATAATTTTCACAGGTCTGGAAGCTGGCTCGTCAATTTTAATTAAAACCTACCCAGGCAGCGTGCGGTGCGCGGTTAAAACGTAGAAAAGTAGGTCGCCCTATTTGCATATTTATCATCTTCGGCGAGGTTTATCATTTAATTAGAATTCTTTTAGGTGCAGTACCCACTTCGCGGTTCATCCTCATCTTAACCGCGCGGATCTAAGGAGCGGTGGGGAGTCGAACGTAATCTTGAAGCCGATAACGGCGTTGTGTGAATTTCCTTTGCCATTCTTTCATGCGCTGTTTTCAAACGCAGACAGCACTCTCTAATCTCTACAGGGATGTATTTTATAGAAAAAACAGACTGCTTAACTTAATTTTATAATAAGGTACGGAAGCAATTTTTCTATTGAGGAGAAAAATTTCAAATTACAAATTTACAGTTTCTTTTTTTTTCGTGAAGTTAATATTTTTAAACAAAAAGGTTTGAAGATGTATATGGCGCAGCCATATAACGTACTTGGTCATTTCATGAAGAATTTAGGCGGTTCACGAAATGTTAACATATTCTAAAGCAATAAAATATTTCATTGGATGGCCAAAAATGTTAGGCATTTCATGAGATGCAAAATTAGTTTAGACGCTTTATGAAATCTAGCTTTGTTTGTTTTTCCAAGAAGGAAATACCTACTTAATTATAATAATAATTAAAAAAAATGTATATTTGGATATATCTTATACACTGACAATCTTTTATTAGGCATAATAAAATTATTCTACAGTTAGATGAGCGGCAAAGGAACCATTAAAAATATAATAAATAAAAATAAAATAAATATAAACATTCAGATATGTATGGTTATATTTTACCTGTTCACTCAAAGTAATAACAGGTGACAACGGCTGTTGTATACTTTTATTTTTTCTACATACGCATCTATCACTGTTACTGCGCTTTTTTTAATCTACATATGCATATCATTAGCCAATAACGATGCACCAGCTGATATTAACCTTTCTGCACTAAACCAACCGTTTATAGTTCCATGTGTGCAGGCTATTTGATCGACATCATTGCCTTCGACAACATCCTGTAACATAATCTGCAGTTCCTCTTCTGTTTGTAATTCAGACCTCTAAAGAGCATATAATATTCATTCATGAATACGTACTACCCTCCAGGTTCTTAAAACACCTTAGATAATCTCAATAATTACCGTGACCAGTTACTAACTGTAACGTCTGATACGACAAACTACATAATTCTCATTTCCCTAAAATATTCAAAATTCCGATAAATTTCCTAGTCCACCTACCATTTAAAGTAGAATCCCACTTACCCTGCCAATTATTATGAGGTTCATTTCTAAACGCCTTTTCAACTAAGCTAACTGAAATTAATCCATAGCTAATTACTGCGCTATCCCCCTTAGAGACCGCCTCTTTCGCTAATTCATCCGCTCTCTCATCACCGTTTGTACTTACGTGAGCCCTAGTCCAAAAAACTTTCACACCTCTTTCACGTAATATATCCCAAGTACTTTAAGCGCTGATTCCTGGGGTTATTTTTATGATAAAAGTTCATAAGAACATATGTCCAAAATCGCTTAGTTCTAAAGTTGTACAATGTTTAATAGTAAGTTAACATAATTAATGTTTTTATATAAATTATAAAAAAATTAGTAAACAAAATTAACTTTACTAACTGTTGAAAATAACCGCTCCCAACTGCAATACAAGCTTCTATCCTCCGTCGTATTGACTGGCGAGTCCGTTCTAAAATACCAGGGGTATTTCGAATTGGTTGAAGAGCTGCGATAATACGATTTCTCAGTTCATCGACATTTTCAATGGGAGTCGTATAAACTAATGATTTAAGGTGATCTCCGAGAAAAAAGTCCAAAGAATTTAATTCTTTTTTGTGGGTGGAAACCTTTTATAGGCACTAGGTACCGGTTCTGCCCTTCCCTAGTAGTGTGGGATTCCGTAACTCTCTAGAGCTCGTGTACCCACTAAAACCACCCCAACTCTTGCACCCTGAAGCGGAACTACTCTCGTATTACTTCACTGCAGGGGCAGTCTACATACTACATGTGCCTAGGTTGTCTCTCCTCTAGTTCCTTTCGACGAATAATGTTTCGTATGGCTTCCGTGGTTTCCTGCCAGTCACTCCGGGGATCTTCCATGCAAGACCGTACAGATGCTTTCGTGAACTCCCTGGCTGTTTTGGTTTTGAAGGTCTCACGCACGTCCCCCCACCGATGACAGATGAAGAGAGTGTGTTCGGCCGTGCGCGTTCACCACAGTATGGGCATTTGTAGGTATCTGTCCGCCGTTTCCTCCAAAGGTATTCCCGAAAACAACCGTGTCCGGATAGAGCCTGCGTCACGTAGTAGGCGATTCCCACGTCCTTCTGCAGCCAGAGATCATACTCTGGGATCAGTTCGTAGTCCACCTTCCCTTGGCGTCGTGTCCATTGGTTTACCTGCCCGCATCAGCCGCGCTCTTGCCTCTTTGCTTGGACACCTGATGTATGTCTAACCTCTCCTTGACCAGTAATTCAATAGGGGAACCCCCGCCAAGATACAAGCTTCCTCCGCCGATATTGATGTGTACGCGCTGCAAACACGAATGCAGCATCTTTTCTGGGTGTTGTACTTATTTTTTTTTGCAAGAGCCTCTGATTAGCAACGCCAGCGTTCCACACTGGCGCAGCGTACAGTATCTGACTCTGGACGACGGATGCCAGAACCTCTCCTTTGAGCGCTCTATTGCCTAGCAATATTGGGGCATTATGCAGATAAGGCCTAGTGGTTTTTTCCGCCTTAAGGACTTCTCTCATTCACTGTGCTTAGCAAAGTTAAGCTCCTGTCGAGCCATACCCCTAAGTACTTATGCCTCCTTTGGTGTAATCGTCTCGTTGCCAACAACAAAGCGCACAGGAGACATCCCTTCGTCTAGTGGAGAGGATGACCGACTCGGTTTTTTTTTGGTGCCAGTTCCAGGCCTGTTAGCTTTAGCCAACGTTCCACTTTCAACAGGGCGGCATCCGCTCTGACCATCAATATCTCCTCATTCATTTCCAGTGGTCACCAGGGCCAATGTCGCCGGCAAAATCGACCAGGTTGTGTGCCATGGGACAGCTCCATGTCCAAAAAGGTCGTCATACATCGCGTTTCACAACGCCGGACCAAGGACCGACCCTTGGAGGACTCCACTATGCACAGCTACGGTGAGGGATTCTGTATCAGTCCGCAGCTCTATGGCTCTACTATCTAGGTACGACGCCACGGTACTAACCGGTTAAGGGCTAATGCCTTTCCTGAGAAGCGCTTTCAGAATTTCCAACCGGGAGGCGCTATTAAAAGCGTTTAATACACATCTAGCGTTATAACCGCGCACAGCCTACGATGTTGCGGTGCATAGTTCACAGCTTCTCTAGCTAAGCGTGTCACGGTTTCGACCGCATCTATCGTTTCCATACCCTTCCGGAAACCGAACTGCCACCTCGACAGTCCGTCCCGAGCCTCCATCTCGTCGTTTAGTCTGAGGTTTAGGAGCTGTTCGTAGAGTTTGCTCTCAGCGTCGAGCAGGTAGACGGGCCTATACGCTGCTGGGTCTTCTATAGATTTCCCGGCTTTCCGTAGCAATATTAAGGTTCGCTTTTTCCACTCTCCAGGGAACTCACCAGCCTCCCACAAACTATTATAGAAATTCAGTACCCATTCTGGCTCCTTCAACACCAGTTGTTTGATTAATTCGCAGGGATATTCCGGCAATCCACGGTTGTTCTTTGAATTGTTTGCATGGCAGCTTTTTAAATTCCTCTATCCGTAAACATTCTTCAGGGGACATCTATCTGCGAATCTGTTCCATTGTACAGCGTTCCTGTTGGCGGAAATAAATGTTTCCACCACCTCCATTATCATGGTTATTAGACATTTTAGTCCTTGGGGGAACCTTATCCTTGGACGGTAATCTTGTAAGAACTTAAGTCTGGAGACCGAGGTTGTGGACCTTCCCGTCCTATCCACCGATCTGGATACGCATTGTTCAAAAACTCAGGAGCAACTAAACTAAAATGCGCTGGAGCACCGTCATGCAAAAAATAAACTTTGTAATCTTAATTGCAACGGAACTTCTTCCAGCATTAGGGTAGCTCCTCTTCAAGAAAATTACGGTATACCTCGCTATTTAACCGCATCAGTAAAAAATGTGGACCTATCAAGTGATCTCCAACAATTCCAGCCCACACATTGACAGAGAGAGAATTGATTTGATGACTGGCATTCACTAGTTCGTGCGATTTTCTTCGGCCCATATGTGATATTATGAAAATTATAAATCGCTTTCTAGAGAAAGTAGTCTCGTCGGTGAAGAATATTTGAGCCAATATAGTCAGGATTTTTGTGCGATTTTTGCGTTGCATCCATTGACAAAAAAGCCACTCTTTGCGGAAAATCTGCCGGCAAAAGTGCCTGCCCCGTGGACAGTTTATAGGATCCAACAGTTGATCTTTCAATATTCTCCAAACTGTGCCTGACTAATGTTAAGTACACGTAATTTTCTGTGCTTGTGGTAGGATATCCTCAATTTCATTTAGTACCATTTCTTCAAGTTTTGAGTTCTCACTGTAGATGGGTGCCCGTTATCAGTCGTCCGTTTTTTTTTAAATTTCCCGTTTCACTAAGACGTTGGTGAAGACGGGCAAATATGAATGTTGCGGGATGATACGGTTCGGGTATTCCTTCTCATAAAGACGTCTAGTAGCACGCGAATTTCCATTGCAAGGCCGTAAACGAAATGCATATCACACATCTCAGCATTCGTGTAATTCATTCTAGAAAACAGAAACTGGCAATAAACTGAATGAATACTCTGACAACTATTGGCAAATATTGAAATGACAAATATACAATTCCTTCTCAACACAATTTTTTGAAGAACCAACTGTGATATTATATGTGTTATAGTTCATAATTTAGGTATTATTAAACATTCAATAACTTTAAACCAAACCGTTTTGACATATAACTCATAGAACTTTTATGATCAAAATAACCTCAGGAATCAGCTATTAAAGTTTGTCGCATATATTGAGAATCGCCCTGTAAATAGCTCTGTATCCCTGTAGTGCATTGTGATATTAAGTTTCAATGTTTTTGTACAGATTGTAGAATTAAGTTCAAAGGTATGTTGGGGAAGAGTGAAATTACATCAAGACTGATAACGACATAACCTGTGGGGATAGTCTTGTAATTCATGAACAAAGCAAACTCAAAACTGTCTTTTAACATAGTACTCATTGTCTTTATTATACGCTGTGGAAAGAATGTTAGTTAAGAATGATGCAAGTTTACTGTTAGGGGCGTTGATAGAAGAGATAATTGGTCTGAGTGAAAGAATCGGTTTATGTATCTTAGGTAAACCATAAAACCTAGGTGCTACGGAGTTGTACAAGCTGAGATCTTTTGCTATTTGACTTTCAATGTGACTATTATTCTTTAATGTGCTTACAATTTTCCCACTACATGACTAACGCTCAATGTCGTTTCAGAATTGACATCGCTGCGTATTGTAAGGTCATTTTATTCATAGATTCCTAAACTAAAATTAAATTTTGTTGATTACGGTATATTTATATAATCAATTCCCCTTTCTACCAATTTAGAGGTGTTGGTATACCTTTTTTATACAATTTTGCAATTATAAAAGGATTCTAGGATGATATCCTGTTTCGAAGAGAAGCTATAGACGACGTAACCACTTATTAATTCCACGAGAATATAGGTCAAATTTTCAAAGCCTAATGTTTCATGCCGTTATAATAGAGGTGTAAGCAATTTTGACGTATACATCCTACAATATAATTTGTTACATCAACATGTCATGTCCGCCTATAGCCGACTAGCACATAAAATATTACCAGTTTTAGAAATTCAGCTCCGCCTATTATATTATCCGTTTCGAACATTTTACTAAGCCTTTACGAACATTAAGTCACTGTGCTACTCAACTACATCTATAAATCATCGTCAAACCTTCGGAATAATAAACACGGAAATTAAATTGAACATCAGGGTCTACATAATGCGTCTCAACAGAACGCGGGATTGCCATTATAAATTGTTGCAAAATTTAATTTGGAATAAGAATCACCCCGGGGACCCGGGCAAATCTGCCCCAAACTTTCTAGCAACATTAATAATTGGCTGACGTAGACGTATACCGAACAAATCACTAACAATAAGTTGTATGTTGGTTTTCCAGTTTTATGCGGTTACTACGGCGACGGAGTAAAGGAAAGACTTCGCAAACTTTTAGGCTCTCGTGTTAGCGCAAACCGGTCGATGGGTAATTATCCACTGGAAAGTTTCCGTATTCGCAGAGAGAATTTGAAGCATCATTAGGTCGAAATAAAGAAATCGATTAGGGCACCACTACTACGGTTTGGATGTTACTGATTAGCACAAAACAAGTTGCGCAGTCTGTTAGTTATTGACAGTTGCATGTTTCTCTTACTGAAATAATTGCAAAAACATGGGAAAAGGCTCTTATATTTCAATTAAAGCACGAATTGCTATAGTTGAGCGAATGTTGAAAAATTGCAAAAAACAAACCTTTTGACCTGCTACAAGAAACGCGATATTGCTAATGCCAAGTATTACACACCTGTTGCTATTTTGTGATGACAAATATTACGACCAGTTTGAAGACTCGAAAAAGCTGATTGGCTTCAGGCCAGAAAGGTGATGCAAACACAGTAGGGTATAATGATGATAATAATAAGTTAATATTTACATACCGCCAGAAGATAAATCTTATCTTCAGAAGATAAATCTGGCGGTATGTAAATATTAACTTATTATTATCATCATTATACCCTACTGTGTTTGCATCACCTTTCTGCTCTTACGTTAGATCTTCTTGATAAAAAGCTTTTGATTTGTGGCGACTTTAATTGTCCTAAATTTAATTCTGCTGATATCTTTGACCAGAAAAGCAATACTTTATTGAATTTTATCATTGCTTTAGATATTAAACAGCACAATCAAGTATTAAATTGTAATAATAATTTGCTAGATTTAATTTTTTCTAACCTTGGTTATTCGTTTATGGTATCCCATGATACTAATCCATTAGTACCTGAAGACGCCTATCATCCAGCGCTTAATATATACATTGACTTGCAAGAGACTCGCAAACTCGGAAGTTTTCGCTCTAACGACAATATTAGATATAATTATAGACTTGCTAACTTTCCTGTATTATATAATGATTTACTTGAAGTCGATTTGGTCATTCTTGCATAATATCTTGATGTTAATGAGCGGGTAACTTCATTTTATACCATTATTAATCAGATTTTGCAAAGATCTGTACCCGCAGTCAGATCAACACGTAGATATTTTCCTCCTTGGTATGACTGTAACATTATAAGAAACATTAAGCTTAAAGAATATTATTATAAAAAGTGGAAAAATTTTAAAAGCGAAATTTATCATGGTGAATATAGGAGATTACGCTCGTTGTTAAAAACCAGATCAGGGGCGCATATCAACTATACATAAGTAGACTGGAAACTAATATGTCTCGCAACCCCAACTTTTTTGGCAGTTCATGGACAATAACGCGGTTTCTAGAATACCTGGTGTAATGCATTATAACGATGTAGTTGTGAATACCCCTTCCGGAATAGTTAATAACTTTGCTTGCTTTTTTTCAACAGTATATCAGAACGTACAGTATCTCTCAGGTAATGTAACACCGTCTCATATGAACTCACTACCTCTTTTATTTTCTGCTATTACATCCAATGATGTTCAAGCCAGTATTAAAAAACTTAGAGCTGATATGACCATGGGTTATGATAATATACCTGCATTTCTGGTACGGACAGCGCAGTATTTTTTCTGAACCACTCTCTATCATCTTTAATTAGCAATACGTACCGTTGTGTTCCTGATTTGTGGAAAATAGCCAGAGTGATCCCTGTTTTAAGAAGGGAGACAAATCTGATATGCACAATTATAGGCCAGTTAACATTTTATCGAATTTTGCAAAAATTTTTGAATGTGTTTTATACAATCAGATGTCTTTCATGATCAAACCATATTTGTCAATACACCAACATGGATTCATATCTGGAAGATCAACCACAACTAATTTAATTGAAGTGACACAGTTTGTTTGTGAAGCCCTGGATGATCGTCAACAGGTCGATGTTCTTTATACGGATTTTACAAAAGCGTTCGACACCATTAACCATGCTTTGTTGATTGCAAAATTAGCAAACTATGGCTTTACGCCTCAAGTTACGAATTTGATTGAGTCTTATTTATATAATCGTACATGCTATGTTTCTTATAACGGCTTTAACTCTGGTTCGTTCGTTGCTACAGCAGGTGTCCCGCAGGGATCCCATTTGGGACCCCTTTTATTCAATATTTACATAAATGATTTATTAACTTCACTTGACGGTAATTTTGCTGCTATGCTGATGACTTAAAATTTTATACCAGGGTTTCATCTATATCTGACTGTGTTCTACTTCAAAACAAGTTAAACATCATATGTCAGTGGTGTCATCAAAATCAATTGCACCTTAATGTTGACAAATGCGCCATAGTGTCTTATGTGAAAAGTAATACTTTTATAACGTATCCTTACGGTATTAATGGGCTATCAATTCCTCGGCATTCCACCTACAAGGATCTAGGGTTCTTTTTGATTCAGCGTTAACATTTAACAATCATATTAATGAAATTGCAAATTCTGCTTCCAAAGTTTGGGATTTTTGATTCGTTCCTGTAGATTGTTTACAGAGCCTACTGTTTTAAAAACTTTATTTAACTCTATTGTTAGGCCGAAGCTTGAATATGCCTCTCTGGTCTGGTATCCACACTACACCGTTCGGAAATTGGCAATTGAAAAAATCCAAAGGAGATTCCTTAAATATTTATCATTTAAAATTGATCATGTGTATCCACCACGTGGAGTGGATTATACTGATCTACTTAATAGACATAGTTTCTTTTCTTTGGAGAGCAGAAGGACAAGTGCTAGTGTTAGTTTTTTGAAAGGTTGGTTTGTAATGATGTTGATTGCCCTGCTGTGCTTTCGCAGATTAATTTTGTCTTACCTACGCATAATACTCGTTGTTTTGATGTCGTTAAGATACCTTTTGCAAGGTCCAATGTACTCAGGCGAGCACCACTTACACACATGGCAATTAACGGCAATAGACTGTCTCAGAATTTGTTTATTTAATGTTTCTGAACAATTCGTATTTTTTTTTTTACATTTACTAAATTAATTTAGGTTTAGTTTAAGTTATTGTAGCACTATATATAGTACTTATTATATTATTTTGTCCTGTTATTGGCATGTTCTGTTGGACAAATATACGTATTATTATTATTATTATTTTTATTATTATTATTATTATAATATTACATATTTTATTAATTATCAGATTTACAATTACTACATGGAAAAAAAAAATGAAAATTAATAATTGTAACGATAACTTCTACAAGTTAATATAAAGCGCTATTGTAGGATTCATGAAGTGTGAAATCAGAGTGAATGGGTATGGGGTAAACGAGACATAGACGAATTTCACAAAATAATGAATAAAGATTTATTTAAAATATATTCTTGATTATATATTTTAACAACCTATTCGTCTGCATGTTATTGAAAAAATATTCATGTTCAGGATATTTATTAATAACTAGTTCACAAAATTCAACGTGACGGTAATAATGGTCGGGTAAAATAATGGGATGTACTAATTTTGTAGTACCGATATTTACTCTTATGTAAAAAGTTTAAAACAGTTGTCGCACTAATATTACATTCGCAAGCTATTTATCTAGATATCATACGAGGATTTAATTTAAATAATCCTGAATTTCGATATCACTGATATTTTAATTTTTCTTATTTAGTAATGTAAACGTTGTTTCAAAACGGCGTACCGTATTATGAATAGTAGTCGCGCTAGGAATTTACCTTTCGGAATGATTTACTGCAAATAAATTGGCTGTAATTGCTGCTGAATTGCAGTCGTAAAATTGTTATATTATAAATAGGTTTTTCTCGGGTGTACAATACTTCATTTTTGTTTATAAAATTACTTACCGCGATCATAACTTACTAACCGTTATAAAACTTGAGGACCGTGCCGTAATACCCAACGACGCCTTATTTAAAGAAATGAACGAAATGAATCGAACACCGGTTCCACTTAAAGTGAATTACGCATGTCTAGCGATTCGTTCCCCTCACCTCGCAGTAGTACGGAATGATGGCTTCATTGAATTGATTCAAAGATCGATGTGAGGATAGCATTTTGTAATGACTAGACAAGGGGAGATTAGAGGTGAGTGCTTGCCGTTAGACAGCGATAGCTAGACGATTTCAGGATTCTATTGTCTATTTCGCACTCTTCGTTTTTTTATGTCATTGTCACTCTTCGAGGTATTCGAACTGGTTAACTTTTTCAAAATTGCAATCTCTTTCTTTCGTCTTGAATTTGGTATATTTGTTTCGTCTATTACCTCTGCTTTCATTTCCAAGTGCTTTGCTTTTTCATTGTTTATATGCAGTCCTTCTCAAGTTCTTATTTGGATCTTGTTACCAGGACTACGCCGTCTGCATATGCAATAAAAAATTTCTTATAATAAATCGAACCTGTTGTCGGGATCTTACTTTTTCTTATCGTCTCCATTACTAATTGTAAGTTAAATAGGTTCACCAGGAAGGGTGTCGCCTAGTCTTAAACCCTTTCTATTAAAATTCTAATTGCTGCATCTCTTAGTGTCATTTTCACCACGTTTATTATCTTTTTTGGAATTTTTAATCTTACCAGTGCTTCGTACACTCTTTTTCGGTAAATCGAATCGTATGCCTGTTTGAAGTCGTGTGTAGCCCTAAGTTTTGCTTTAACGTGAATATTTGATCCACTGTCAATCTCCCACGTCTGAAACCTCCTTAATATTCACCCACCACTTCGTCTTCGTATTTGTCTAGTTTTTCTGTATCATTCTCGCAACAATTTTGTATATTATGCCTTAAAAGTGCAATTCCTCTATATTTTTCGTATTGTGTTTTATCACCTTTCTTGTAAATTGGGCAAATAAGTGTGTTACTCCAATCCATAGGCGTTATTTTTTAAAAATAAAATCCATAATTTAACTCTGTGTGAGTTGCATTTAAAGGAACAAAGAGGAAAACAATGTCTTGATACTCACAAAATTCTTTAATGTGTCGCACGACTGGTTTCGCTCTAGCCGAGCATCCTCGGGCCAGCTACAGAAGTATCAATTTATGAGAGAGTGTAAAAATTATTAACAAATTAGTAATCTACAGGGTTAAAATATTTTATATATAAATAAGAGAGATAAGCAAAAGTAAAAAATTATTTAAAAGATGCTTACAATTTAAAATCAGTTTTAAAATAATCCAGCCCTAACAGCCAGAAATATTACACAGATATTTTTAAACATATATTTTATAAATATTTTTCGTGAGAGGTTTTTGAATATATTTTTCATATTTTTTTCTAAATATAGATAAAATATTCAATTAAAATATTTATTCCATATTTTAAAATTAATGTAAGCGCTATATTTTTTCTAAAATATTTGTAAAATATTTATATGAAAATTAAGATTTTTTTATGCAATCTATTTAATTTGTCGAAATGAAGTAAAATTGTTCTTGGTTATTTAGAATGTATAACGTCGATAACGAAAAGTTGAAACATATATAGAGTTGTCTAAAAGGCAAGAACTTGTTTTTTCACACTCACCATACAAGTTAATGATCAATAATTCTGGCATCTTTTAAGGCATACTGAAGGTTTATCAAATTAATCACTATTTTTTAATTGAAGTGTTCTAAATAAAAAACAAACGTATTTATTATCATTTTATTTGAATAAGCCAATAAAAATGAAAAATACTCATTTTTAAGTCTAGACTTGGCTGGTGCCAGATACAACCCTATGGCTTTTTTTATATCTTCGGTAGCGGCGCTCTCATTGCGTTTCCTTGTGGCCTCTAAAGCAATGCCAATTGTGTTAGATCATACTTATTTTTACTTTATTTCATAATATTTGAAAACATTCTACGTACAAACAATAAAACAACACAAAATATTATAACCTCTATTTGAGGTTATGACGCTTATCTACCGAGATGAATCTCTTAAGCAAATCAACTAGCAATTTATCTGGTAGATGCAGTACATGTATGATGCATAAAATTCCGACAATTATATTATTAAACGATTTTTGTACATAGCGATATTGAGCATTCCAATTATCTTATAAATGCCATGACATGTTCAAAGTTTTGCTTACCTCATAGTCACCACAAAAACTAAAACACACCCCGCAACAATTAATCACACAGTTAACCCTAATCTGCCCTAATCGTATACTATTATAAACTATAACATGTAACGGACAAACGAATGAAAACGTTGATGATACGCACGTGCGCGTATGCATTCTATGTACCTAATCCATAGACGCATAAACAATACTAAATCATATAACACCGGTACCGTAATGAATAGAGGTGTTGTGTTGACGTTCGCAACTTAGAAATATTACAAAATAATAAATACAAAACGCAGATATATTAATAGAAAAGTTACAGCGCTCAACTTAGATACTAATTAAATCATATTAGATATATATTATCTAATTGAATCTTTAAACTATCAGTTTAAATAGGTACATACCTACTTAATATGTATGCATACTTACCCATTTTATATTATTCGTCCTACGCACCAAATGTACAAAAGCAAAAATTCAATCTTTTTTTTATATGAAATAAATATTTACAGAAATACAAAGCAAAATATTCTTGCAGATTATGAAAAATATATTGAGAAAACATTTGCAATAAAATATTATTAATGCTACATAACATATATATTTTTAAATGTTTTCTAATATATTTTTATAATATATTTTATGCATATTATATTAATATAACTAATATTCAAGAAAGATTTAATATTTTTTAAATATTTATAAAATATGAAATAAATATAGTTGGTCACTGGGGAGGTTTAAAAACAAAGTAAAATTAGAAAGTGCAATGTAAGTAGTTAAACTTAAGTAAAATTTGTAAAGAACAGACATTAAAAAAAACAATAAAATACTTAATTTAAACAAACAACCCTTTAAAATTATTTAAAATAGATGTCACTTCGCACTCAGAATATAAAATGATTCTGGAATGAACTTTAAATAAAGTTAGAAAATTTCTAGAAAAATGCAGTACGCTAGTGTCGTTTATTATTGAAGAACTAAACATAAAGTAATGGAGTGCTGAAGGCAGGGTAGAATATATAATTGAAAACCAAATATGTAAAGGGGTTATCTCTCGAGTAAAACTTGGAACCGAGGAGTGGACTCGCAAATTAATTGCGAGTTCAAAGAAAGGTCTCCATCAGTGAGCTTCAGTATATCTAATGCCTCCCAAGTTGTTGAGGTAGGTACCTTTTTTGGCGGTATATATAATATTGATGTTAAAATTGTGTTTATTTTGTTTACATATTTACTAAATAAGGAATCTACAGTAGAATTGGATTTTACGCTACGTAAATGTTCTTTGATTCTAATTTCGAAATTTCTAAAGGTCTCTCCGATGTATGTGCAATGGCAATCATTACATGTCAGAAAGTAAACACCTTTCTTTTTTAGTGGCTTTATATTATCTTTATTGTTTATAACTAAATTTCTTAAGGGATGTAATGTTTTAAATGCTACATGTACGTATTATTTTTTATTTTCACGCCCTTTGGGTCAAGTAGCTTATTTTTTGTTGCACTTTCTGACTTCCTGGTTTTAATACTTCTGCAAGAATTCTATTTTTTCCTGCTCTTTTCTTGTTTTTTAACCATTCCATAACTTACTAAATATTTCTTGTTGTGTAAATTCTTGTACTTATCCTTCGATGGCACTTGCTGTTTCTACAGTTACTTGTACTCGCTGTACTCGTTCTGTTTCATTTAGTAATTCATTGAAGTCTTGCCCATACGTCTAATTTCTCTTTCGTATGTCCTACTGGAAGGGTTCTTCGTTTCTACGCGAAATTGTTCTGGCGTTCGTACTTTATCCAGAATGTTTTGCTTCTTGATAGAAATTTCTTATGTCTTTGTTGGCGTACTGCGCTTCTTTTGTCGTGCCTTGTTTAATTTCATTATTTAACCACTAAACCTTGCTTTATAATTATTTGCAACACAGCTGACGTTATTATTACTAGCATCGATGATATACTGCACAATAGAAACATATGACTTTTTCTAACAGTAAGTGAAGTTTTGGTGGCGCGGCGTTTACCTCTACTAGGTACTTCCAAACAAATGTTTGAAATCAGTCTTGAAGCGGTTTGGAGGCGGGTTAGAGGGGTTGGAACATGGACGAAAATTAGTCGAGTACTAACGCTAATGATGTCGTAGTTTTGAAAACGAAATGCACGATTTCAACACTTACAAATATGAATTATGGTCGAGTAAAATGCTTATTGATATTATGAGGCTTTTTTTAAGAATAAAAAAAATAATTTTATCGTAAGTGTCTATCTATTCGCGTATTAGTTTTCATTGGCGCTAGGTTATCATAGATTTTTGATACAAATAAAACATAAACGTATTTCAACTTGTGTTAAGTAAAATTCAATTTATTTGTTTGTCAGAACCATGAATACATTCAGAGAACATCGCCACCACTCTGGTCTATGTTCCTTTGAAGTATACGAAACCTAAAAGGTATGCCCTTACCAATTACAGCATCAGAAAGTACCCACGCCCTGGGCATACAATTTATAGCGTCCGTAAACAAGGGAGGTTTTGTTACGTATACATTTTTAAGCAAAATGTCACTCGAATTCCTTACCTCGGGTCGTTAAAGTAATGGCCACCGTACCAGAAGCGAAGACTCCCGTGTATTTTACAACTATGCTACCCGGGGTTTGGAATAGTGTTTCACAGATCGTTGCCGTGCTATACGACCGATAATAAATACTTGCAAGATTCCCCGGAAGGTAATCTGTGATAAAGTATTGCCCGAACCAACCGCTAACCTTTATTTATGTTCGCTGGTTCTTGTGTTTATATGTGTTTCGTCACGGGGGCAGAACTGAATCCCCTAAACGCAAGTTAATCAGTTGCAAAGCTGCGGCATGCAGTAATTTTATTGTAACTTAAATGGAATGTGAATAATAAACGATTTACACTCCTGCAAGGAGCTTGTATGTTGCTGTATTTCACCGGTTTTTAGATCCATTTTTCCTCTAGGAAAACATTTGCTATACAGCTTTATCAAATTCATTCATACAGGACATATCAATTGAAATGAGCCAAGATTGTATAGAGTAGTTATCTTAATTCACTCTACACTTACTGTGATTTATATAAAATTCCCATACCTGTCAATTGTCATATCAAATGGGACAACTTTTAATTACAGCTCTGACGATTTAAAAGCATTTCTGGAGGCGCAGCAGCGCTTTAAAATTTGGATAGGGAAGATGAGTTTTGTAACCATCATTCAAAATTGAATACATTAAGACTTTATAAAAACACAAATAATAATAATAATAATAATAATAAGGGGCGAAGTTTAGCTGTTAGCTATGCTTCCACTTAACCTATGATTAATTACTAAATACATACAGTAATGTCTAGCTAATACGAATAAAAATAAAATTCCATAATGCATGCATCAGTAAATAATAAAAGTACTCCACACTATAAAAAAAACTAATTAATAATAACATACCTAAACCTCACCCTGTGACCTAAACTAAACAGCCAGTAAACATTTAACCTGCCTTTTAAACATATTCAGCGACATCTGTTTATGAAATTCTAAAATAAATTCATTATTAATGACCACAACGTTATATGTAAAAGACCGCTTAAACATAGCTGTTAAAATTAAAATGTTTCTATTGATGGTTACAT
This sequence comes from Protaetia brevitarsis, assembly GCA_004143645.1. Lineage (NCBI taxonomy): Eukaryota > Metazoa > Arthropoda > Insecta > Coleoptera > Scarabaeidae > Protaetia > Protaetia brevitarsis. The sequence goes on from RXPK01000307.1 coordinate 1,788,473, forward strand.
CAATAGAAACATTATCACTAGGAACACTAGGACTCAACCAGGTTTCAGTAACCGCTACAACATCAAAGTCCTTATCATAAATTAACTGCTTAAATTCAACATAACTACTAAGCAAAGATCTTACATTTAAATGACTGAAGGTGGCATTAAAAGTTTTAAAAGTTTTACAACTAGCCATTTTTATATATTAAAGTAACTAAAATTAATTAAATTATTATGTTTAAATGACACTTATTCAAACAGCTATTCCACAATAATGTTGCAACATCTATTTCTTGCCCTTAGATCCTTTACCGTGAGTACGCGCCCGATCAGTGGAAACTACAGAAGCGCTTCTGTCCCGTTTCTCAGCTAACGTAGTACGCACAGACAGAGATGTCTCAGTAACTGATCCAGATCTTAAACGCCACTGCAAATCCAATTGTCCCACAAAATCGATAGGCTTAACGGGAGTGGCTAAAGGCTGAATCACATCTGAAACCTTAACAGGATAAACAGCACTACTAGACGTTGCAGCACTCGATGATCCACCAATAGAAAGCGCAGCCCGCTCCGGAAAAACATCTGCCTGGGCCACTTTCCCAGGAAATATAAGGAAACTCTCAAAATTATTTTCCCGCACTGAAGGTGTAGATGGTGCACTGCTAGATTTTTGTTCTAACAAGATTTCCTGGCTGAAATCAGCATCACTTTTCAACAATTGTTCTGCAGTAAAGGTTTCTCCATTTACAGTTAGCTTCCCCTCTCTGATATAAGCATTTAGTTTTTTATCTCTAAATGACATCAATATTTTAAATAATTATAAACAACTAAAGCGTGAATACAAAATAAGCGTTGAAAATATTAGGAAACAATACTATAATACTTTGATCTCCAACTCAAGTAATATAAATAGGACATCATGACAAATTATTAATAGTACCACTAAAGTCTCAAGCAGTGATAATAAAATGTCCATAAGTTGTGAAACTTCTGGAGAAATAACTGATGACTTGCAGGTGATAGCAAACAATTTTCAAAGCCATTTTTCATCTGTAAACAGGAGTTTTCCTTGGTGGCATGCAGCGTGCCCAATGACAGCCGCTTCTAATTTTTTTTTTATGTCTCCAACATGTGTATACGAGATACTTGATACCATTTGGAGTGTTGCTGTAAAGTCATCCTCAGGTGTCGATGATGTTCCTTGCTTTCTTTTAAAGTACGTTTCAAATGATATAGCTGTACCGCTGACGGACTTAATTAATGAATGTATAGCGAACGGTGTGTTTCCGGAAAGTCTAAAGGTATCTAAAACACTTCCGATTTATAAGAATGGAGATCGGTCTAATGTGGAGAACTACAGACCTGTGACGATCATTACCGTATTTGCGAAGATTTTTGAAAAAATACTAAATAATCGACTAATGGGATACCTGCAGAGTACTAATCTAATATCCCCTACACAGTTCGGCTTTATGCCGGCAAAATGTACAACAGATGCTTTGTATTCAGTTTTGAATTACATTTATAACGCAACTGATGAAGGGAGTTTAGTGGGAGGAGTTTTCTTTGATTTGAGCCGAGCGTTCGACGTCATTCATCACCAAGCCCTGCTTGATAAGCTGGAGGAGTACGGCATACGAGGTGTTACCAAAAAATTATTTCATTCTTTCTTGACTGACCGCAGGAATTATGTTTGTGTGAATGGGGAGCAGCATGGCATTCGCAGATCCTTTTTCTCGTCATGTCCGCGCTTGGAGTGTGGCGTTCCACAGGGCCCCGGTCTTGCTCCGACGCTGTTCCTGCTTTATGCTAATGATTTAAACCATTCAATTAGACCCCACATGCTTTCGCAATTTGCTGATGACACCAGTGTTATTGTTCGCGGTTCAAATGTGGAGGAGGTATCACGCGGATTGTCGGATGTAGTATTGAAGATGAAGCGTTGGTGTGATGAATGGGGTCTTACATTGAACTCTCGAAAGACCCACTTATTGCAATTTGGATCCACAGCAAATACTCCCCACAGTCTGTATGTGCCGTTTGAGGGTAAGTCGATTGAGGAATGCTCGTTCACAAGGTTTCTGGGGGTGACCATCGATTCGCGCTTGCTATGGGGGGAGCACTGCTGCCGGTTGAGGAAAGCAGTTAGCATCAATTCTATTAGAATGTTCTACTTTGCAAGCATAGAGTCGCGGTTGTGGTATGGTTTACTGTTTTGGGGTTAGTCTACGGGTGCAAATTCACTGTAGCTATTACAAAAAAAAAATAATTAGATGTATGCTTAGACTTACCCACATAACCTCATGCAGACCTTACTTCAAGGAAATGCATATATTGCCGTTATTTTCGTTGGTCCTTCAAGAAGTGCTATTATTTTATAAAAAAAAAATGAACAGATGTTTGTCCGTAACGGCGATGTGTCTAATGTGATGACTACTCGCAGTTCACAAAATTTTAATGTACCACGTCACAGTACCTGTTTGTTTGAGCAAAATCCACATTATAGAGCGATAACAATATTTTAACAAACTCCCTCACGAAATAAAAATATGCACTACACGCTCACAATTCAATAGAAAACTAAGAGTCTATCTGCATGAATATTCATTTTACAACGCAGCAGAGTATCTTTCCAGCTGACTTTCAGATATGCGACATTTATTTTGCGTGTTGTTTGTTGTTTGTCATTTTTCACGTCATTTTCACGTCATTTTTAAATGTTAACGTGACATTTTCCTAAGTTTATATATGTTATATTTATATTGACCATTTTATTTACTGTAATGTAACATTTACCTTTGAACGATGTCAATGTTTATTTCTAAATGTATGACAAATTAATAAATAAATAAATACATAAATAAATAAAAAAAGGTCTATTAATTCTCTTTACGGAAACATTTATCTTTTTTTCTTAATCAGTAAGCAAAAAGTTGTTACATTCATTTTTCAAAAAGAATTATGGGTATAATAGTTGGCTGTTGTTTGGGACGCTCTCTTGACAGCTGTCAAAAACAAATATTTGAATCAGTCACTGATTGATCTCCAATGTGTGTAGAAGCGATCGATTGACACTTCACAATATACTTTTGCTCATTATTTTGTATCATATGTATAACCTCGTGTGAGGGCTCTCGTAGAGGAAATTTTATCACTACGTGCTCCCTATTTGGATAAGAGCAGCATTGGAATTTTTTCTATATTCAAGAGGCGGTAGCCAATCTCCACCCTATTGTATTGTGACCAGCGTCACCGTCGTCATTTCGCCTGAGACTGACAAGTGACTGCAGGGTGACACATTGACTCCTTTGACAGGTCAGAATTACCCAAATTATCTAGACTTTATTGAAGCCGCTTCACCCATTTGATTTTTGTCGGACTAATTACCATACTTCCGATTTTGGTCTTTACCGTTTATAATAATTTGCCAAATTTCCATTACTACAGATTGTACAGACAAAATTTATTAAATATCTTGTAAATTGTATTTTGATAATTGAATATACATATATCGAGAATTGTCAGATAAATTATTTGATATTAACTGTCATCTCGTAACATTTTATTGCGTTATATTTTATAATACGTTTTGTTGTTTAAAAAAAAAAAAAACTTTTTCTTTACTTATAAAGATTCGCGATAGATATAGTGAAGCTGGATTCAGTTAGTTGGTTGTTTAATTAGTTTGTAAATTGTAACGTTGTATTTTATTTCGCAATTTTGTATTTGTATTTTGTAAATGATTTCTTTATGTACTTATTATATTGTAAGTGTTGATGTTTTCTTTGCCTTTTGTATTTGTTGTACTGTTACTCGTTACCTTATTTTAAAGTTCAGATACATCTTTACTCTGGTCTCCGCGTCTAGTATTCTAGACGTGATCTTTTATGCTTCCTTAAGACGTGGTAGCGCGGTATAAATTTTAGGAACTCCGCTATCTTCTGCCATAAAAGATACTAACTTGACCTTCGTTTCTTATCTGGACAACTCCAAATTTTGGAGATTATCGAATAATATTTGACGTTTTGTTCTTCGTGTCAAACGTTGTGGTAACAAAGTGCATAATTTGAAACCTGCATAATAAAATATGATTAGAATGATTTTTTAACCCTCCATGAAATAGTACAATCTCGCTTGAAATGCTCTCCTAGCATTTCGCAAAATTTCTGGAGTTATTCGTTGGCATTCTTCAATATTTTACTCTTACAAGGAAGCTGAACGCGTGGCACACACCTTGGACGTAATATGTTCCCATAGAAAAAATTAAGTGGTGTAACATCCGGCGGTCTTGCAGGCCATTCTAATAGCTCCTTCGACCAATCCAACGTTCGCGAAAGTGATGATCCAGAAACTGTCGTACCCCTGGCAGCGCAATCTGAAACGCTCCATTTTGTTGAAATACTATCTCATTCTTCAACAAATATGGATCTTGCTCCAATTTCTCTGCGATCAAAGAATTGATTGCATCGTCTAGTATGTTCAAATACATTTAGCCATTTAAAGCCCCGTCAATAAACTAGGGTCCTATGAGATGATCCCTAATTCAACAATTTTTGCCATAACTCTTTTAAGGAAGCTGAATGCGTGGTATGCATCTTAGACTTGTGATTTTAAAACAGACTCAAACACTTTAGACAATGCAGAAAGAATGGAAAAAAGTGGATAATTTTGTGGCATATATTTTTCACCCTTTTTAATTATATAATAATGGAGTTATTTTAGAAATTTTGAAAACATTGGAGAAATATTGTGATGTTTGTCCAATGTAAATCGACTAATATTGAGAACAAGGAATAAAATAGACAATATCTGATCTCAAGAGCAAGGGTATAGACTCCCTACATTAATTTGTTCAATGAATGTATGTTGTACTTCGCGAAGGTGATCGGTAGATTTTTGAAACAGCCTGCAATTTTAGAAGTTATAGCGGGAATAAACGGAGACTTATAAATATATCTTTCCTCAGGGATATATTGCTTGGCTCTCCGACTATTTCGACGGTTATTCTGTGGCGAAGGCCACCTCCCTGTAGCGCCTCGATAATGTGGATAGATTTAGATAGATATTTTATTTATTTATTTATTTTTAGTTTGGGAAGCTAACAGGCGAATCCAAAAGAGAGAATACAATTTAATATATAATTAATATTTAATTCAACAATAATAAAGCTAATGCAAAAAAAAATAGACTAAGAAAGGGTTAAAAAAAAGTAGAGCGAGAATTAGAAAAAAAAATAGAGTAATATAGTACGGTGCAAGATATAGATATGGAAGAGTTCTCTGACTAGAACAATAGCATGGGCTGAAAGCTCTTCCATGTGACGCAATATTAATATTCTTTATTACGCCCAACACTACCTCTGTACGTAAATGTTTGTAATTTCAATGTTTCGGTAGATTTTTAGCGCAAATATGAATTTGTGGATAGAATGCTCGTACTTGAGGCATCTTTATATTAGCTTCATATAGTTGATTTATTGCTATATTAGCATACCTGCTATGCGTAAACGATTAAAGTACATTACCATCCGAGATTTTAAATGCTTCAATTATGATTTCTTCCGTCAGAATTTAAATTGCATTAACTCGAGTAATATACTTTACTTTGATACTTGATATTGAACATAGATGACAAAGTGGCTTATCTTGTGAGTTGTATTACCGCATTATTTAATATACAGGCTACATAAAACGTATACGCGTCACCAAACCACCTGCACCATGCCTCACTGATAGTTTCAGACATATTATGTGGGAAAGAGATAAAGCATTTATAAAGAACAAGCACACTATAAAATAATCGCCACGCTCGCCCAGCTCGGTCAGAGTACAAACATTTAAGAAATTTTACCCTAGATTCATTAAGACGCGAGAAAAGAGCGTATCTAGATTTCCTACGACGCTCCAAGCAGACTCGAGCTTTGTGGAATACACTTTACTATCTAAACGTAAATATAAGAAGAACTTTGGGTTTGCTGGCCCATTATTTTCATTCAGATCGTATAAATGACTATTTCATGTCGGTTTACAGTAAAAATAATAACTGCGCTCCAATGATTGATTATTATTTGCAAAATGACTTTAGAGAAAGCCTAACTTTTACTTTCAACTTTATGACACCTGAGAGTGTGCTGGAGGGCATACACAGTATTAAATCTCAAGCTGCCGGTGTGGATGGCATTTCGATGAAGATGATTAATCTTTGCATGCCTGTTCTGTTACCATACGTAACTCATGTTATAAGCTTTGTCTGGAACGTGATTGTTTTCCAACCAGTTGGAAGCCAGGCTATAGTTCGACCGATTAATAAGAAAAACCAATCCAAATGACATCCAAGATCTGCGTCCTATAAGCATCTTACCTATTTTTTCGAAACTACTGGAACGTATTGTGCATAGGCAGCTAAATACGTACCTTAAAAATAATAACATCATACCAGATGTTCAGTCAGGCTTTTGGTAGGGGTATAATACGGTAACAGCTTTGCTGAATTTGACAGATAATATTTTTAGGGCTCTGGATGCAAACGGAGCTTCTGCAGTGGTGTCCTTGGCTGTTTCAAAGGTTTTCGATACGATAGATCATCAACTTATCTGTGCGAAACTGCGTTATTGTGAACTAGATGCTACATCTTCATCATTCTTTCAAACCTATCTTGGGGGCAGAACATAAAGCGTAATTGTTGATATCTTTGAGTCGTGCGTGGGGAATGTCTGTTCTGGTGTGCTCAAAGGATCAGTGCTGGGACCGCTGCTATTTGTGCAGTATACCAGTGACTTATTACCAAGCATGCATTATTGCAGGATTATGCAGATGACCCTCAGCTATTGTATTCTTTCCAGTCTGCTGACGCTGATGTTGCGGCGATGCATGTGAATACAGACTTACATCTTGTAAAGAATTTTGTGATGTGCCATAATTTACAATTAGATCCTGCCAAATCATCTGCCATTTTATTTTGTTCTAAAAGAGACAGATTACTTGTCGAACCCAAATCTCGGTTCAATTAAAATAGGTCAATATGTCATACCTTTTTCAGAAAACCTAAAAATATTAGGAGTAATTTTGAATAATGATTTGAGAGTTCACGAGCATGTCGCAAAGTTATGTCAGCACACATATATTCGTCTCAGAGCGTTATATATAAATAAAGAAATTTTAAGCTTCTCTGAAAAAAAAAAAGAAAGTTATGTGAATCGCTTGTTATGTGTATGTTATTATATGTTGTACTAGCGTATTATCCATGTTTAGATTATTGCACTAAAAGAAGTTCATAGGTTATTTAAAGCTGTAAACTTCTCCTAAACCCCTCACCACAAACTGCACTAAACTGGACGTACGTTTCGATAGCAAAGCTATCATCATCAGCAGAAACACTGAACTCAGTTTGGAATATTTTTTGTTAAGGTTATTTAAAGCTACTAAACTATTATAAAATCAATTTCCTATTTATTTGCGTAGGTAACTGACACATCGCAGCAATAACCACGACATAAATGTCACAAATGATACTATGAATATACCGCATCATAGAACAGCTACGTTTAAACGGTCTTTTACTTATAACGCTGTGGTCATTTATAATGAATTTATTATTTGAAAAACAGATGTCGCTGAGTATGTTTAAAAGGCAGATTAGATTTTACTGGCTGCCTAGGTTAGGTCACAGGGTTAGGTTTAGGTATGATTTTTGTTATTGATTATAGTTCATTTATAGTGTAAACTACTTTTAGTTATTTAGGGAAAAAATAATTATTATATTTAATTTCCAGCAATTTTTTATTGCACACATGCATTATGTGACTTATTTTTATTTTTTATTATTAGCTAAACATTACTTTATGTAATTAGTAATTAATCATAGAACAAAACTTCGCCTATGATTAATTCACTTTAATTATTATTATTATATTATTGTTACATGTTCTGTGGTCCATTGGTATAATTGCATTAATATCGGCATACGACTTTATTACGAAAAATATTCATCATAAAAGATGAAATATTCCTACACTTCGGCCCATGAAACGACTTTAGGTATCTCCCCGCATTCGCCAAGGAGTAAGGAAAAACCACTGTGACCTATCTAATTCTTTAACAGTATTACTAAAAATGCCCCCCAGTCGACTGACTAGTTATCTCTAATAGCTCTGTCGCATTGCGGTCAATTTAATCCTTTAGCTAATACCCTAAGTTCCGTAAGCGACCACCACTCATCAGTGCGTAGACATGACAAATAAAACATGTCCCACTGTATTTGCCCCACCCATTCACAATGTGAATCATTAACCCTCCGAATTCTACATAAATATGATCTGTTATTAACTCTACCTTTTGATAGAACAAATCAACCTTTATTTCCCTCAAACGTGTAACGTTGCCGATAAATTTTCTAGTCCATCCCCTATTTAAAGTGCATCTACCCTGCCAGTCATTAGTTTGTTTTAATATTATTAAAAAGCTGAAATATGGAAACAAAAAAGAAATGTGACTAGTTCATTGAATCGGGAGTCTACTGTAAATTAATCAGCTATTAGTCAGATTGTTATATGCGCCCAAGGAACAACTTTTGTTATCTTCCAGCATTCGTCTTGTAACGCATCATATAATCAACGGCCAAGGAGTAAGGGAAAACCCATGGCCCTAGCCCAAAAAAGTTTTACGCCCCTTTAACGTAACGTATCCCAAGTATCTAATAACAAATCAGTCGGATTTTTTAAAATTCCCTAACGCCTGTAGTAGGAATAATGATTAATCTTTGCATGCCTGTTCCTGCCCTGTTCATCTGTATGAATAATAATAACACTGCTCTGACCCTAATATTCTTTGCATTTTACAGCTTTCACAATTTTATATCATAAATGTCTACTTTAAGTACATTCCCCAAGTAGGTCGACATTTATCCGCATCCTAAAATCATTTCCTAATTACGAAAGCAAATAAAAACGTCAGAATATTCATATTCTAAACGAATCTCCGACTGACACGCCAAAATCCCATTAAAAAAAAAAGAACCCCCTTGAAAAAAGTTTGCTCTATTCAAATTAACAAACGGAAATAGCTGTTCTGTAATTACAATTAAGGGGACGCCCGGAAACCGTACTCCTTTTCCGTTTCTTTCCGCCGGAAGAAAAGTTTTTCGAGCTCATCGTCGACTTTGCGAGTTTAAACGCGCCCCCCGGCTATTAAATAATCGGCGAGATTTGGAAAATTAAGACATCTATTTATCTCCTTAATTGAAAGCGGAAGTAACACATTTTTCGCTCGTTTGCATTTCGACCGGCTTTCACCCACTCCTGGCTCTACTTTGCTTCCATTCATTGTATATTTAACAGATAATTTACCTTGTTCTTGTTTATATTTGTCAAATAATTAGTCGATCTCGAAGAGGATGTGTTTATAAATGCAGTAAGCCAGAAAGCCCAGTTTGTGCTCCTGCACTTTACAGTCAAATACTTCAAAATATATCATTGCGTAACAAAGCGTAGTACAAAGTTCTTGAGCATAAGAAAGCGAGTATTAACGTATGCGTGGAGTGTCTTTGTACCGCATGAGTGTGAAAACAACGTAAAAGGATTTTCTGCGCTTTAAACACACACCTTTACTATTCACATTATTTTAAAGCATTCACTTCGTTTGTTGTGGAGTAAAAACTCTTTGAACTATTGAAGATACTCAGATGTAGTACTACTACGTCCTTAATATTCAAGTTCTGATAAAACTTTGTTTTAAAATATTTGTGCACTGTTTTAAATATGCATATTGCTACAAATAATTGGTGTATTTTAGCAGGACTTGTAATGTTAAATATTAACCAATGTTTAACTACTAAGTTTTCAAAGATTTTAGCTGCACTTCCGGTTCATTTTGTAATTAGCGATTAGTTTAGTTTATTGTCCCGTCCACTGCGACCACTAGGAGCTACATAATGTGGGCCCTAAAAATCATTTTTTTTTTAATTTTGATTATCATAATAGAGGGCTTTGTAGTTATTTTCGAAATAAGTTTCACGGAAACTCCGAGCAATAGAACTGGTCGAATTATTTTTTTTTTTCATTAGCTAGTCCACTTAACGCTATCAAATCTCAAACAGAAGCAAAAACGTTACGGTTTTTTTGCTTCGTTTACCTCGAATTAGTTCTCCGCTAGTCTTTTCGACAAGCTTTTGTAACCCTATTTTCTTCTATTTCCTTCCTTTATCCTCAGAGATGCTCCTACGTCTTGTAATTTCTCAACTTAAACATCATCGTCTAATTTTTGGCTTTCAAATTGTGTTTTCTTTCCCCACTTAGTGCGGCCTAGCTAGAATTTGAATCTTTTATTCTCATTTACTTACAAATAGTTTCTTATACTTAAAACGGACTACGCAAGGTCTGTTTGGTTTGGACATGTCGGTATTATCGATTCCCACGCTTTCGATCGATTAGATCTGTTCGATTGATCGTTCTATTTAGATCATTTATTCTGTGTTTACATCTTTTCGACGTTAGAGGGCACCTCCTTGTCTTTATTCTTGTCTTATTTATCTGTCTTCTGATTGGTTGCGTGACGTATTTCTTCCTTCCCGGTTGCTGGCCATTCTTAGTTGTTGTTTAGACGCGTTCTTACGAGAACATCTTCCTATCTTTGGAAATTTTTGATATTTTCACTCATCTGTGGATTTTATTGGAAGGTTGCTTGAAATAATCATTGGCCGTATCTTCGTTTGTGTTTGAAGTGGAAACTTCGTGATTATTACGGTGGATGAGTCCGATAATTTGGGATATAATTTGAGAGCCACGCGTCTGCAACGCCATATCTGTCTATTTCTTCTCTTCGTTGTAAAACCTCGTTATTTAGCAGTAAACAGATCTTGTCATTTCCTTTAAATCACTAATTTTGAGATTTCTGTGTTTTTAGAGGTCTTTTTACTCCCCTTTAATTTTAATTTTGGAATTTTCCCATCTTTTTGTGTGAACTTTTGAACACCCACGTGCGGCTGAGGACTTCTGCGACTTTTTAAGTCCTTCGGAGAACCTACCTCCTTTAGAAATACAGTAGACCATCTGCTTCGTATTACCGAGTCAGCCCAGAGGCTACGATCTGTTCGGATAGGAGATGATCTCCATGCCCCGTAACAGCTAAACAGGGGCAAAGCTAAGTTGCACGTTTTCTCTTTTTGTTTGTAAATTTTGTCGGCGTTTAAAACTTTCATTAGTAAATAACCAACCCCGATCATTTATTTTTTTTTATGTTTTATTCAACGGTACTGTAAATTATTTATGCTATATCAGGGATCGGAGGGTGCTACCTGTTGCTAACTCAGTAAAATAGTTCAAATTTAGTATAAATATTTGTTTACCTTATAATTCAGTTATTATATATTTTCACTTATTTAACCAATTCAATATAATTATGTAAAATATCAACCGACTAAATATCGGTCTGTAATATACAGAGTGATTTATTCACCACTAGTATAGTCGAGTCAAATGTTTAGCTTTATTTTAGTTTATTTTTTTTGTAACTGTAAAATTTTCTTGAATTTAAATTAACTCTTAGCCTAAGAATTTTCTTTGTATAACGTGTGTGAACTGATTGCATTGGCCAAAGCGTTCGGTGTTCGAGTCCTACCGCACGATTTTCTGTAATATTTTTACAATATTTTATTTTTATATTTTATAGTCGTTAATAACGTTCACTGATACAGAGCATCATATTTATTATCTGAACTTTATGTCAATAACACCAACATTTCCCCACTTTATTTTATGTCAAATTTTATTAATAAAAGTTTAACTGCTTTATCAGTAAATCTATCCTTTTATTTTCTCGTGTATGAGTTTATTTGCAAACCGTTTTACCCCTCGACTTTTATTTATCACCTTAGATTCCTGCTTATCTTGGGGGCATGATAGGGTAAGTAATCCTAAGCAGGTGGCGCCGAAATTTTTATCCACCTTGGGTTTGTATTTCTATCAACCCACTCCCTCGCCGACGAGCCGGCTGGCACCCTACATGATTGCCGAATATCAACCCACTTATTCGAAGGTTTGTAAAGAGGAAGTGCATCACCTTTTTTTGTTAATTTTGGAATTCTTGCCTCGCGATTTTTCACGGTACCCTACCGTCGCTTTCGGTGCCGGAAATTTAGGTAACAACAATGATAATTAATAATAAGAGTAATAATAATTATGTAACGGAACGGGTTTTCTTATCTGGAAATTTTTGGGGGTCGTCAGTCCAAAGTTCTCTTTACACTGAGCCAAGCCCGTTTTACAGATAACCCCACCTGCTCTTTTGACCGACAAGCCACCACTGAAAAACAATCTTTTTGTTCGGTAGTGATTGGTTTTAGAAGATATAGCCAAAGATATTTTACAACGGTGTTTTTTCTCAATCAGTCGAAGCAGGGCCGTTAGTTTGCCTGAAGATTGTCAACTTATCCACCTCGTCGTCTTTCTCTACTTAGGACTATATTTAGAATACAAATTGAACTTGTAATTTTAGCGAAATAATAGAGTCGGTAATTTTAACAAAATATATTGAATAAAATGAATCAGATGGAACAAGATAACAAATTAATTAAAATAACAAGTAAAAAAAAAACAAAACACAATTAATTCAAAGAATATTTAAAAAAAAAATATAAAGTTGTTTAACATAAGCACTGAGTAATTTTTACTTTACAAAATTATTTATTAAGGGAGAGAGAGAACGAGTTACGGTTTCTACATGTTTGCAACGGTTGTTTTTTTAGGGAGGGGTGGGAGGAGGCATCTTATCAACCGACATGGGTAAATTAATCTTCCCGTAATCCAAAATATTAAAGGCATAATATCTTTACACAGCACACACGCAAATTAAAGAAAGGGGGGTTTTCGAGTGGTTTTAGCACAAAAACAGAAAAACTTCTCAAGGAAAGCGTTTGCTTCCTGTTTCCCAAATTTTCAAGTTTAAGTAAATTACAAATTTTATCAAGAGAAGTTTGATTTTAATTTTAAAATATGGAAATGTAAGAATTCGAAATTCCATTCTGTATAATACCAAGTATTTAAATTCATTTTATTAATACGTTGATGATAGGTACCGTGGCATTTGCTGAAGCAGCGTCTACTTCACAGGAAATAATAATCTATTTTCGTTTAAAGACTCGCGTAATTAAAATAATATGGTATTATCTGCTTCTTTGTTTATTGTATGTTACAAATGCTGATCAGCGGATCCCACGTTACTCTCAAGTAGAGCGTTTGAAGATCAGAAAAATAACGCCTTCGGTCATACTTGCGCCCACCTGTAAAGAGAGGCCGGTCTAGTTATCGGAGCGAAATGACGTCACAACCGAAATTTATAAAAACCCTTAACATTGCTGTTTTGAATTAATTAATTCGTGGACTTCGTTTCAGCTAAAGTAAAAGCACGCGACTCCATTTCGTTCGGGCGTTTCCAAATCTTAAAGATTAAAACTTCTCTTCTTAAAATTTTGCAATCAAAATAAGCCTAAAAATTCGAGAACAGGAAGCAAAAGCTTTCCTCGAAAGGTGTTTAGTAATTTTGAGTTAAATTCGTTTAAATTCACCCTATTTCTTGGCTTAAATTTTTGTGAGTGTTGTGTAAGTTTTGTGCCTTATAATTTGGAATACGGGAAGAATTAATTACCCACATCGGCCGGTAAGATGTTCAAAATTTCTGCTTAAAACTAACTAAAGCAATTACGTAAAAACCGTAATTCGTTCGCTCTCTCTCTCTCCCTTATTAAATAATTTTGTATGTAAGAATTACTAGAATTTAAGTGTATCAACATTATCAAGAAAATCTTTAAAATTCATTTAAACAGTTGTGATTCGTTTTGTATTTTGCTTGTTTTTTTTTTTATTAAATTTGTAGATTGTTAGTTTAACTTAATTGCCATGTAGATTTATTCAAATATGTAGTGTTAGAAAGTAAATATTCTATTATTTCACCATACCAAACTCGAAAGAATTTTATTTGGTACCCATAGTAAGGGGTTGGAGAGGACGTTATCATCGGTAAGAGAAAGCCGACGAGGTGGGCAAGTCGTCAATCTTTAGGCTAACTAACGGCCCTCCTTCGACTGACACCATTGGGAAACATCTTTGGCTAAAATTACTAAAACTATTCACTACCGAACAAAAAGTTTGTTTCTCTGCAGTGGCTCGCCGGTCAAAAGAGCAGGAGGGGTTGTCTGTGAGACGGAATTTTGGCTTGTCATTAATTTTGGGCTGGCCATCCCCAAGTTTCAGAAGAAAACCGTTCGGTTACAGAAACGCCCGGTAACGAAGGGGTACGCGTGCTTTTCCTGTAGCTGAAACGGCCTCTGCGAGCTAATTAATTCAAAAACTCAAAGTAAAGGGTTTTTATAAACTTTAGTTATGACGTCATTTCTCACCGCTACACCCGTTCCGCTTCTCTTTACAAGAGGGCACAAGAATGGTGGTTGGCTTTATTTTTCTGAACTTCAAACGCCCTTCTACAAAGTAATGTGGGATTCGCTGATCAACAATTGTAACATACAATAGACAAAGAAGCAGATAAAAATTAAAATAAATACCGTATTATCTTAATTACGCCAGACTTTAAACAAAATAGACTGTGGAGTAAACGCTACTACAGCCACAGTACTAATCATCAACGTATTAATAATATGAATTTAAATACTTTGTATTATACCGGATGGAATTTCGAATTCTTACAGTTATAATTACAAGGAATAAACCAGAATGGAAACAAATATGCAACAAAGCTCATGGCTGAGAGACCTACGCAGCCAAATACATAATTGTAGCGAAAATGTGGACGGGAAGGGTTGATAATTGATAGTACAATTATTGCAATTTAGAAAAAAAAAACGAATTACATTCTATCTCGACTAACTGATAGTTGTGATCTGATAAATTAGTAGTATTTTCGATAACATAATTGCAATTACTTTTGATGAATATATTGTCTATAGCAGCTATTGGTGAGCTTCTTGCAGCTCTATTGCTTGCATCTTCAGTTCTTTATATTTAGAAAAGAGGTGGTGATCATCATAATAATATTTCTAAGTGCCAGAAATGCGTTAGGACACTGTTTAGCTCTACCACATTGAGATCCCCTAAAAAGAGAGTTTCTAACAAAATTTTTCGCTAGTATCTTTTAAAGACTGCTCTTTCTTAACTTTTTTAACATCTACCTTTTAGAAGATTCGTGTAAATGTTTGTTATGCTCAACTTGTAGCCTTAGGTTTACCGCATGCAATTTAACATCAACAAAACTGTTACAAGTGTCACGGATGTCGTTGTCAGGTTTTTTTTTTTAACATACAGTCAAAGTCATCACTCTTTTCATCGTTGTTTAACATCAAAGCAAACATTTGCAAACTCCGCTTCATGACCACACACTTTTTTAAATTAAAAATATTATAAAAATGCTTTCGGACCGGACATAAACAAGTTCAAGCTTTGACACTCGTAGTATTCATTGACACTATATTGACAGACACCAAATTTCATAAGATTAACTAAACACCTTTTTTTATGAAGAGAATATCAGAGGACGCAACACGTTACTGTCTGCTTTTCTCGTAATATTGATGTTTGAATATGATTTGAATTAGAGTTGGGCATTAATCGATTAAATTTTGAATCAATTAAATTCGGGATTAAAATCTGAGATTTAAGCGAAATTGGAAATAATTGGAAATTAATCAAAGCAATTTTTAATCGACTAAATTCCAGATTAAAATAATTAATCATATATTTAATCGAAATTAATTTATTTAATTGGAAATTAAATTAATTGTTAGTTGACAAATCAGTTAATCTTAATTTTTTATCCGAAATAGATTAAATCTGAGTTTCATTTTTATCGTATCGTATCTCAAGACTGGGTTCAGTCTTGGTTCTATATCCGTTACATTATGTCACACTTTGAATTCGTTGTTTTGTTTCATTAGTCCCTTTCTTTACCGTATTTTACTTTGAATGTCCATATTTGACTTTTTAATTTTCAATTTCGATTTAAGCCATTTAAGAGCTGATGATGGCGTGCCAAAGCCGATACATTAGGCCGGTTTCATAGTTTCGGTTTAGTATTTTCTTTTTGTTTTATTATGTATTTTTACTTATTTATTTGTACTATTTAATCTGGATATGTATGCAGGCAAATGGGTCAATCAATAAACAATATACGGCATTGGCGTTTATGATTTTTTTCATTTTTTAGTCACATTTTTAAATTGATTGAAGTCTATCAAAGCGATCACATAAGCAAATACATTATTTATCCAGCAAATATTAACCAAAACAGCTGTGAAAGTAACATATATCATCATAATGAATATTTAAGCTCGCCCCAGGCATATTCATCAACCTAAGTAATCAATTGCGAGGTAATGTATAAAGTCATTTCATACAATAATTGATATGTACGGAGAATTATCCATATTCCATCAAAATACCCCGTCAAAACAGCCTTCAGCACTTAGACTAATCGATTTTTTTCATTAATGAAAAAGAAAAAACCCATGCTAGCATAATATACTTTTATTAATATATGGAAAATAGGTTCATTTTTAACGACAAATTAATTGCTTCTGTAGAAAATAACTCCATCACCCAAAAATTTCCTAAGAACTATTATTGTTTCATGGCTGGGTGTTAAAGGTTGACACATTAAATTCGTTATAGGATAAAACTTGTCCTTTGCTTCAAGGTTTTCGTAATGCCTCTACCTGATCCTTTAGGCCGCTTTTCAGGGGTTAGGAACTGGCGATGCGCGATATTTCTCATTGTTTTTCTTTTATTTATGTCTGGCACACGTGCGTTCTTTAAACCAGACAAACAATTCATCATGCCGTTGTGCCGTTCGAACGCGCTCCAGATGTGCACCTTAATTTACCGTGCTAATGTATTTTGGGAGGTAATTTTTCATTTACACGGGGATATTGTGAAAAAGCGGAAACATATATAAATGGTTGCCATTGCTGCGGGGAATTGAAAAAGGGATATTTTTATGAAAAAGCTTGCGAGTCATGAAAGAAATGGCTTTACTTCCGTTTTGGTGTATTTTTTATCATTATTGTAAATGCGGATGTTTGTTTTAGTAAGCATGTTGCATAAATATCTGATCACACTGCGCTACATCAGATTTTGTTAATTCGGCATAACTGCTTCGGGAAAAAGCTGTGGTTAGACTACCCGCGTTACCGCTGAGTGTATCTTAAGTTGCATAGTTTTGTTGTTGATTATTCCGTTCTGCTGAATCATTTTACCGAGAGAATTTTCACAAATTTAGATTTTGTTTTGTGTAATTTAGTTAGAGATTTTATTGTATGATTTATTTAATTAAGTGTTAAGTTTTTTTTAATTAATTCCATTCATTTATTTGTCTATTGTTTGAGTGTAGGTTTAATGCGTTTTCTATTAGATTTTGTCGTTGAGTTATTTACATCTGCGTTGTACGATTTTTGAGAGAGGGATTTTTGTAAGAAAAACAATTGTAGCGTGTTGTTATGGAGTTCCTTGTTCGTCTATTAATATGAGTAGATGTATTTTTGTATATCGTTGCTTGCCATTTTGTAATTCATTTAATTTTGAGATTTGATTTCTGTGAAAAATTTAGTCCATCAAGGAATTCATATTATAATAATTGTTAATATATTGAAGTATGCACATTATAGATATAATAATCATTTATTATTTTTGTCCGGGAAGATATTTTTTAGTTTTTTTTTCTCTCATTATTAATTAGTTAATTTTTCCGTTATTCAAGTTTGCTTTTTTTTTATTTATCAATCACCTCGTCTGGGTGAGTAGAAGCATTGTTCTTGCTTTTATGTAAATTTCTTGCATTTGTCCACAAGTTTATTTTAATTTTTGAAACCACGTGGATTGAAATTGAAAGATTCTGGAGTATCTTTCTGAACAAATAAAACTTTTGCTTTGCATAGGAAATAACATTGTCCTAGTATAATTTTGAGTCAGATGGAGTTTTTATTTTAGGCCAGAACCTTCAGTTCACGGTTTTTTTTTCTGCACAAGTTGTAATTTTACCCATTTTTTAAAATAAATTTGTTTGTTAATTATCGTCGTTAGGTTAAAAAAATTCTGTTCTTTTATTTTATTTTAAACCTTTACAATTTTTCGGGTAATTAGGAAAGTCAGATTTCGTTCACTCACAATTTACTTTACGTGGTTAGATTCAAGTTTTAATTCGCGAGGGTAACTCTGAAATTAATTGTTCTTTTGTTCATTTTAAAATTTATCGGTTGAACTAGCTAATTTAATTTTCTTTTTCTTTGTTAAATTCATTTTAAAATTCATTTAATTCAAACAGTACACAGCAGTAAGTTCCCACTATCAACCGAAGATCGAATAATTTCAATAAAAATAATAGAGTTATTACTAGAGAGTACGCCATTTCGCTCTGAAAGGGAAACATATCTGTAAATGCTTTACAAGTGTTGGGCTGATACTTCAATGAGAGATGATTCAATAATATTGGATGCTTTTTCATATGTGCGTTCATGATGAAAGGAACAAATTCGTTTAAAATTCAGGTAATTATTTTGCAGTGAAAAGCTCTTACACATCGATTAGTATTTATAGTTGCAATTTTTTTAATATAAGAAAATTGTATACAAGGTGTCTAAAAAAGAACATATGCAGTCATAATTGTTTTTTTTTTTAATTGAACACCTTTATATTATGCGTATTTGAATTGTAAGGTAAATTGTGAACACTTTTTGTATAGTATATACCATACCTCTAAAATGAGTTGTTCGGAATATAACGTTTGAGGTGTGATAAATTAAAAGAAAAATGAACTTTAGTTTTTGAGTTTGTTACAAAAATTAAAAACATTAACGTTCCAGGTAATTATAGTTTTATATCACTAGATGTACAGTCTCTTTTCACTAACATACCCAAAGAAATAGTATTAAGTACTTGAAATTGAAAAAAAAGTGAAACATTATTAGTGTTCATACCGAAATATTTTTCTAGAAGGAATAGAACTGGTGTTGGACTCTATCTTTTTTCAATATAATGATTTCACAAACAAATTTTTGGAACACCTATGAGTGGCCCATTAAGCCGCATATTAGCAGATATGGTTATGAATATGACATTTTGCACTGTTATGGATAACACTGACATACCTTCAATTTTCACAGCTACATATGTCGACGATTCGTTTGTAATTGTACCTACTAATACCATAGATAAACTTAATTAACAACTTTAATTCTATGGATCAAAGACTTAATTTTACCTATTAAATACAAAACAATAATAAATTACCATTTCTAGATGTCTTAGTCATTAACAAAAATGGCAAGATTTTAACTGATCTATATTCAAAATCCACTACCTCTAATAGGATATTAAATTTTAATTCTAATCATACCTTACACCAAAAAATCAAACTCGAAGAATTTTTAAACTTTCCAACCAAGAATTTTATGGACAAAATTTAAATTCCCTCAAAAATAGACTCAAACTTAATAACTACCCACTGCACCTCATTAACAATATAATTTACTCATCAGAAAAAATAACCCCCACAAACTAACATATCACCAAGGAAGAAAACCATAATACCAAATATTTAAAATTAGTATATATACCTTTTTTGTCAAAAAAACGTAAAAAAAACTTTAGTAAACCAAAATAATTCTATTGTATTCTACAATGACAACACCTTACAAAAAATGAAAATATTTAATACTTAAAAAGACGAATTAGATATACTAGAGAGAGAAGCATTGTCTATAAAATTAATTGTAAAAATGTAACAAATGCTATATTGGCTAAAGCCCACACAAACTTAAAAAAGAATACAACAACATTACTAGGACATTTATTAAAATAAGGGAACTTATTTTACGTACCTAAACAAAAGATAAAAATATCTTATCTTTGTTTATGTTGATTTTACACGGTTTCGCATTTCGAAGTTTTTATAAATAAAAATTTCATTTGTTTCAAACTTAAACGTTTTTTTTTTACCGTATAAAATCAATCATAATTTATGTACAAAAGCCTCATCCACACGATTTCACTGAAACTAAGAACTTTAACTATTGTAGTAGAAGGCATAAGCAACATCCTCCCACGGCATCTCCTGCCAGAGAAGAAAGAAAATAGGGGTAACTATCCATTCGTAATTTTCTTAATGCTAGCGCGTCCTGTCGTGTACTGTTGCAGTCAAAAATTCTCACCTCGCATGCCATCTGGTATTTGAAAGGGCACACCACTTATGACTAGAAATTAATAAAATAGACGACTCTCGGATGTTAAACTAATTTACTAATTTGGTTAAAGTATTATAGTTATTTTTTTTTATATATCGGCCGTGTGCTAGATAGATAGGTAGATAGCTTTATTCGTGCGTGACAAAAAAATCATATGCACATGTCAGAGTTGAATTAACAAATAACATTAAACATTAACAACAAACAAAGATACAAGTACAGATCTGGGACCAGAGACAACGCTATTCAACGCCCACAGCAGTTATATTACTAATGAATTCCTGTATTTCATAGTAAGGATTATCTATTATATAAGTTTTAACTACTTTTTGGAACATTATGTCATTAAGATCTTTCCATTTAATAGGAAGTAAATTACAGAGTTTTAAAGAAATATATCTAAATGAATTTATGTTTTTGGTTAGTCTAAAGTGTGGGTTAGGATATAGTTTATTCCTGGTATTATACACCGTCTGGCGATAATAAGAGTCCAAGTTATTCCGGCAATAGATCAGACATTGTAAAATATATTGATTAGTAATCGTTAAAATTCGAAATTGTTTGAAAAAAGTCTGCAAGAATTTCTACTGTTGATGTTTGAAATTATACTAATTGCTCTCTTTTGTAAAAGCAATATCTCCCCACGATGTGCGGGCCCTCCCTCAGAGGAGGACACTATAGCTCGCAACGGAGTGGAAAAGAGCATGATATGCCATCAACAAAGCATCGTTGGTAATAACACCTACAAAATTTCTTAAAATGTATATGACAGCTGATAGACGAGCGATTAGGGCATCCCCATGTGCTACCCACGTCAATTTTCCGTCCAAGGCCAAACTGAGACACTTGACACACCTCTCTATTGAGGCACAAATGAATACTTGCAAAATAAAGTTCAGCTTGCTTAAGAGCTTCCTCCGATAGATCATTAAGTTGTTCTATTTTCTTAACTCATTAAAACGGTAGTATATGCCGATGATGCTACGTGTTTAACATTGATAAAATCACTGATGTGATTAACATAGATAATGAAAAGAATGGGCCCTAAGAAGGAACCTTGAGGGACGCCATATAAATTATGTTTCAAAGATGATGTTTTGTTGTCTTTAATAACACACTGATATCTGTTTTTAATGAAACTTTCAATAAATGAAAGAGGAGGGACAAACCGGCTATATCGACCGAAAGGGCTACATAAACGCTGCAAGTCCTCCAATAGAACTCTCTTCTATCTCTCCCCGCTTAAAAGTTATTTTGGACAAACGTGTGCAGTATGGCATATTATTGTGGGGATCGTCGCCTGCAGCAAGACTAGTGTTTAAGGCACACAAAGCAATTGTTCTCAATATAATTGGTGCACATTACACAGGTTTCTGCAGACCTACTTTCAAACAACTGCATATCGTCCTATAGGCATGCCTCTATATATCCAGCGAAAAAGAGTTGTTAAATCAACGAAAAGTTCTTTGACAAACAGATGGCTTATTTATATCAGCAAACAAAAATTTGTTTCCCTCAATTAACTTACTTTGTCAGTACCAGATGTGTATGTTGCTTGCTCAAAACAAAGTAAACTGCATTATCTTAAACCTCTCCAGAAAATTGAATTAATCAGATCAATACATTTGAATCAATTAACCTAACTATTTATTTCAAATTAAAGATTTGTTTACCTTTTCCTAAATCCATTTTATTCATTAACTCCCTCGGTATAAATAAGTCCCTCTTGTACAATATCATAATTAACGTTATTCGCCGAATGGGAAGTTGCCATAGCGGGGAACACATTGTGTAGCGTGAGTGTCAAACTTCCTACGTCCTAGTTGCCCGTCACGTACCAGCTATAACACGTATCGGGTAAATCGTTCTGAACAATTCAGTCCACTGTGTGGCAAGAGATCTGGAAATAATAAGAAGTAATAGCTCGTAAATGTTGAGGTGAATGCATTTTAGAGGTTGTACGCCATAACCGCCCGTCGAAGGATAATATCGCGAGGAATAAACGGTGGGAAACTATGTGTAAGGTAATATAACTTAAAATTTCTTTTCCCATTCTTTATACCTCTGTTACCAGCGGTGAATAAATGCACAACAATATGTATAGATTTTGTACAGCGCAAATGTTTGCTTTGCACTGGAAGCAAAGATCGATTTCATTTAAAATTAAAGTAGTTTATTCAGTTCGGCTAAAACAGCCTTTATTGCGAAACATTAAACTAACTTTAAGAACTTCGTTTATCGCTTTAAACAAAAGTTAAAGTGCAGTTATTAACGGTTAATATACTTTGACGACGGCCGTAAGATGTTAATGTGTTGTCCTTGGTCGTAACTTAGCTTTATGTTTAGAGTAGATAGTTTCAGTGTTTGAGTCGTAAATTAGCCATCGTGGAGAGTATCGGCCCTAAAAATTCAATTGATTTATTTAGACCTACCTATTTAGTGCTTTACCTTTTTTTATGCACGAAAGGCTATTAGCCGGTTAATCTAGTGAAATCGGCCTTTGCATAGATTTGGTTAATTTTTTCTTTTTTGGCCTCCATCAAGAAACACTCATTTCGCATTACTTCAAAGCCTAGGCCGAAAAACATGTCACTGAAAGTTAACCTACATTAGACATGACTATAGATAATAAATAGGTTATGTAGATGGCAATGTTAGTACAAATTTCATTAGTCAGTAACCATATATAGATTTAAGTAATATTCACACATTGCATCCTAATATTGACTTAGTGGGATGTAAGTGTGTGTTTAATAGTCAATTTGTTTATCTATTTTCGGTGTATATTCCACCTACTGTAGTTAAACCTGATTATGAATCATTTACAGAGGCATTTCAAATATATATTACCTCGTTTTCTGATGTTGTTGTAATGGGAGATTTTAATGCTCTATACTTTAGTGATCTGAATTTAAATGATTTTAAATGTCAATCTATTACTCACTTTATTGAATTTAACAATCTTAAACAACTGAATAATGTTCTTAATGCTAATCATACACTACTAGATCTAGTATTATCTGACTTACAAATAACAGTATGCAAAGATGATATACCTTTAGTTACTGAAGATCTTTACCACCTAGCGCTTACTATAAATGTTTATACGCAAATTCTACATAACTACAGTTTTCCGTATCATCCATTTAACAAGTTGTACAACTTCAAAAAAGCAGATTTTCCTAGGCTTTACTCTACACTTGCTGAAGTTGACTGGTCTTTCTTGCTGTCTGTTTACGATGTGAATGTCGCTTGCGCTGAATTCTATAAACGATTATACGAGATTATAGATATACATGTGCCAAAATTTAAGCATAGAAGTAAACATTACCCACCTTGGTTTAGCAAAGAAATTATTCAAAACATTCAACTTAAGAATAAATATAGAAACAAGTTTAGA
This sequence comes from Protaetia brevitarsis, assembly GCA_004143645.1. NCBI lineage: Eukaryota > Metazoa > Arthropoda > Insecta > Coleoptera > Scarabaeidae > Protaetia > Protaetia brevitarsis. Next base: position 1,812,090 of record RXPK01000307.1, read on the forward strand.
TTATCTGGAAATTCCGATGATGCTTTAAGATACAAACAACACAGATCGCTTACGAAGATGCAGACAAGAAAAGCTTACAATGACACTGCGTAGGCTTTCACGGCCGGTGTAACTATAACTAACAGCTTCTTGCGGGTTTCGCCGGTGTCAAAACTTTCGCTCGACGTTTCGCTGGTTCATACTGACAGCTTCTTCAGGATACTGAACTGTTCTCCATGGTCCGACATTCTTCTTATATACGCCCCTGGTGCATCCAACCGTGTAGTTTCCGCTCCATTGACCGTGACGGTTCGTAGTAGGCTCTTCCACGTGTGCTAAGGTGGTACCCTTCTTCTCTGTTAACGGTTTATTCTTCTCTATTTCTATGGCTTCCCTGATGAGTCTTTTTCCGTAGTTCTTGGTGGTAGTTATTACTTTTACATTCTTGAATCCATTTTGTGTCCGGTGTCGTGCATGTGTCTGCCACCGCTGATTGATCGGTCCTTCTTAATCTTGCGTCCCTCTCATGTTCTTTTATTCTGTGTCGATGGCTCTTCCTGTTTTCCGACGTAGCACTGTCCGCATTGGCATGTTATTTTGTAGATACCTTCTGTGCGTCCCTTGGGTATCTTATCTTTTTTGGAATTGTAGAAAACTGTAACGTACAAGTACGTTCGGACTGCAACGTCGATCCAGCAGTATCTACCGACCGCAAAAGATAAGATACCCAGGACGCACAGAAGGTATCTACAAAATAACATGCCAATGCGGACAGTGCTACGTCGGACAAACCGGAAGAGCCATCGACACAAGAATAAAAAACATGAGAGGGACGCAAGATTAAGAAGGACCGATCAATCAGCGGTGGCAAACACATGCACGACACCGGACACAAAATGGATTTCAAGAATGTAAAAGTAATAACTACCACAAGAACTACGGAAAAAGACTCATCAGGGAAGCCATAGAAATAGAGAAGAATAAAACCGTTAACAGAGAAGAAGGTACCACCTTAGCAACACGTGGAAGAGCCTACTACGAACCGTCACGGTCAATGGAGCGGAAACTACACGGTTTGATGCACCAGGGCGTATATAAGAAGAATGTCGACCATGGAGAATCGGTTCAGTTATCTGAAGAAGCTGTCAGTATGAACAGCGAAACGTCGAGCGAAAGTTTTGACACACGGCGAAACCCGCAAGAAGCTGTTAGTTATAGTTACACCGGCGTGAAAGCCTACGCAGTGTTATCACAAGCCTGTACGGGGAGGAATTGTACTTATCTACTAGACGACTAGATTCTCTACGCACCAAGAAGAAAAGTTATTGTCAACTTGGCATTTCTACGTCGATGCCAGACAAGAAGATTACACCTAACTTCGTAAAGTTGAAACATCACATAACAACGATGCCGCAAAGAAGATCTTAAGAAAACGGAGGAAGCCTTACTACGAGAAACGAGTGCATCAAGTATATACGAGCTACATCTGATTTCCAAGATGATCATGGAGCTACATTTGACATTAGCAACAAAATGTCAAAAGAAGATTGGGACCTTATCGACCGCATAACCTGGGAAGCAGCAGAATTTGAGTTCGAGAAATCCAGAACAACACAAGTGAAGAAGTTTGCAAGGATGGAAGAAAGAAGATCAAGAGCAACTGGTACACTGAAGAACGTTGTAATTAATTTATCAACAAAGCAACTATCTGCAGATGAAACAGGTACTTGCCTTAGGGAGAACTACGTCATTGCACCCAAAGAGTACCAACAGAAGAATCATCACGAGGTAGAAGCAGCGATCAAAGAATTCCGAACATCGAAGCAGAAGAAGTGCGACAAGAAGTAAGCAGAGCATTGAAAAAAGCAAAGCCACCGAAACGCACCTATCCAGGAAGAAGAGGCAGCACTTACGAATTTGAAAGCTGAAGAAGACATCGTATCCTCAAAGCAGACAAAGGGGAATGCAACAGTACTACTAAATAAGAAGATTACCGCAAAAAGATGAATGAACTACTTGACGAGAACACCTACAAGGAAATAAGAAAAAATCCAACGAAGATCACAAAAACAGTAAGGGAGAGCATAAAGATTTCATCAATACCTAAAGAGATGCAGAACAGATTGCTACCAAGAGCCGCTAGACCACCAGCTGTATGGAATACCAAAAATACATAAAGAAGGAGTGCCATTAAGACCGATTGTTAGCAACATTGGATCACCGACCTACATTTGTCGAAATATTTAGCTAACCTACTAAACCATACACCGACAAACTGCAACGTATGTGAAGATTCGAAACATTTCGTGGATATTCTGTCTACGCTAAAGACTGAACCTACAGATATTTTAGTAAGTTCGACATTATTCGCTATTCACCAACATACCCACGGAGACGCACTGGCCTTACTTCCAGAACTTGGACTACAAGAAGACGTCATTGAATTAGTGAAACTGTGCTTATCCACGACATACTTTTTATGAAGGAAAATACTACGAGCAGAAGAACGGAACAGCAATGGGAAGCCCTTATCACCGTAATAGCCAACTTGTTTATGGAAGCATTTGAAGAAGAAGCCTAAGTTCCAGCGATATGAAACCCAAGTGTTGGCGCGATATGTCGACGATACTTTGTAATATGGCAACACGGAGAGAAAAACTACAACAGTTCTTGAACACATAAACTCGCAGCACCCAGCCATAAAGTTTACCATGGAGAAAAACAAAATGGAATCTCCCTTCCTGGATTTATGGTTAAGAAAACAAAGAGGAATGCTACAGCACGCAGTATTTAGAAAGAAGACGCACACCGATAGATATCTGCATTCAGATCTCACCATCATCCAATGCAGAGAAGACATTAATACAAACATTGCTATCCAGAGCCGAAACATCAGTGACGAACAACATCCTACCAGTGAAAAATACATTGGAGAAAGCACTAAAGAAGAATTGTTACACGACATCGACAGGAGAGCCACTAAGAGAAGACGACACTGGAGACAACTACAGAACCACGAAGGGATGGCGTGTTTACTATATAGCAGAGTCACCGAAAAAGTAGGCCGAATTTTGAAGAAACGTAACGTACAAGTACGCTTCGGGACTGCAACGTCGATCCAGCAGTATCTACCGACCGCAAAAGATAAGATACCCAAGGGACGCACAGAAGTATCTACAAAATAACATGCCATGCGACAGTGCTACGTCGGACAAACAGGAAGAGTCATCGACACAAGAATAAAAGAACATGAGAGGGACGCAAGATTAAGAAGGACGATCAATCAGCTGGCAAACACATGCACGACACCGGACACAAAATGGATTTCAAGAATGTAAAATATAAACTACCACCAAAACTACGGAAAAAGACTCATCAGGGAAGCCATAGAAATAGAGAAGAATAAACCTTAACAGAGAGAAGGGTACACCTTAGCAACACGTGGAAGAGCCTACTACGAACCGTCACGGTCAATGGAGCGGAAACTACACGTTGGATGCACCAGGGCGTATATAAGAAGAATGTGGACCATGGAGAATCAGTTCAGTTATCCTGAAGAAGCTGTCAGTATGAACAGCGAAACGTCGAGCGAAATTTTGACACACGCGAAACCGCAAGAAGCTGTTAGTAAAGCTTACCATGAATACCTTAATTCTCTTGAATAAAAATATCCTATGAACAGAAAACGCTTTTTTGGGAGTTTATCCAGAACAAGCGCGGTTGTTCTAGAATTCCGGCGTCGTTGACGTATGATGATGCCTCCTTGAATGATCCACAAGCCATTGTTGATGGCTTCGCTCAGTACTTCAGCAGTGTTTTCATTGAGACAGACAGCAGCAGCTACAATGCTACGTTTGAACACACTACATTAATTCAGAACTTTTGTTTGATTGAGAATGAAGTTAATGATGCAATTAAGAAACTAAAAAATAAATTTACTTCTGGTTATGACAACTTACCTAGCTTCTTAGTGAGGGACTGTCGCATACTATTCGTTCATCCGTTGACTTTGATTTTCAATCTTTCGTTGAAGGCGTCCTTTTTTCCGGAAGTATGGAAGATTTCTGAAGTATCTCCTATATTGAAGAGTGCTCCTGCTGATGATGTCGTAAATTATCAGCCAATTACCTTACTATCCAATTTTGCTAAGGTTTTCGAAATCGCTATCTATGCCAACATATATCTGCAAATTAAATATCAAAATATCAATTGACCAACATGGTTTCGTGGAAAAGCGCTCTACAACATCTAACTTAGCATGCTTCTCACAATTTGTGATCGTTACAATAGACAACTCCGGACAAGTTGATGTGATATACACTGACGTCGCTAAAGCCTTCGATAAAATTAATCACGGGATACTTCTAACTAAATTAAAGAAATTCGGCTTTTGTGACCCGTGAATACTTTTTTTCAGCTCTTACCTTTTGAAGAGGTCGCAGTATGTCACGTATAACGGCTACAATTCTACATTCTACTCTGCAATTTCTGGCGTCCCTCAAGGATCAAATCTTGGGCCTATGTTGTTTTTGGTTTTCTTCAACGACCTACTTGGACTCCTGAAATGTAGGAAATGTGCCCTTGCAGATGACTTGAATTTTTTTTCTTCAATAACAACTTTTGAAGACTGTTATGCACTCCAGGCTGAAGTAAATTCCATTAAGCAATGGTCCGATACCAACAAACTTGCGATGAACGTAGATAAGTGCAAAGTAATTACCTATACTAGAAAGTCCACTCCAGTTGTGCATACCTATGTTTTCGATGACACAGCATTGTTGCGCTGCACAACAAAAAAAGATCTTGGGGTGCATTTTGATAGTAGATTTACTTTTGTAGAGCATATAAATCGAACTGTCTCATCTGCATTGAAGATGCTAGGATTTGTGATCCGTAATACATTACCGTTTAGTAATGCGTCTGCCATCAGAATGTTGTATTGCTCTTATGTGCGTTCAAAATTGGAATACGCATCCTTAATTTGGTATCCTGTGTATGAGATGCATAAGGCGACACTTGAGCGAGTTCAGCGCAAATTCCTCAAGTACCTGCATTTCAGAGTTGAAGGTACATTTCCACCCCGTGGCTACGATTATAATTTACTTTTACAAGAATTCGACATGCTTTTTTATATAATACTGTGCACAATGACATTGACTGTAGCTTTTTAGTTTCTAATTTACCATTTTTCTCACCACGGCATGCATCTAGGTATAACATGACCTTTTATTTACCAGTGCCACGAACAAATATTGTATACCTGGCTCCTATTTTTAGAATGTGTAATAACTATAACTTATTATCACCTGACTGCGACATCAATTTCATGCCTCTTTCTAATATACTTAATACAGCCCGAAGTGATTTATGATAATTTCTTTTTTTTTTCTACTAGTTCAGTTGTATATTCAGTTTTTCCTTTTTTTGTGTTTGAATTAATAAATAATTGTGTTATAAGCTAAGTAGGATTATTTTATGTTAAACTTCCATATATTGTCTATTGTTTATTGTTTGTCATAGTAACAACTGTTTCCATTTTGTCCTGTAATTAGGTATTTATATCTGTTGGACAAATATACATATTATTACTATTATTATATATAGCGTTAGTCCTGTGGAACTAAAAATTTCGAGCGGGAAATTTGAATTACTGACAACCTTTCAAAATTTTTTGAGATATACATATAAAGCTGAAAGTAAAGGCGACTAAAGGTGTCTTCCATTTGCAAATTGTATCAAAAAGATCTCCCTGAAGCGATAATTCCATATCAAATAATATCACTAAAACATCATCTGTAAAGAGAATGCGTTTTAGCAACTGAACTGATCACGCATCAGATGTCATGTCGTCTGTCATTTTTGTTTATTATGAAATTGAAGTTACCGGCACATTACCGGTTATACTAGTATATTATTATTTAAATACTATTTTCTTAAATAAAGTTGCATTACCGAGTGTGTAAGTTTTGTTTTATGTTTTATTTATTATACTGTGAGCAAATAAGTTATATTTATGATCCTTTAAAATGTATATCAAAATAAAAAACGGATTAAGGAATAAACATTTTACCTTAAAAGCTAAATACACTTATTTTGACCTTAAATAAAAAAAATTAAATACAAAAATCTCAATCAAAAGTTAAAGAAACAATTATATAATTTTTAATAAACAGTATTAATTTTATCAAAATTTGAACTAAAAAAAAAAATTAAACTCTTAATTTAAGAAACTTAAATTCAATTTTGCAGTTTCAAAATTTGTTCCATTAACGCAACTTTCCTTCTATCTAACTCCAGTTTTTGTCGTTTTGTCTCTAAACTTTCTGTCAAGTATTCCTGATACTTCTTACTATTTTCTTTATCGATTTCACTTCTTTTCCCATAATATTCGCTTTTTGCTTTCAAATAAGTATTTTTCCCACTAGTTCTTCTTGGAGCTGCAGTAAGTGCATCTGGTGTGACTTGCGCTGTACAAGTCACACCAAAATTATTGTCTCTCTGAGCCACACAGTTTTCCAATTGACCTAGATCAATTGTGCGTGGACTGCTGTTATTTGGTTTGTCATCTAACAATTGATCAAGTCTATCAAAGAATTGAAAAAGAGTTGGACATCTTCCACTTTTCTTTTATTGTCTTTACTGACTTTATATGTTCTAATTAAATTTTGCCATTTTCGATAACAATTATTCGCTGAAAACTAGAATAAACAATTAAAATAAGAGGTTACTACCAGTCATAAATAGTGAGCAATCAATATTTTATATGCTTAAATTTATGTTTTGGCTGATTAAGTCATTCCTTATGTAGGTTCAGAAGTGTTTTTTTTCTATTTCTGTGAATGATATAATTCGTCTTATCTACTTTCTATTGCCGTTATTAAACCTAATGTATCATTGTATAATCAAGCTTGCCTATTTTGTTCATTGTCAACTATATCCTCGACTATAACAGCATTATCCACCTCAGTCTCTCCATTACTGACTTCCGTCTCTCCACTACTTAGGCACGCAACATTTTCACTGTTGTATTTTATATGACATTGAGGTATCCACAATAAATCATTAGTATCTGTTTAAGTAAAACAAATAAATTGAATGAGAAAAAATAGCATATAGGTTGCTTACTCATATCTTTTATTAGCACATTTCCTTCCTCATTTAAAATAAGATGATTATTACTGCCATAAACAATTTCGTACGTAATTGATGGTCATTAAAAAATCAAACAGAAATGTCAGAGTGACAGAACACACACGTGCTTACCCTTTCTCTCGTTCTGATACAAAAATATCAAAAATCACTAGTTTCCTAGGTTGACTGGATCGGTGCGGGGGGTGTAGAAAATATCACTTCCTTTCCGAGTGATCTTGGAAATGGAATAGGTTAATGTGACGTAATAAGTGAAATGATATGATCGATCTGATATTTCTTGTAAATTTTTCTTGTAAATGGAAGACACTTTAATTGAGCACGACTGTAATATGTTGACGTTGTACGAATTACAATTTTCCTCAATTAAACGTCTTTACTTACACTTACTAGAGCGCTGTCCTTATCATTCAAATATGTCTATCAACTTGACACATTTTAATCTTTTTAACTTTTTTTTTACTACTTCATAAGAATGCTTACCTAAAGGACTAGATAGCAGGGGATAATTAAGCAAACGTAAAGATGGTTTAGTTTTTATAACAGAAACAAATAAGTCTACAAACCAAATTACTCAACTACGCTACATTGACAATAATAATAACTTTCTGTATTTATGAATTGTCAACAACTGTGGTTAGTTATCCCGCGCGGTTACTTTAGTTATCATGGTTCGATCGTCAGTTTTTTGTAGGCCACGCGCGACGGCGATTTTAGCGCCAAGGAGACAGTGCTGTGAACTAACAAAGTGATGTAACGGACGTGATTACGGTTTTGCTATATAACATTAATAGGCCTGGACATGACAGATATAAATAACATGTCATTAAACTGTTGTGCAACCTTTACTAACATGAACTGGTGTCCCTATTGCACTTATTATTGATAAATAGGTATCAAACTACAAAGAACATTACAGAAAAGGATTTATTCTCGGAAACGACAAAATACTAAGGTTTGTAACATGTGTGCCGACCTATAGTGTGAACTCCCTAGCGTCACAATTTCTTTTCTATTTTGAATCCAAACGGCGAGTATTCGTACTTGTATAATACTAATATTCACAAAACTGTAGTTTCCTGTCTAGTGATACAAATAATTACTTTTTTTTCTAAAGTAGCTTTGTACATAATACACTTAACCGCAAAATTAACGCACCACTTATATATTTCGATTTATTATAATTATCTTGCGCTTAGTTGTATTTGGAGGCTTCGTGCAGTAGTGAACCGTTCCCTAAGTGCTCGAAGCATCAAAAATCGATCCTCCACCGCATTTGTAGCTCGTGGCCTGCCTTGGCCACGTCGTCTAGCGTAATCGTTGGTCTCTACAAATCTGTGCAGAACCCTACCGACCGTTGTATGAGCCACGCCAAATCTTCTACCAAGTTCGCGATTTGTTAGTCCTTCATTGGACAAAGTTACAATTTGAACACATTCATCACGATTTAAATTTCGTCTAGCACGTTCCATCGCAAACATATGTATTCCGCGAATGACAGTTATCTTATCAATTGGTAAAACAATTAAAAAACAATGCCTACTTTTATTTTAGAAGTGAGGCTTATTTACTTGAAAAACAAGCCCCTCATGAAAAGCTGCTATGATTTCAAAATTAAATAAAGAATACAGACAAAAACCTACAAAAGGCGTAATAATGAACAAATTATTTATAACTAATATTAATGAATCGGAAAATATATAATATTTCTTGAAATAAAACCAAAAGTCAGAGTGGTGCGTTAATTTTGCGGTTAAGTGTATTTAACCCCAGAAAGTTTTATATTTGATAATGTTTTTAGTTTTCAAGTAAATAACTGTTAAAAAGAGAAGTCAAGAAAGAATCGTTAACCAATGTGATGTATTCTTTTAAACTCCTGCTATGCAGTAGTAGTTGCCATTGGTGATTACCACTGTTAGTGGAAACATATTTTCACGTCACATTTCAACGGCGTACAGTGGGATGTAGGCGGAAAAAAGTCTATTTTTCATATATGTGCTATAACTGTTATTTTAGGTTCATTCTGAAGGAGAAGGATTAGAAACGATTATTTAGTACGAATAGTTACATAAATTAAAAGTGCTGACGTTCAGTAGCACTTTGAAGTTGAATGATGCTATTTATCGAATTTTTACTTGAAATATTACTGAAAAGTAAGAATGCATATAAGCGAAACAAATAGTACCAGAAATGTTAAAGTAGAAGTTTATGCTTACTATACAGTAACAAACATTAAGATGTAATGATATTACACAGGGTTATTATCCAACTTATAAAAAAATGCGATATAATTAACACGAAAATATTCGTCTAGACTTTTCAATGTTAGCGCCAACGACCGCCAAGCTGATTCTTTCTTCTACGTGTTCTCCATAACCCAAGGAACAAGAGCAAACAAAATTTGGCTGCCACTTTTTGCCTCTAGCTGAAAAATAGCTAAAAATCTAGTAGCGCGCACAGTATACAATATTATCACAGCACTAGGAAGGATTTTCAATTAGTCTACCCTTACACAGTTTTGTAATTTTGACACACACAATTTATTAGTAATTGCATAAGACATAATTTACCTATTACACTAAAGTATTATACGGGGTGATCCGCAACTGACGTGTCATCACTATTATTAAAAAAATAAAAAAAATAGTTTTACTCATGCATACTCTATAGTATTATTAATGTTAATTTACAGATGTGTGCTGGTATTATATGCCGCTCACAGTCCACAAAGTACTTTTACATGGAGAAACATATTATCTACTGCTGTGTTACCAGTTGGTTGTTTCTCAGAAGACGCACAAGAAACTCGACATAAAGACTATAAGCGCTATCGATTGTCTCATTCCAAAAAGTGTAATCGTTTAGTATTAAATGAAGATATTGTGCACAGACTACTTGTCAGTTCTGTCCCCTACATATTAAATTTACGAACAACATTATCTAAGAAATATTTAGAAATGACACAAGAAGCACAGGAATTAATGATTAATTAATAAAACCGGGAATATTTATAGCTACAACATAACTTGTATAAGTATTAAACGCAAAAACAATGAAACAATTTAATATTATTTTTTGTTATGTTATTGTCTATTTGTATACCTGTATATTTAAATAATTTATCAAATATGTATTGCTTTTTTTAAATGTTTGGAATCGTTGTTAATTTCTAGTGTTTTCTTAGTTAAGTTTTTTGTTTCGTACATATGTATATATGTATACTGCAGTAACAATGTTACCTACAGTTACCTATGCGCCACATTAAAAACATGGTGAAATATTAACCGACTTTAAATGTAGAAATTCCTTAAAGTTTTATTTCCTCTAGCGATAATTACCATCTAACATGCTAATTCATGTATTATTTCTAATGTCATAAATAGCTAATTATATATACAATCACTGTACGAAACTTCACTCCGGAACGGAGTGTAGTTCGCAAGTATTTAATTTTTTCCGCAAAACCAACTAAATTGACCACTGTGTGGCGTACAGCTGAATATAAATTGCACGTGCATAGCATCGGTGGTTAATGTCGTTTGATCGATTAATGGGATCACAATAGTCAATATTCTACGTTAGTATCGTTAGCTTATGTTTCATTCTTAATAACAATATGTGCCACAAGTCCAGACAGAAAGTCACCAACAAAGACTGCAATGAGGATACCATCTATTCCAAGGGTACTTAAAGTGGGAAAAATTATACCGGTATTCAAGAATAAGGCAGGAACAACTGTGCCAATTACCGACCCATAAACATCTTGCCCGTAATGTCCAAAATCGTCGAACAAATTATCATGAGACGACTAATCACTTACTCACTGAACATCATAACTATCTAAGACCAAACAACATGGATATAGAAAGAGACATTCTGCGTTTACTGCCATAATGCAGATATTCAAGAGAATGTATGGAGCTTGATGATGGTATGTGCGCATTAGACACGGTCTGCCATGATATTCTCCTGGAAAAACTCGAGCATTATGATGTGAGAGGACAACCACTAAATCTCCTCCAATCGTTTCTAACTGATAGATTGCAACTTACTGAGTGGAACAATCACCGATCGAGGCTTGAGAATGTGGATTACGGGGTTCCACAGGGCTCCATTCTCGGTCCGCTTCTCTTTGTCATTTACATTAACGACTTTCCTTCGAGTGTTCGTGGGGCCGAGGTTTGTTTGTACGCATACCACACATCGCTGCTAGTCAAAGCACCGAACTCACAGAAAGTGCCCGAGACATCGTGTATAACTGTTCAAAGTGCAGAGAAATGGTTTGCTGCAAACAAATTAAAAGTAAACATCGAAAAATCGCAGAGTTTATTATTAACAACCAAGAAAACAGGCCAATCTTCGGCGATTAAGTTACTAGGGCTTGTCATGGACACACATTTAAGATGGCACCACCATATCAGCAACTTGGCGAGTAGATTGACATCTGCATTGTTCGCTATTAGAAGACTACTGCATATTGCCACTTATGAAGCAGCGTATTATGCATTACTGCTGTGGGGTGCCTCAACAGACGCACATAGAATCTTTGGAACAATCCGGTATCTGTGCAACCTAAAAAAACAGAGAGAGTTGCAAGATCTATTTTCAGGAGGAAAAGGAATTCTTACCTGACCGAATATTTATATTCTGAGTTCTGTTATCTATATTCACAACATCAAAATAGAATTAAATTTAAACGGAGACCAACACACGTACAATACTCGACAAAGACATGAATTGCGGGTACCCTTCCACCATCTTACATCCACCCGAAGGGACGTCGACTACTGGGGGTGTAAACTGTACAATAGGTTGCCGGATGAAGTAAAACACCTTCCCGTTAAGAGTTTTAAAACTAAAGTAAAACGTATACTTATGGAAAAGGGTGTTACGATATCGACGACTTCCTACAAAAGTAATTTTTTCTGTTCGTTTACTTTTATTATAATGTATGCTGTTTTCCTTTATCTTTTCCTTTGTTTTAATGTGTATATGTATAATTTTATATTTATTGGTATTTATGTCTTATTTGACAACTTTCTGTAGTGGTATTATTACGAAATATACTTATATTATATTATTCAGTATTATGTGAAGTATTTGTTGCGTCTAAAGTTCCTTTATCTAAATTGCAAAATTCTGTTCTGCATAAATTTTTAAATGAATATGCTAATAGGCACATCTCTCATGAAGCCAGATTCTACCAAATATATTTACCTCAGTGCCATATCAAAGTAATGGTTTCTATAAAATCTAATATTTCTAACAACTTTCTTTGGATATCTGCAGACGAAACAATTGATATTTTAGGCTTTTAAGTTATAAATATTATCGTCGAAATATTACACAATTTCCAGATTTGCCTTTGCCACCTGCACCAGTACAACAAGATGCGGCATTTGGTTAGAAGCAAGTTTTTTTTATTGCAAAAATGTTGGTCATATCTGAGACATAGTATTTAATCTAAACGGTGACTCACTCTTAATAGCAGAATGAAAAGATATTATTAAAAATTCCTCTTTAATTAATCAGCTAAATTTTATACATGCAAGTTTTAAACATTTGCCAAATCGTTATTTAGTAATAATTTTCTTGAAAGCTGAAGTATTTCGCTAAAAGAAAATGTATTCAAACTGAAGGTACTTGATACTAATACTTAATATACTAATTCGATTCTGGGTGAATTTAGACAACGTCTGCAGCAAAGAGTCAAAAATATATTTGATAGAACCGCCGATATCGATATATTAAAACAATTTTCCCTTGGATATTTTACAGGCTTAGTAGCTGGACAAAAAATATAAAGTAATTGTGGTAATTAATGTCAATAAACGCATCTTACGACATAAATTATGGAAGTCATCGCCCAATTTAATTTATTAATATTAGATTTTTCTATGCCGCCTATGGTCGAACCGGAATTGTGTTTACAAGACGTATCCGCACAGTTGTTTTCGATTGTGCCACAGTTGTTTTGATAATCGAACCACTGTTTACATAGCTGCAACGCGGCCTCTATACAAAATACTCTACAATTCGGTGCCGCTTCCCCAATAAATATATTAAGCTAAAATATATGTCCACTAACACTAGTGATTACTTGTCCCTCAAGTAAGCCGAACAACAATGGTTTTAATTTACTTATATACATAGAATAAAAAAGTAAAAATTAATTAAACAGCACTAGAATGCGTTAAATATAAAACAAAGAAGCTCTCGTAGCAAATAAAAGGAAATCTCATAATTACTAACTACAAAGGGGAAGGCAACCACTTCGAAATGGAAATTATACAGCCGGATTGTCTAGAGTAGATTAAATTACGTCAATTCCAATTTTGCGAAAATATTCATTAACGAAATTCCAGGCACCCTAAGAACGCGGCCTCAAGCAACGTTATTCGTTACGTTTCTGCATCAAATATCATTTCCATTGTTTTCAGCTAGACAAAAAGAGGGAATTAGGTATACTTAAAACAGATCTGCGGTTGCGTGAGTATATCAGCAATCTCGTCCATCGCCAGTGTTCGAAATATACTTGGAAAATCCTCTTAGGAAATAAGAGGATTCGCATTTTTGCAAAAACAGTCTGACAAGAGATTTTCGCTTATTATATCTGATGTATATGAGCGTAGTTGGGAAAAAGTTAGCTGATTGTGTCCGAATGAAAAAAAAAAAACAAAAGAAACGCGAGCAACATTTACATAGAAAATTTTCCTTCAACTGGGCGCGAAGTATATATAATAGAAGGCGAAAGGTGGTAACAGTGATGTAACAAAAAAAAAAACTCGATTGTGTCTCAACAACATTATTTACCAAGTAAAACATCACGAAGTTATGATAACATCAAGAAAATATTCATTATTATAAAGAGTTATTTATGTTTCCAACTTGTCAAGCCAACCATGGCTTTGCAGGCCAGGAAGCGGGGGACTTTGTCTCCACTGCTTTGGCGACTATTGGTGGACGAAGCGCTTGGAGCCGAGGTGCAGGCCTGTGCGGACGATATCGTAATACTATTACGAGGATCGGGAGTGAAAGAGAAATTTCCTTAGCCTTCCAAGAGGTGATTAAGGGCAGGTGTAATTGGTGCAGCAAACCTGAGCATTAACGCAAACAAAACTACGGTAGTATCTGTTACGTTTTTTAAATAGGTATAATATTTAAGTTAGATTGAAACACTGAAGTGCTTTTACAACTGACATATACTTACTAATTTTTAATAACAAACCGTTTCCAGGCAACTCACAATATAAAACTGTACATACATAACACGCCCCTTTAAAAAAAAAAAGAAAAAGAACTAATTACAAATTAAAGTTGACGTTCCTATAAGTTTAATCGAGTGGGTGGTTTTACTTCATGGCCACTTCTGGTAAAGTTCTTAGTTCGGTTATTGCCTTTAAGCACTGCTTCAGGAGTGTTTTCAGGTGAAGGATCAATGGTAATTCCAGTTTCAGCGTCACTCGATTTCTGACTACCGACGGGCACCGCTGGTATTCTGAAGGGTCTATGGTGTTGTCTATAAATAAATAAATAAATAAATGTTTATTGTCATAAATTGCAATCTGCAAACTTTGACACGTCAGAAAACAATATACAGTACATTCAAACAATTAAACAATTATGCAAATATACATATATAATAAAGAAAATTAAAGCATATTAATAATAATAATAGTAATAATAATAATAATAATAATAATAATAATAACAATAATAATAATAACAATAATAATATCATTTATTGTCTTAGATTCAAAAACAATATCGACATTGTCATGTAAAAATATTAAAAAAAAAAAAATAAGAAAAAAAAAAGTGAAGATATAAGTCGAAAGGAAATACGATTTAAGTGCAAGATATAACTTTTGAACTAATTGAAGAAATGTCCATTTCAAATTTAAGCAGTCTACAATTGCTTGCAATTGAATTCTAGTTTCTAGTGGTGATTAATTTTAATGTGCTTAGCATCTCCAAAAAACTTGACTCATGTTGACAATAATAATAATAATTATAGTAAAAATATAGCTATATCAGTAGTATACATATACATCGTGAAACAAGTATATGTATATATATATATATATATATATGGACAACTACAGGAACAAATAAATGTAAAAGAACAAATAAATGTAAAGAACACCACTACACAAACATACAAACTAACTACTACATACGTACTCACGCAATGAATAGAAGGCCTTCTCCAGCAGAAATTCCTTCAATTTATGTTTGAATTTAATGATGTCCTGAGAAATGGCTTTAAGGTTAGTGGACAATGCATTAAAGGCTTGTATTGCTCTATATCTGGGACCATTCTCAAAAAAATTAGAAGAGTTCTTAGGAACAGAGTAGTCATTAAAAGCTCGAGTCTGCATATTGTTATAAAAGTCCTTGTTACGGATGAATATTACATCGTTAACTGTCAAAAATATTATTAATTCATATATATAGAGACTAGGTAAAGTTAAAATTTTTAATTCGCGGAAAAGACCCCTGCATGGAGTATTGTGGAACACCACGCATCATGCGAATTACACGCTTCTGCAAAATAAAAATGCTGTTAAAATGAATAGATGAACCCCAGAAAATCACAGCATAACGCAAACATGATTCTACCTGAGCGAAATAAAAACTTTTTAAAGAAATCATGGTAACGCATTTTTTTTAAATATTCATCCCATATAGGGCAGAGCTAAGCCTCTTACAAAGTTCCGAACAATGCACGTTCCATTTTAAATTTTTATCTACTATTAATCCCAAAAACTTTGTGAACTTGACTTGAGGTATTGATGCGTTGTTTAAATTCTACGTAGAGACTGTAGTTGTTACAGGTTTTAGAAAAATTGATTAACCCAGTTTTTTTACTGTTAAGTATCAAATGGTTACTTGCACACCATGTGGACATGTCAACTATTATATCATTTAATTGAGAGCACACGTTAGAAACTGAAGTAGAAGAATGCATCCGCATACAGAGACGTAACATAATTACCTAGGGATGCCGGCAAATCATTAACAAACAGCAAAAACAGGGTGGGTCCAAGTATGGAGCCCTGCGGAACACCACTAGCAATCCTGGCTCGAAATATGATCTTTACTGGTAGAGTCCATATTTACAACTATAGCAGTTACATGATATCTATTGGAAAGATATGATTTGAACAAATCTAGGGCGACACCGCGGATGCCATAGCACTCCATTTTCCTCAATAATAGATTATGATCTAATACGTCAAAAGCCTTAGCTAGATCGAAGAAAATGCCGGCAGTTACCTGTTTATCGTCTAAGTTGTGGACAACATGGTAACATGGAATTTCATCGATACCAGATGATAGTTTAGTTGATATTTCATTGATAATTGTGGTCACCTCGTACGTGTCTATCGGACTTAAGAAAAAAGTATTGCTATTAGGTTGAATATTAACATGAGAGACAGAACTACTAGGACAGGGAACAATAAGATGGCTACTCTCAAAATGATTGTTAAAAAGATGACAAAGAATGTCAGGGTCGCTTATAAGATTACCAGACTCATCCAGCACCTCAAAATTGCTTGTTGGTCCACCACTAATTTCTTGTTTAATGATACTCCAAGACGTTTTACATTTATTACGCGAATATGAAAGTAAGTTATCATAATAAGTTTGTTTGGCTCTACCTACCATCTCAACATAGTGTTGTTTATTCGCTTTATAAGTGGCATACAAGTCCGGATCCCGGTATTTTTTGTAAATATTATAAAGATCTCTTAGATTATTTGCAAATTTCCGCAATTCTGAATCATACCCAGGTATATTGCAATTTGTATCCGTACGAAATTTCCGTAGGGGAAAGGATATATCAAAATAATGTTTAAATGTATTATGAAAATTCTCGAAGCTGACATTGGGATCACTAGAGCGATAAGTTTTTAACCAATCTTCGTTATTTAACAGGGATTGAAAATGGGTTATATTCCCATGGTTATATATACGTTTTTCAACAAAATTTACCAATTTAGGACTGTGACAGAACTGTGAATTTAGATTTGCTCGGACCAACTGATAGCAGTGATCGGACAAACCTGAGTCGCTAACAGCGACTTTAGCATGTTCCTCAATATTAGTGAAAATATTATCGAGCAAAGTAGCAGAACCAGCTGTGATCCGTGTGGGCTCATCAATCAAAGGCCTCATATTGAATGAATCAAACAAGTTAAGAATATCACCGGTACACTGTCCACCGACACTAAAATCCACGTTAAAATCACCGCAAACCATCAAGAGTTGGTTATAAGCATCAAATGATTCCAATAGCAATAAAAGCCCCTCTAAGAATACATCAAAATTTCCATTAGGTGACCGATAAACACACAAAATCACCACTTTTATACTCCCCATTTTGACCTGAGCAGCAGTATATTCGAGTTGCATCCCAACGTTCCCCACATTATTATTTTGAATAGGGCGCGCTGTGATGTCACGTCTAGCAAAAATCAGGACTCCACCGCCTCTATGCAAAGTCCTACAGAAACTATTAACTAAATGATAATTATCAACATTAATACAATTAACTTCACCCGCTGTTAACCAATGCTCAGACACACAAACCAAGCACGGGGAACATAAAGAATTTAATAAAGCCCTTGACAATGTTAATTTGTTTCTGATACTTCTAATGTTTAAATGAAAGAGACTCAGTATCACATTGTGGTTAATGATATCGCCTTTCCCAGAAAATTTGATCTGCTAGAGTCGGCCTTCACGTCATTTAACACGTATTTCTACGGTATTCAGCATCACCACTCTTCACGATGTAATCCCTAGGTCCATTTTTACTAAGTACAATACCTTGCTTACATTGTCGTTCCTGCTCTTTTATTAAAACAGGTTCACCAGGTATGAGTTTTCGTAGCCCCGTAGTACTGCTTTTCTTTCTTTTGACAATCTTTTAAAATTCCAGGTACACCTGTGATAGGGAATTTAGGTTTGAGAAAGTATTAGTAACTGGTAAAGTGGTTGGAAGTCTTCGTCCCATTAATAATAAGGATGATGCAGGCAGGTGTTGTTTGGGAGTTTCATTATAATTTAGTATTGCC
This sequence comes from Protaetia brevitarsis, assembly GCA_004143645.1. Lineage (NCBI taxonomy): Eukaryota > Metazoa > Arthropoda > Insecta > Coleoptera > Scarabaeidae > Protaetia > Protaetia brevitarsis. The sequence goes on from RXPK01000307.1 coordinate 1,830,302, forward strand.
ATGAAGGGATCTTGATTGTCCCTGTACGCCTTAGTCAGTAAACCTTTAACTGTTTGTATTGCTCTCTCTATCATGCCGTTTGAACGAGGATAATGTGGACTGGATGTTGTCAAACTAATATCATATCTTTTCGTAAATTTATGAAATTCGCTCGAATTAAATGGTGGTCCATTGTCAGAGAATATATCGTTTGGAATACCATTTATAGCAAACATATTCTTTAGAGCCGATATAACACTGACTGCGGTTTTACTTTGCAGCTTCTTCACGATAGTAAATTTGCTAAAATAATCAATTATAACTAGAAACTCTTGAGTACCCATAGTCTTAAAATCAATGCCAATTTTTTCCCAAGGTCGCAGTGGAATGCCATGGCTTAATGTAATGGTTCCCTGGGATTGTTTCGAGAATACATTTGGCAAGTTTCGCAATTTAGTACCATTTTCTCAATGTCGGAGGTTAGACCTGGCCAGTAAATGGCTTCTTCGGCACACGTTGGGTTATCAATCTTTTCTTGGAAAAAAAAAAAACATTTTTATACAAGAAAATTTCGTCTTTAATGTGCCAAAATTGCTTAACATCAACTGTACTTTTATTTTTGTGTTGTGGCCATCCATTCAGTACGTAAAACTTTATTTTTCGAAAAGTTTGATCGTGATCAATTGCAGTTTTTAGTCGTTGTTCATTTTCTTTGGATGTAGAAATAACAGAATACACTCGCAAATTTGTATCCAGATAGCCAGTATCTAACGTTTTCTTCAATGGATCTCTGCTAAGTGTGTCTGGAATTTGAAGTTTCTTCCCAGGAACATATTCTAAAATAAACTAATATTTAAATAGACGTAAGGCAAGTCTTTGAAGTCTCAGCGACAATTCATCCAAACGTTTTTTTTTAGTAAACCCAATAACGGTCGGTGATCCGTCTCTATTTTAAATTGTCGACCATACAAGTAATAGTGGTATCGTTCACAACCGTAAACAATCGCTAATAATTCCTTTTCGATGTGGTATACCGTTGTTGAGAAGCCGTCAACGATACAGATGCAAATTCAATTGGTCCATTATTCTGAAATATTACAGCACCAAATGGGCTAGCATCTACAGACAATACTTCTTCTTCTTTAGGTTTATAATATGCTAATGTAGTATTAGCAGAAACAAGTGATTTCAGCTTATTAAAGCACAATGTCTCTTGCTCTGCCCCATTGCCACGGGGTCTATTTACTTAACAAGTTTTGGAGTGTAGCAGTTTCTGGCAATAGATTAGGGATAAATTTTGCAAGATACGTAATCATGCCAAGAGAAAACAACAACCTCATGCCATTCTACTGTGTCAACATTTTTAACCGAATTTGAAATTGTCCATACTATTTGAGAATAATCATTATCATTATTCCGTTAACATTGACAGGATTCAGACTCACAATCAGAATCTAAATCAACTTCATGGAGATTTAAAATTCCTGCAAAATTTACAAAAATGTCCTTTCCGCTTGCATTTGCTGCACTATTTATTAAAAGCTGGGCACCTACCTGTGGGATGCTCATAACCACATCTTGTACACACAAGCTTAGAATTCTTTCTACTGTCAGTCGTGCGTTCAACATTACCTCCCTGCTTATTGCTCCTAAAGTTCATTCCAGATGGTCGAGTTTCATTAAATGTTTTGATTCTGCGTTTAAAAGATGACTTACTATTTATGGATTTGATATCTTGAGGTAGACAAGTCTGAAAATCAGACTTCAATCTAGTATTATCATTGTGAACGTCACTATTACATAAAAAATCGTTTTTGTTTCTGAATAGTAAAATTAACAGTTCGTATATAAATACTGCTGACAATGGTAAAATATTCCACTTAAAATAGGGTCTACATGACTGCCTACTATCTGTTGCTGCTCAGCGTGGGCTTGGCTAAGTCGATCGTTGTGAAGAGGGGTGGCCCGTCGCATGATTCCCTTAAAAATGATCAGTATGCGCTGACGTGTTGCTAAATATTCCAATCGTTTATATGGAAAGCCGCAATCGGCTCTTCTATACTTGTACGTTTTGGTGGATTGGCAATTATTTTTTTCAATTCCAGGAGTATATTACGTATTGACATTTTAATCATATTCAATATTAAGAGGGTGGAGGGCAATACCGTAAGAATTTTAAAACAGGGTTAATAAGCTCTGCTTGGAGCCAAACCTTCATCATTTCTTTCTGCCATTTTATCCGGTTTTAAAGGATACAATTTCCGTAACATAATTAGATACCGTGCGATTTAAGCAGAAACCTACATCTGCTAACTTCCACATTATTAATTCGATAGAGGGGAGACAATTTTAAGTGTAGAATTCTTCCGAATCAAAGTAAAAAAAAGTAGGTATACGAAGGAATATCAGTCGATACACATCAAAAGAAACCTTACATAATTTATGCCGTACAGAAAGGAAAAAGTAAGGCCAAAAATTCTGGCCAAGTTGGGTTGCGGAAGCGACGAAATATAGAAAAGGAAATATACGGAGCGTAAATAAAAGAGAATAAATGAAACGGATCTTAAAACAAATTTCCCCTGGTTTCATCGGTTATCTTGATGCGCGAGGTTCATTCGGGCGATCGTTCGGAGTTTTATTTAGAATTTTATTCATGATTAAATGCAAATGTTTTCCTTTTTTCGGGGCCACTTTCGCTGGCAGTGCTATATCGTCCTAATATATCTTACTTTATTCCCTTCTCGTTTCGTACAGCAAATGGCATAATTTTCTCTTTTCTGTTGATATTTATCACGTTTCCCGTGATGATTTTATGTGTTTGGGTGATTTCTAAACGAAAATTAATGTTGAGTAAAAAGTCTAATTATTCCACTTTACGCCATTATAAACTCCAATCATACAATTTATATTTGTCATATAAGTTTTTATTGTTTATTAATCCAGTGGATCATTTGGCAACCAAAGTAAGAAAGGTAAGAACATACTATCAAAGTATCGAAAGCTAAATCTAGTCTATATAAATCAGTTGATGTATGCTGACGACCAAATCAAATCAATGTATGGGCTGAATTTCTGGAATATTACAACCTTACTGTAATTGCAGAAAATAAATGAAACAGTAAGTAAAGATGGCAGAACAGTTCCTTTTGCTACACCTTCAACAGATGTAGGTGGACGATAGTTGGTTCTTAGGTAGAATTATTATTACTTGAATGCATTCATGTGAATGTTATTTGTGTTTTTTTTTTTGAAGATATTTCTGCAGAATAAACTACAATGACAAAAACAGATATTTATGTCTCTGTCATTCTCTCATTCTCTCATTTCACAATACGTCAAATTTTGACGGCTGTTACCCCACTATCTCGAAATACATCATTAAACCTTGTCCAGAGTCCTGGTGGTTTCAAACATGGATGAAACCTGTTCAGGCAGTGCACATAATACTTATAACCGCTTAGTCTTGAAAATAAGATGCACAATTTCAAATACTTATAAATCTGGTTTAAGAATATTCGTCGGCAAAAGATGATCTATTGTTTCCCCCATTCTCGCTGTTTTACAACTGGCCTTCCAATCTTATTCCTTCAGAAGGTGTAGGATGAGAAGGCCCCAGGTTAGGTAAATCCCCCTCTTCGATTTCACATGCTCCCAAGTGCAACGCCCTTGACTTACACAGTGCTACACAATTTGAGAGGAGATGGATGGTTGGTTCAGCCTCTTCTCCATAAAATCTACATTCAGATTCCTTTGCGAATCCAAGCTTACTCAGGTGTCCTTTTAGTATACAATGATCTCAAGGTATTCCTGTTAATGTACGAATATTGTTCGTACTCAGCTTGATGCATTCTGTAAACCTCTTCTGGTTATAGGTTTCCAGAAGAGTTCCACTTTGCCTCATTCCTTGGAGATTCTCCCAATAATTAGATTTTCTCTACTCCATTTATCTTTTCAATTCCTTCAGCATTGTACTGTTACTGCCACAATGGGTTCAGGTCCTACAAAAAGTGTTCTAGCCTTTTTTTGCAAGATTGACCGTTATTTCGTTTGCTTCTACTCCTGTGTGACCCAGAACCCACAGGAGGGTTACTTCATTCCTGTTTTCCTAGCTCGTTCAATTTCGCAACGCATTCCCAAATCATCTTGGAACTGATCTCATGTGAGCTCAGCGCCTCAATGGCTGCTCAATTATCAGACAACCATTGTTGAACTGGACGCTTCTTTCTATAGCGTGTATTTCCGCTTGGAAGATACTTGGGTATTTAAAAAAGCGTTAGATGCACAACGACATAAAAATCGAAATATTAAGAATTAGAAGAATTATACATTACGGATCACTATATGATATACAACTATATTCCCCGGCTGATGGTTTAGTGACTTGCACTTCCTCACTCCTTGGCGAATGCTGAGAGACGAACATCTTAAGTCGACCCACGGGTGCAGGCGTAATGATAACTCAAGGCCGCCGATGCCCCATGTAATTGGCGAAAGCTGTTGGGGGATGCATGAATTATTATTACTATTATTATATAACTTTGTTAGATTTGTTGCATACATATGACAACCCCTCCATCCTTACCTAAGTACTAACGTAGTGTACATTATAGAGATACTTGAACTTCACCTTACTTCTTATTTCTCAAAAAACAAATTTAGTTATAAACAATAAGATTTCGTAGGAACGTATACGTATTCTTATCCATATCAAGATTTATTAAATCTGTAATTAAACATAAACCTTCGATAAATCACGTAGAGGTTTGGATATATGTTTAGTTTGATACAATGCCAGTAATTAATATAACTAATGTGTTGAATATACTTGTGACGTTTCAAATAGCCAAGCGCAGTAATATCTTGCAAAATATAATTATAGTTGCTCAACAGAACAGCATGTTTTCCTTTGAAATTGTAATGGGATTGGACTTTGACGAACTAGCGCAATTTGTGGAAGAATCGGCAGAAAATAAAAATAGACAATTATAAAGATATGGCAAATATCCCGAAGAAGGCGGAAGTGTCATTGACCTAGATTACAAAACTAGAGCTGTAGAGTACTGGAAAAGCAATAAATCCAAACGACATTCTGTCGAAGGCATCAAACAAACATTCACAAAAGTAGAGTCGTTGCGACAGTTATACAAATGGGAAGAAAGCGTTAATAGAGATGGTACCTCCACTGAAAAATTACGATTTATTACTGAATAGGATCTCACAAAATTTGAAAACGTCATTATCGATGGAAAATACTTCATGGTATGGAACTGCGACGATAAGCTTTAGAAACTAAAGAAGAAATTGGGCACGAATACTTTATAGCAGGACAGTGATGGGTTTGACACTTTAAGAAGGTACATAATATTGTGTCGCAAGAGATAACAAAATTTATTACTCGCTCTACAGGCATTGATATGGAACACCTAAGGCCAGTAAGCGTTAATTGTATGAATCAAATTAAACTATATAACACTAGTATTGCCAGAAGCAACGTGTACAACGCTGATGAGAGTAAATTTAATCTCGAAATACACTTCGGTCGTACTTTGTCTGTAAAAAGCTACATAGCTGTTGATGGTGTTGAGCAATCCTGGCACTCTACAATACATAGTTACACAACTTTGCCACCCATTTCTGCAGATGGACGCTTGCAAGTTTTTTTTTTTTTTAATTCTTTCTATGTGTCTAGCCGCTCAGTGCCTTTCAGCGCAACACCAGCTTGCGTCATTATGGTGAAGTAGGATTTATGGATGAATTAAAAAGCTATTGCCTTTTAGAGCCAGACAGGAACTGTTTTTAAACGATCCAGCCGATGGGGTCAACGATCATCCGAACTTGAAAAAGAAAATCCTAGCTGATTTTCTTTACATCTTCTTGCTTTATCTTAACAACCACGCGATATTGCCATAACTTCTGCCAAATCAAATATCCTTATCAGAGAATATTCTGCAAATATTCAAAATCCCATTACAAAGTCATTAACAACTCGAATACGAGGCGAGTACGAAACAAAAGAAAATTTATAATCTCATACGGCACGATATTTCTTGGCTTACCATCAACTCGCTGTCTCGCCTCTATTAATGATGCCTGTGGTATAAAATCTGAAAGTACGGAAAGTCGTAATAAAGTTGCTGTAGTCGATCAATGTGCGGAGTGTGTGAGCTTATTATGCGATAGCGATCGGAATGACGTGAGTATGCTATGAAACATGCAAGTAATGTTTATTGGTGCTGAAGAGGAACTGCTTTACACGATAACAAGTTTCACAATACAGCGAATAACGAGATCGATGTAAGATGAAAAAAATCTAGAAAATGCCTTTACATCTTGTTAATTACTATGTCTAATTATTAGTTTTAGAAGGAATTGAACAGACTTTTGCACACAGATAAAAGTAAAAATGTCGGCACAACACACTTATTATTTTAATTTTTCTTTTTGTATTCCTCTAAAGCCACTATGATCTTCTACAAGGAAGGGGATAGTAACCTACCATATAGCCATCCACTCTCAATATTCCATTGTTCAACGTGGCTAGATGATGTCTCAAATATTCATTTGTCAGCATCGCGTGGTGACTTCATGATTTCAAAAAGAAAATCTCCAGGATTGAATCGAACAGGTACTTATGAATGTCCCACCTGCAAATCAACAATACGTTTATGATTTTTTCCATAACCTTGTCTGTAATTTATGCTTCTTTGAAAATTTACCAGTTGTAGTTCACACTGCCTTCCTACTGCGGAACTATAGTTACCCTAAGAAACTCAAACCCTTTTTAAGAGAATACAAACGAAAAATGAACCTAAAAATATAGGAACAGAATACAATAGACCTTCCACTGACAAGGAAAGGCGCCCAAATCGCTCTCCGATTTTGATAAAACTTGGTAGGAATGTAGAACACCGAAAAATATTTGACACGTATTTTTTTAGCGTCCCATTGGGCGGGGTTTGTTTCTAGGATGTCTAATGAGGACTCAAAGTTTCTCCCAAAAACACATTTTTTGCAATATTTCAGAAACGAGAAGAGATATCGACATCGACGTTACATTTCACGTTTAAAAAAGAACAGTGGCGTACCCAAGGACTGGTTAGGGGGTTAAAAATTACCATTTCTTCTCATCTTTCATCATCTATTTCTCTTGTATATTATAAAATCAATTTTTCTTTTTTTTTATTTTTAGTCTTTAAACTACATGAAGAAATAAAGGTCACTAACTGTAACTATAACAAATGGTACCAGACATGATAATCCACTTTACAAGCTGACCGCTTTTTAAAGTTTTATTTATATAATCAGTTGCATACTTCGGCAAATATAAACACATTGATTTGCCAAGACGTGAAAAAGGAATTTATATTTACGAGATGATCAACAACGCACGAACTTTTTTTTGACATAACTATTTCTACGTATCACTTTGGTCTTTTATATTTTAACATAGCAAACGATTTTTAATTGAAATACAATATCACATTAAATTTAAGTCCAAAACCTATGAAGGGAAGTAGTCTTCTGTAGGCGTACATAAAAATGATGATAACTTCCTAAAATGAAGATTTAGAAAAAAAAATCCAAAAACGCGTAACTTTTATTTCTTTCGTGTAGTTTAAAGGCTAAAAAAATAAAAATTGAATTTATATTAGGCCGGTTTTACATTATACTTAATTTGGTATGAAACTTTGATATAAATTTGCTATTAAATATTTCAAAGAGTATCATACAGAAAAATTTATTTGTAAATTTTGTACAAATGATTGTACTAAATATTTAGAACCTGTTCTGTTTTCTCATTAATTTTACAAACGAAATATGCGTGCGCAATATGTGAATTGTTGGTTAAGTCCATTGGGATAGGTCAGCGTTTGTCGTACTATACAGATCGCTCAATCTAAGTTGACATAGACAACGCAAAAATACACGATGTAGTTTGTAGTTGAGTCAAAGCACAAGGAAGTTCTGTTGTCTATCGTATATCGCTGTATCACCATCCATTTTAGAATAATGTCGTGGTCATGTCAGCAGGTTGAATTGTTGATTGAGTATTCAAAACTACCCTAGATAAAGTTAAAATTGATTGATGGTATAACAATTTGTTGAACATACTCAGTTTTATAATCTATAAAAAAGGATAGATACATACAAAAAAAATGCATTTTATTTTTAGAATTATATTTCATCTCTAACTTGTCTTGCAAAATTAGCAGATCTATTGCCACTTGGTCGTTGCACCTTACCAAAATTTCAACATTTTTCTCTGCAACTTCATCTATATCGATACAGCTTAAGTTTTTAGTAGAACACTATAAATAAGCTTATAATCACCATCTGAAGGTCTAAGTACTACTAGACTATTTGCGCCTTTATAATTGAAGAAGTAAAATCTATCAAATCCAGGTTTATCCACGTCCGTCAAGATCGCCTAGACAATGAGGAAATTGCCAAAGTTCATCAAATCGTTCGATAATGGACCGTCAGTCCTCAATCCCGAATTTAATAAATTTAGAATGCATCTTCCTTTAGGTCACATACTTATCCAATTTTTACATAATATTTTACGGGGTAGCTACCATAGTTACATTTAAAGATGATAGCCATAACAGCAATACTTTTTGGTCAGCCATTTTACGGTAATATTAATGCTTTTCATAACTTTTTTCATACTAAATTTTTTTTTATGTATTATGACATGCAGGTAAATTTCTTTATAAATTCAAAATAAAATTTTATACAAAATTTTATACTAAATTAAGTATAATGTAAAACGGGCCTTATACAAGAGCAGGGGCGAGAAGAAATGGTATTTTTTAACCCCGTAACCACCCCGTGGGTGCGCTACTGTTTTTCTTACAACTTAGAATATACGGGTACCAACAAGAAACGATTTGATGTTTACCTGATTTCGATATCTCTTCTGGTTTCTGAACTATTACAAACAAATGTGTTTTTGGAGGAAACTTTGAGTTCCCATTACACCCCCAAGAACCAAATATGGGACACTAAAAAAATACGTGTCGAATATTTGTGCATTCCTACCAAATTTTATCAAAATGGGGTAGATCGATGTGGATGCCTTTCCTTGTCAGAATATCAGGGCCAAAACATTTTATATTTGTTACAGTTATTAAATGGGACTTATATTTCTTTCATATTTCACAGAACAAATACTACGTAGTGTAGCACAGGTTAGAAACTTCGATTATCAATCATGAGTCACGAAACAGTTCAAAATGAGCATAAGTAGTTTAATAACAGGAAAAGTATTACCTCAAATGCAACTACTGCCGCCCCTTATATGTTAGTAGGTGTAAATTAAATTTAATGACAGGGCAATTTGCAACGGCAGGTTGTCGCTGGGTTATAATGAATTAAATTGAAAAAGTGAGCGTTATTAAGGGTTAGGCTAACCAAAATTGTAGTTGAATTTGATGCAATAGCTTCGGGTCCTTCAACAAGTTATACAGAAAACAACTTACTGTACTTCATTTTTGTGTTATGCGATGACGAATGCCTAAAACAATTCAACATTTGGGTTTTATATTTGTGAGCAAAACCAATTCAAAAAATGATAAATTTCAAATTATGTCTTAAGACGTCACAACTGTTTTGGCCAATAAAAACTTGCGTTCGTCCAGTGTCACACATGTCAGGTATCATTTAATAAGTGACATTTAGTATGATTATTCAATAATTGCGTGATATTACAATACCTTGGGCAATTATTAAGAAGTAGGGAAATAGTTTGTAAAAATGATAAAGTAAATTTTATGAGACTATTGTTGTTATAAGATTTATACAAATCGAATAGGTCATTTTACATACACAACTTACATTAGATCCTGAATTTGAAATAGTTACTGACCAAAATTTACCATCTATTGATGATATTATGGTTATAGAACATTTGTCTAATAAATCTAGATTTTAGGGATAATGTCTTTCTAAACATAACACGGACTAAATACATAGTTTCAATCAAACACAATGTCACAATTGAAACTTTGACAGGTTAACGGATAGCGGAGACACGAACTGTGCAATAGGCGAACGTCAAGCCCAGTGGTGGCTGGAACTAAAGGGTACAAGGGCACGTACCCACCCAACCACCAAGATAAACACAGAAAGAAATTCGCATGTAAGTCAAAGCATTATTTTATTTTATTATTTTTACGTATTTTTATAACGGTGGTATCAAAGTTTTCTCCCGCATCACATACACTAGCGCATATGCGAACGCTCAAAACTATGTTCCGGGGCACTAGTTCCGATGTACCTATTTCGAGTATGAATCGGACGGCTCCGTTTATCTTCGCCATATGCGCTTATACGGTCGCTTTGGGGCACGCAATTTCGTGTCTCCAGTTAACGTCTTGCATTCATTGCGACAGCATCGTTTTCAACGTGTACCGCGCATGTGTGATTTCAAAGACTTGAAGTGACGTTTATTATTAATTATGGAAATTAATTATGTGCATAATCTTTCAAAAAACCTGCTATCATTTGAGGAAAAACTTTCAATAAGTAAAATTCGAACTTACAATAGAGTATTCAATAAAAATATATATGAAAAATATGAGTGCATGTGCGGATGTTCACTAGCAAATAAACTATTTTGTTTTATCTGCTTAACTTTTAAGAAAGAGAGCGCGTGGAATAAACAAGGGTTAAATGATGTAAAGCATATCGCAGAAACGGTAAAGAAACACGAAAATTAGGCAAAGTGGACATACGTGAATAGTTAGACATGTTTATTTGCGACATAAAATTAAATACAGCGAGGATGTGGAAAAAAATCGTCATATTTTGCGTCGGTTAATTATGTGTATAAAAAACTGTGAAATCTTATCCTATGTTGAACAGCGTAAAATTAAAAAGTGAACTTTCAGTAATTTATGAGCACGATGACATGTGTGACGTAAGTGTAGATGGTGTTTTGCCACTTTTAGTGTTCATAACAGACAACAACCTAAAAAAAGTGACGGAAACATAGAAACTGTTGGATATTATTTGTAGAACCCCCATGTGTCGACAACAGAATGTGAACGATGTTTCTTCCACCCTCAAACGCATTAAAACTTTTCTGAGAAGCACAATGTCAGAAGATCGACTGAACGCATTTTTACAATAAAGTCATAGACGTCTTTTCCATCATGAAAAATAGGAGAATGGATTTTATGTACAACAAATAGCCAAGTCAAACCGCTAATTTATTTTTTGTTGGTCCAAATTAGAATCTCTAATTTTTTTATTAGGCGAAACAGTTGTGAATAAAATTTTTGAAAAATATACATTTTCAAACTCTTTTTCCTTTAAAAATACTAATCTCACAAACAAAGAACCTGTAACAAGATAATGTATTTCTGCTAATAATTGTAATAATCAAGAGGCATTTTTTCCGAGAAAACGAGAAAATTTTACTCGGGAAAAATTCCTCCTAATCATTACAGTTATTAGCAGAAATACATTAATTTGTTAATTTTCTACTGTAAAAAGTTTGCAAACTTTGCATATGTGCCGTCCTACCGGCCTTTCAAGATCTAATATCGACATAGGTCGATTTATCGCTCGGATCTGCACGCTTCTCTCTGCCTTAATTGGTAGAGCGTTCGTCCGGTAAACGAGACTGTGTAGGTTCGAATCCTGCGTGGGGAAAAACTTTTTCTCAGGAGAAATTCCTTTTAGTTATTACAGTTACTAGCAGAAATACATAAATTTGTTAATTTCTTACTGCAAAAAGCTTGCAACCTTTGTAACAAACCTGTAAATCCGTAATAATTTGCAACTTTTCTTCCGAATAAAAAACATAAAGGAACTGGTTCCCGACCATATAATTGCATTGTAATTGTTTTTTTCAGACCTAGCCTTCATTTTTCTAAAGAAATACTTTAACTTAAGCATTATTACAACAGTTTTCTATCCATATAGTAGCAAATACGTCAAATACCTGTAGTTATTACAGAAATTATCGCAAAGATGGCGCTTCTCCTATTTCACTCCAATAATAATGCATATTCGGCACAGATAGCAGGGCAAATACGATTATAAAATATTTATCTCGTATATTTCGTTATATCGAATAGGAACAGTGATCATTAAAACAGCGACTACTGGCACACAATGGCAGTAATGTGAATATCAATAAGTGTTGTTCCTTTTTAGTGCATACAATGTCCCGTCTGGATATTTCACTCTTTATATTATATAAATTATATAAATGTATAGCATTATAACGAGACTTAAATGTACCTCGTGCAAAGATAATTGAATGCCCGCATAGTTTGCTGTGATATTATTGATTGAAAAACAATCGGTGTTTAGCGCAACTTAATTTTGTTATTTAATTCAACAAAAATAATTATCTTGAAATAACCAAAAATAAACATTAGACTAGTTTTCAGGATCCCTAGTAAGATGTTAAGAAACAGTTACTTGCTGGGTGGTTATGATTCAAGCCCGTATAAAACGGATTGTTATTCTATTTATTCTGTCGTTCTTGTACCATACAGTGAACTACGTCGCTTTGATATAGGTAGCATGTTATCACCAATTAAGTCATTCCACCGATTATGTAATATTTAGATTATAAGCCAGCGAATAAGGATATCGATATACGATAAAAGAGATTTTGGAAACGCCTTTCATTTAATTAATTACACTCAATTAACTTTGAAAGTTATTGACTATGGAAAACAACTGCTTATAACGAAATATGAATTAGGACTTTGTCAGTTATTGATTATCCAGATTATTTAATTACTTCACAGTATTCATTATACGGTAGTAATATATTAATGCAATAATCGTGTTTTATATGCATGATATAAAATTTACTTTTACATGCATATGTAAAACCCTTTTTAACAAGTTAAATATGAAAACCGGGAAATTTCATTCACTAACAAAATTAAAGGCAATCAATAGCAGTTACCTCGATACGAATTGTAAAATATGAATTTAAAATAGCTAAATTATTATAACAGGAACCGGTAAATTGTCAAGTGCAATTGGTAATTGTGTTCCAATGTTTTATATGGCCGTGAAAATTCGATAATAAAAATTTATGGGGCGGTAATTAATATTTAAAATATTTCCTGCAAATATCATGGCTGTACAGAGCTTCCTGCTTACAGAATTATATAATTTAGCCAATAAAGAAAAAACAGTTTTTTTTACGCTATAAATACATTTTGCAGAGAAACAAACAAGAAGTCAGATGAAATTCCAAATCTGTCGCAAGCAACCGTTCATAGCAGGTTCTTCATCACACAGCAGTAGTGTCTAGCAATTGTATGTATGTCTGTATGTAGTTAGAAAGGTGATGTTACACTGCGACCTAAAAGATCTGTTGTGTCCCCTATTCTTGCTGCTTTACAGCTGGCCTTTCAATCCTATTCCTTTCAGAAAGTGTAGGATGTCAGAGGGCTCCAATCTAGGTAAGTCTCCCTCTTCCATTTCACATGCTGCCAGGTGCAACGCCCTTGAGTTGCACAGTATTACGCAGTTTGAGAGGAGGTGGATGGGTGTTTCATCCTGTTCCCCACAAAATCTACATTCAGATTCCTTTTCCAATCCAAGCTTACTCAGGTGTCCTTTCAGTCTACAGTGGCCTGAAAGTATTCCTGTTAATATGCGAACATTGTTCTTACTCAGGTTGATGCATTCAGTAAACCTCTTCTGGTTATAAGTTCCCAGAAGAATTTTACTTTGCCTCATTCCCTGGAGATTTTCCTAGCAATTACTTCATATATTTCAAAACCGGAATGTGGGTAGAGGTCTAAGGGAGTAGCAGCTGCAGATAAGTTTCTAATGCCAACGTCGTGGAAAAGGCATTGCTTCCATAATTACCAATCCTTCATATGAACGTAAACCTTGTTGTGGTTCTAGGTTACTGTTCCTTCTATCACTAAGCAATTGCTCCGTAGGTAATGACTGTACATACTACCATCACATTAAACCATTGGTATCAGTAGTTTTGGAAATACTTCAAAGATATCTCCAAGATTGATTTGATATCGTGATTGAATTTGTAGATTTTGAGTTGCAGGCTGCTTACTTTCTGTAGTAATATGTCTTTCATTTCAATAATTAGTTATATATCAGCATGCTTTGAACATGCATTTTTCAAACACACATTTTTCCGTCTGCTTCACTAGCGACGATGAATTTTTAGTGAGGATTCTGTTTGCTAATACTGATATAACTGCTACAGCCTTTTTTATATGAATTCATCAATTGTTGATGTTATCCGAATAACTGTTAGCTATGTTGTGAAACGTTTACTAGGCTGTATCTTTGTATACACGAACATCGAAGTGTTATTAAATTAACATGATTAAAAGGGACTATTTACAATTTGAATATTTTTTTTTCAAATTAATGAAAATCACCCGAAAAATGCTGAACTAGTCAATCTAAGAATCATTTGGAATATTTTAAAAGAAAATTTCCTCTATTTCCCAAATAAATTATTCGAAATTGATTGCAAAAATTCAAATTTTGTTGCCACTATGTAATTATCATGAAATTATGAATTTCACTATATTGATCAGACATGCATTATAATTTCAACAAATTTACCACGCTTATGTGTGGACTGACTATCAGAGGTGACGGTCAATTTTTCTATTTCTCTGATACAATGGTGAATTGCAGCAACCTCCGCCTGAAACACCGTTTTATCTTTGCTGAAGCTTATATATAAGCGTATATTCTTCCTCTGATGCCGTAGTACGTTTTAGAGCCGCCTGCCTACCAGTTTGAGATCGTTCTTGCTGGAGTAACTGTCTTCCAATTCTTCTTATCTAATATTATCACCTGATATTTTCTACCTAGGTTGAATTTTTAAACCATAAGATCACATGGCGTCGCCAAAATGGGTGCCTCTTTGAGTTTATCTAATAGTTTTTGCTGTGCGATTTACTTATCGATGTTTGAGTGTGCATAAGTGTATTTGCCGTAAACCTGACAATAGTATGTAAATATGTAGCTGTGGCAGGTTTAGAATTACTTCCATTGCAGGGGTTGGAATCGATCTCATCGCAGTCGTGGCGTACAGACGTGCCTATCTTAGGTAGATACACCACCCTCACTTTCTGTCATGCAATTGGAACTAGTGATTGTAAATTTACCGGTAATTCGGTAAATGAAAATGAAAATACCGGTTTACCGGTAAATTACCGATATTTTTTTTTCTATGTGACATTAATGAGGATTCCCCAAGAAAATAGGGTTAGAAGTTAGAGAAGCTAGAATAATACATATTTTACACAATCTTAAGGCATAATATTAGAATTTTGTAATAAATATTTGTATTTAATTATTTTAAACAGTTGTAAGAAGTATAACAAAATATTTAATTTATTTAACAATGTTGCATTAATGTTCTCTCATAATGTGGTGTATTCAAAATTGCCATTAATTTAAATACGTGAAATGTTGTTCTTATATATTATTATTTTTAAATATTAAGAAATGGGACACTTACTTACTCTTTAAGAAAAACGATTTTAAACTTTTAAAAATCTTAAAAAACTCCAGAGCACAAATCACACATGCTAAATCAACTTTTTTCGAGAGATAGATAAAATCCACACAATAAACCATAAAATGAGAGAATTGAAATTGCACTTGTTGACAAAGGCAGGTAGGAAAAAGTGGGGTGTTTTGTTTCCTACCGTTTTGTTTCCTACCTTCTTTGCGTTGTTTTTCGTTGGAATGGATGGAGATGGATATCTTGTTTCCATTCTTATTTTCTTTTAATTTCTACACGACGTTTCTTTCAATTTTTTGCTTTTTTTGTTGAGAATGTTTTGATTCCTTCTCTTTCTGATTAACTCGGAATGGAGGTTATACGTTTCTAATCAAAAGTTTTTGATAGTTTCTTTTCTATATTCTCTATTCTAGGGCATTACAGTGGTTCTCAATCTCAAGAAAGTTTAAATTAAAATTAAACAAAAAACATCTGCCATAAAATTAATAATTGGGTATATTGTTACTTACACTTGCCTGTTTTTTTTTTTTATTTTCAATGTCCCTTTAGACCTTTAAGTACATATCTATAAACATAATATTTTGTAGATAAAAATTGTGGTATGGATTTTTCATTTACCGAATTACCGGTAAATTTTTGTAATTTACCGGTAAATTTACCGAACGTTTTTTGGTCAATTTACCGGTTAACCAGTATACAATCCTTAATTGGAACATATCCCCAAGCTATACATGCTCTGAAGATTTTTACGAGCTGTAGTGTCAGTACCTCTATCCCCTTCTGAAATAAGGCTGGAAATAAATATTCCATCTGTGCATACAGATTTAAAAGGCAAAAATTTACTTATCCTCTCCACTTCACTGTCAAGGGTCACAAGATTTCTGTGGCCAACCTTTAGTCTTTTCGTTTTGGCCTATCTGGCTCTCGATCTGCTACGGCCGGCTCATGAGCACCGGCAAGATTTTCGCGGACGGAAAATGAACCTTCAACAGTTCTTTAATGCTCTCTTTATGAGTGCTTTTATAAGTTCCAACGGTCCTTTTGATAATGCCCACTTTCGTCGAAGCACTACCATCCTTGATTAGAACTTTATGGATCCGTAAACAAGCGGAAGTTTCATTTAACTTTTCTCAAAACCTTCTCCAGGAGTTCCTTTTTGCCTTAGGGTTTTTTTTTAGTGTATTGCGCAATTTACTTTTGTATAAATACTTTTGTTGAGCAACCGACAAACCTTGGCTCTTAGATTATTTATGTTCCAATTCCACCACACTGTTTTGGCACCTTTATCATGTCTTGTTCTTTCTGGATAGTTTTTATGTATGCTGTCATAATGTGCTTGGTCCGCCGCTAGTTCTAACCCTTCTATTCCCTCCACCGGTGCCGTAGCTCAATCGAAACACTCCCTGAGGGATGTTACATATCCTTACCTTGCTTGTCTCTCTTGGATTTCTGTACTGGCCTCGATGAAGATGACATTCAAATTAGATCTTATGTGTTGATGATCTGAACACGATGGTTCTTCCGATACATGCTTTAGCGTCAATCATTCTACCTGCGCAAAGCGTAACGTCTAGCATTTCCACTCTGGATCTTGTGACGAAAGTTGGTTCCTTGCCTATATTGGGCACTTCCAACCCTTTTAAACAAATAAATTGCATAAGTGACTCACCTCGTTCGTTGATGTTGGTGCTTCTCTATGCTATGTGATGTGCATTTGTGTCGCATCCTATTATTACTTGGAGACCCTTTTTCTCTCCATATGCAACTATGGTACTTATTGTGGGAGATGGACACTCCAGAAGGTTCGCTTACTAGGAGACCTGCATCTCCCTCTTCCTTCCTTCCCTATAAAGAGGGTTCTTCAACGACTACACCCCCACAGTCTTGTCTGTCTCCATTGGAACGGCCACCCTTGGAGCAAGATGCTTTCTGAGGAGTCTAATTCCGCTCTCGGGAGACTGGGATAACGTCAATAGCAGCCTCCACTCCCGTAGGCGTCAGACCATTGAGAAGGTCACGCTATCTTCGCCTATCTGTTCCATGTATGTATGTATGTAGATAGAAGGGTGATGTTACACTGCGACCTAAAAGATCTGTTGTGTCCTCTATTCTTGCTGATTTACAGCTGGCCTTCCAATCCTATTCCTTTCAGAAAGTGTAGGATGTCAGAGGGCCCCAGTCTAGGTAAATCTCCCTCTTTCACATGCTCCCAGGTGCAACGTCCTCGAGTTGCACAGTTCTACGCATTTTCATTCACTCATTCATTCAAGCTAGGGTGGGCACTTGAGCAAGGTGCTCATTGTACCATCCCTATTGATTCTCTTATTTCCACTCGAGCAGCTTGGTGTTCTCTATAAAGCCCAGTATCTTGCCCAGTGGAAACTTGAGGACCTTCGAGGGCTCCAATAGATCTCTCCCGAAGTACTTCTGCCTAAATACCTTAAGTTCCTCACAAGTGCAGATTACATGTAAACTCGTTTCCTCCTGTAGTTCGCATCTTCTACACCACGGTTCGCTTACTCGGCCTGTGTTGTATAGATGTTTTTTCAGGGGACAGTGTCCAGTTACCAACCCAGTAATGGTCTTCACTTCTTTCTTACTGCGCCTGAGTAGGTTATCAGAGAAACTACCATCCCCATCAGCGTTTTGGTATGGATCTGACCTTCAGTCGACCTCCATTTCTTTATACTTTCTTTATCCAACCAGGTCCAGATCTCCCCTCTTGCGGAATCCTTAGTGATCCCACATACGGGCTCTGGACCCATGAAGTGTCTCTTAGAGCCCTCCTTGGCTAGTTCATCGGCTATTACGTTGCCCTTTATATCCTCATGTCCCGGCACCCAAATCAGAGACACCGTGTTGTCTCGTGCCAGTGTATTGAGGGATAGTTTACAGTCTCTAACTAGTTTTGACCTAGTTAGGGTTCGAGACTGCCTGGCTGTCAGTCATTATATGTGCCATGCTGTCGGTGGGCATTTGCTGCAATGGTCCGTCCGACATCGTGCCCGTAGTATAAGTGTGCCCTCCCACCCTGAAGTTGGGATGCCACAAGTTGTTGGCTTTCAGTCTAAGGATCGCATTCATTGCCTCCGCTCTCACATAAAGCTCCAGCGGGGGGAGCCCCACAATGGTCTCCAGAGAGGCGGTTCCTGTGCTGTTAATTGCACCAGTGATACCCAGCAATGCCTGTCTCTGAACAGCGGTTAGCAGTTTCGCTGCGGAGGACACTTCTGTCCTCCTCCACTAGACTATTGCGCCGTATGTTATTGCTGGTCTTATCACGGCAGTATATAGCCAAAATGGATCACCTTCGGCTTTAATCCCCAGGTTTTACCAGCAACCCTCCTGCAGCGCCAGAATAGTTGCGTAGCCCTGGTCGTTGTTTTGACTAAGTGATTTTTCCAGCTCAGTTTCGCATCGAGTGTAACACCCAGATACTTTACTTCCTTGGTTAATTGTAACTCCCGCCCAAACAGTCTAACGCCGCCTAGTTCATCGAGTTTCCTCATGTTGGTAAAGGCAACCAACTTTGTTTTTTTGTGGATTAACTGAGAGTCCTTTTGAAAGGCACCATTCCACCGCCATTCGCAGTGCATTACGCATGATGCCCGCTACCACGCCCAGGAACTTCCCTCTAGCTACCATGACAATGTCCATCAGGGTATCCCTGCGTCCATATTCCTTTCGAGTCCGTCGAACGTTGTGCTTAGTCAGGTTGATGCATCCTGTAAACCTCTTCTGGTTATAAGTTCCCAGAAGAATTTTACTTTGCCTCATTCCCTGGAGATTTTCCCAGTAACTGGATTTTCTCTGGATTGTACTGCTACTTAACCCGCAAAAGGGTTCAGGCCCTACAAAAGGCATTCCAATAAAATGCGAGTCTAATCCCAATAAATTCTGGATTATTTAGGCAACCGAAAATAGAATATACTTAAATGTTAATTAGAAATTGGGGAATAATTCTGAATTACATATTCGCTAGGTATAGAGTACTTGTAGCTTCGGTTGCACAAACAATCGAAGATTTGTAGAGCTTAGATTCGCATTTGATTTGAGAAAGATGTTACGTGACATGAACTAGATCCTGAAGACCAAATCCCGAAAGGGTTATGCATCGCCTTTTGTATATTTATGTTATGGAATTGAATGCTTTCTTTGACACACGTATCTCTAATGCAAAGCAGCACCTCTGTATTTCACTGCAACATCAGTGACAAATAATATACCCGTAACACATAGTCTCTGCCAACTTGTATTCCTAACGTATGGACCTGTCTACAGATCTAATCCACGAGTATATCTGTATCACGTAATATAACGTACATATAACCATACTATACATATATAATATGGGTCTCATCTCATTATTTTCACTCCCCCAAACGTCCATACGATCGTCACATAAAATAAATCTATTGATATGCATTGCAATTTATGGCGGAGACAGAAACGTGATGTGAAATATATTCGAACATACCTACTCTCCGGAGTAGCGGTTCGAGGTGTTTTGCGAATCTTATTTATGTACTATCGCCGAAGGCAATGGCAACTGCTTCCCGAGGATAGACTTCCCGATCTCATAAAACAAAATTTATTTAGATATCCCATGCGTGATTCTTTCTTGTAGAAACGAAAATTCACGTCTTCGCTTTTTTCCTCTTTTTTTCCATTCTTTATTCACCTCTGTCGTCGGTAACAGATGACGCTGCGACATGTTCGTGAATGCTTCGCCTTGACGTGGAGTGTTAAGGGCTATAACTTTATCTGCACGACTTAACAGTCGGTATATAATCTCTGTCCTCTCGCTACATTTAAGTGCACAATTTAGGGATTTGAAATGAGATAATTTAAGTTGAGGGAATGACTTTATATATTTGGACGTCTATCGTTTCGAGTATTACGCATGGAATTTCTGATTTCTGCCATTTATTTCTGTGCTTCGCATCAACGTGTAATGAAGTGCATTGAAAATGATGACAGGTGAATCGCTAAAGCAACAACTTCCTTGAATTTCTTTTGTTGTAATTTAAATGCACAATGGCACAATTTTAGACAGGAATTTGCCATATATTTTTTTTTAGTTTTACAGGAACAAGTGCAACAGCGTCTAATAGATAGATCGGCGACGTTGTGTGCAGTTTGTCGTTGGCATTACGTTCGGTGGCAGGCTAAGCATCGCATGTGTGCATATATCTATTAGAATATATTGCGCATGGCAGAACAAAAGTGGTCCCAACATTATGACACAGAAAATATCTCTGTCCACTTATGTTTATATGCGATAGATAGAAATAGATTATAAGGTGGCATCTGGTGGGAAAAATTAAAGAGTTAAGTTTAGGTTGAATTAGGTTAGATTTATTATATCGTTGTGTTCTATCTAAAATAAAATATTTTATCATCTGCTTAGAAATAAGGGAATGACCATTTATTTGTTAGTGTTTTTCTATATTTAAAATTATTTCTGGGATTCTTCGTTATCGTAAATATGCCCGTGTATTGTGACTTGTGTGGTAGTATATAAAATGAGAACATTTCGGCCCAAAAGAAGTGTAAAAAAGTGCGATGTGAATATTTCTTATGTTTACATGTATATTTTAGATTCCCAACAAATCGAGAATTGTGTTTATTTATAGTTAATAGGTTTTGTCTATATTCTTTGAATCTACGACAATAAAGACATTATTATTATTATTATTATTTTATGCTCCACACCCTAAATAAGGATGGGGTTGAAATACGGGTGAGATTTGACGTTGGGATTATGTATATTGTAGACTGATGTTTTCAGTACAACAGCGGGAGTTCCAGTTATTCATGAAAGGTCTTACGTACTATATGACATGCTTCTAAAATGACGGTCTTTTGAAGTAACTTAAAGAGGTGTTGAGGGAGTTGGAGCAGTTTCAAGGCGCTGTGCAAGTTCCTCGGGATTTCTCCGGTGGCGCCAATGATGATGGGTATGACGGTGACTTCATTTTGGAGCCAGGTGTCTTTCACATCTTGTGCCAGCGGTAAATATTTCTCTATTTTTTCTCTATGTTTAGTATTAATACTTGCAGGGGCCGGGACAGCAACATCAATAAGGTAAGTAGTGTTTTTGTCTTTTAGGGTAATTGTAATGTCTGGCCTATTGTGGGCAACCGTTCGATCGGTAAGTATAGTCCTATCCCAGTATATTTTAACGTTATCATTGTCAATTACGTTGGGCGGGGTATATTTATAGTATGGAGCATATTCAATATCCTTGTCATGTAGATGAGCCAACTCACTATGTATAATTTTCGCCACGTTGTTATGGCGGCGTAGGTATTCCGTATTGGCCAGGCGCGTACAGCCAGTTAGAATGTGCTCTATTGTCTCGCTCTGGTCCTGACATACTCTGCACAGGGTTGTGGTGACGGAGGGGTCCTTAAGTATATATTTCTTATATGTCCTTGTTGGTATGACCTGATCTTGGATCGCTATAGCAAATCCCTCCGTTTCCGGGAAAATATTGCCATACATAAGCCACTGGAACGAGGCATTCTGGTCCATATGTTCGTCTTCCAGTTTGTGGATGTAGCGTCCATGCAGCTCTTTCGCCTTCCACTGCTCGATCTTCTGGCTGTTAGGGACAACTTGCGTCCTTGGTTCGTATTGTGGAGACGCCAGATTCAGGGGTGTCAGAGCCCTATCTGCCACTGTTACTACCCTATGCAGAGCCGAAGTATTGGATTTTTCTTGGAAAATACATACGTAGTCCGTTTATTTGGTTGTAATATGCATTTTTTATACCGATAACACCTCTTCCGCCGTATTTTCTCGGTAGATGGAATCTCTCAACTGAAGCTCGAGGATGGTGCGCCCGGTATTTCGTGAAGAGAACTCTTACATCACGGTTCACCTGATCTAACTCAGTAGAAGTTCAATTAGTGACCCCAAAAGAGTATAGCAGAATCGGGATAACGTATGTGTTAACGGCAATGCATATGTTTCTAGCCGATAATTTCGTTTTTAGTATGTTTGTAATTCCTCTGTTAAGTTCTGTTGTTAATTTATCTTTAACTAATTTCTTATCTACCCCTCTGTTCTGTTCTGTTGTTGAGATTCTTCTTCTTCTCTTGATGATAACGGATACCTGGTAGCCTCCACCCATTTGCCCCTTCGTATGCAGTTGGTTCTACATTTTTCTAAGCCGAATTCCATGCGGATATCCCTGGTGAAGACCTCCGTGTCTGAATAGAGTTTGAGGTCATCCATATAGAATAAGTGAGTTATGTTAAAGCCTCCATTTTCTAATTGATATTCCAACTGGTTTCTATTTAGTTGGTTTGACAACGGGTTCAATGCAAGACAAAACCACAGAGGGCTCAAAGCGTCTCCTTGGAAAATACCTCTTTTGATTGTAATAGGCATGCATTTCTCTAGCTGCTTCCCATATAGTATTAGTGTGGTGTTCCATGTTTTCATCATGGTTTCTAACAAATTGTTGAGCAGGGGGTCTATCTATCTTATTATTATTATTATTATTATTTTTATTATTATTTACATTATCACGGTTTTTCCCGGGTTTTCTTTTTCAAGTGTAGTTCATCGGTCCGAAGACAAGATGACTCCCTCGACTTTTGGCGTCCCTCAGTTGTTCAACGCCCTCCGTATTATGGCGCACGTGTCCAATAGCACAGCCTTCTGCATCGGTAAGTATATCTGTCGGTCCAGTTGCAGTTCCTCTATGCTCCTTCCCATTCTCTTAGGTATTTCCCCCGTGGCCCCGATAACTATGGGGACCACTACTACTCTCTCCATGCTCCACATATCCTTTATTTCGTCCGTCAATGGTATGTATTTGTTAATTTTTTCTGTGATTGTTTTAGTTGCATTAGCGGCTAACGGGATGGCGATGTCAATTAGATACGTTGTTTTGGTGTTCTTCAGCGTCAGCACAATATCGGGTATGTTGTTGGGAATAGGTTTATCCGTTATAATTTTCCTATTCCAATAGATGCGTGCACTGTCATCCTCACACACCGACGGTGGTTCATACTCATAATAAGGTGTTATTTCGTTTAATTGTTGATGACGCTTTCTTAATTCTTGGTGGACAATTTTGGCTACCCGATTATGTCTTTCTAAGTACTGTTTCGGGGCTATTACTGAGCAGCTAGAAAGCAGGTGATCTAGCGTCTCTTCTTTTTGTCCGCACATCCGGCATTTGATATCTGCTACCTGATCTTGCAGTATCCTCTTCCGGTACGCTCTAGTTGCCATTACCTGGTCCTGGATTGCTGCCACAAATCCCTCAGTTTCCGGAAACAGGTTACCATTCCTTAGCCACGCCTGCGACGACACCGTATCAATATGGTCTTCTTCAATTGTTGTTATATATCTTCCATGTAGCGCCTTAGATTTCCATCGCGTTTTCAACTCCTCGTCTCTGGGTGCTGTTAGATGGAGGTCTTGATCATTCTTGGCCAGTTGTAGGGGCGTTGCGTTTTTGTCCGCACCCACAATGGCCATGTGCAGTCGACTAGTTTTCTTTTTCTCGTGAAAGTACTCCCTTAACTTATGGATCTGTTTTTGACATGATGTTACTGCACTGGGAATACCTCTTCCTCCAAGTGTGCGAGGCAGATGGAATCTTTCAATTGAGCTGCGTGGATGGTGTGCGCGATGTTTTGTGAACATTACTCTCATCCTAATGTCTAAGTTTGTCAGATCGGTGTCAGTCCATTTTATTATCCCATAACTGTAGGTAAGAACACCATTCGCGTAAGCGCTTACTGCTTACTCTTGCTAAGTTTTTGGCGCTCAGCTTTGTCTTTAGCAGTGTGTTTAACCTTTGCTGGTATTCCTCCTGCAGCTGTTCTTTGGCAATTACGTGATCTATCCCACGCGCCTGCTGGTATCCAAGGTATTTATACCTTTCCTGTTCCTCCATACCATGATTCTTTCTCCCTGAGTCACCACCTCGTATCCCTCATGCTTCTCCATTTGCCTCCTCTCATAGAGCTTATCCGACACTTATCCATCCCAACTCCATTTCGATATCTTTACTGAATCGTTCAACACATTTTAGTAGGTGTTCCATGTGTTGCTGAGTGGACGCGTACAGTTTGAGGTCGTCCATGTACCATAAGTGGCATAGTTTGGTCTTTGTGGATGGGATTACATATCCTTTGCCCTGCCTGTTTAGGAAAGTCGTCAACGGGCCTAGGGCAAGGCAAAACCAAAGAGGGCTCAAAGCGTCTCCTTGGAAGATCCCCCTCCGTACTCTGATATTCCCGATGTTTGTTTTGGAAGTAGGGGTGTCCAATGTCAGATCAGTGCTCCAGTTGTCCATGGCATGACACATAAACAGCCGTAAATGCTCCTCCACTCCATACAGCGTTAGCACTTCCCTTAGCCAAGTATGAGGGACGCTGTCGAAGGCCTTCTGATAATCAATATACGCGGTGTATAGTGAGGCCCTCTTGGTTTTTGCCGTTTCCATAATTATTGAGTCTATTATCAGCTGTTCCTTACATCCCTTGGATCTTTTACGGCATCCTTTTTGCTCTTCATCTAGCAACTTATTAGTTTCTAGATGGGCATATATTTTGTTGGCTATTATCGAGGTGAGAATCTTGTATAACGTCAGCAAACAAGTTATCGGTCTGTATTTCGACGGGTCCGCTGAGCATCTTGGTGTCTTAGGCACAAGGTACGTGGTTCCCCTGGTCATGAACTTCGGCATGAGATATGGTCGCTCGACTATCCGATTCAGGCAGGTTGCAATTTGTTCGTGGGTAGATGTAAGTTTCTTTAGCCAAAAGTTTTGGACTTTATCTGGCCCCGGAGTTTTCCAGTTGAGAGTTTTTCCGACTGCCCTTTTCACATCCTCGGTTGTTATCTGCCAGTCAATCATTGTTGACAGATTACCCATGTCTCGTTTTTCGTCCTGGTACCATTTTGTTGTTCAATGGTTAGTGGCCGTGCCCCATATGCCCGACCAAAATTGGAGAACGTCTTCTTTGCTGGGTCTTATGTCGTCATTTTGCGTATCACCTCCAGTTTTCTTTAGATTTCTATAAAAATTCCTTTGATTTGTGGCGAAATCTGCATTTTGTTGTTTCCTTAGATGACTTTCACGATATCGTCGCAATCTCTTGGCCATGGCCGCCAACTTCTGCTTCAAATGGTCTAATATTTCCGTCACTCCCGGATTCTCTTCCGACCTATATCTCTGCGCTATCGTAGCTGCAGCCTTTTTAACTTTATTGGACGGATTCTTTTCATTTTGCGTTAACACTCCTATTTCCTTCCTGAGTTCGTCTATTTTTAATTGCAGCCTCTTTTCCCATGGTGGTGTTCTCGTCTTAGTTTCTTCGTTGTTCCCCACCTTTTGCTTGTTCAGCTTCAGCACCGTGTATGCGGCCGCATATATGAGACTATGTAGTTCCGCTATAGTAGTTTCTCTTGTTATCTTTTGGTTTACTATGTTGTTAATTTTCTGGATGATTCCATTCGTCTTGCTATTATATGCTAGTTTCGGAAGGCGTGGTTTTAACGTTGGATCCATACCGTCGTACAACATGTTGCATCTTTGGAATTCTTCCTCTTCGTTACTTAGTGGTCTTTCAGGGCTTGGTGAGTCTCTTATTATTATTATTATTATTATTATTATTATTATTATTATTATTATTATTATTATACAATCGTACATTAACTTTCTATTGCATATTCTGCATGAAACTATTTATTTGAAAAAACAAAAATAATGCCGTGGTATACATGAGTATAAAAATAATTTTAAATTTCTGTCAATTATATAGAAGTTTATTAAGTCTTCATTTATATTTTTAATTATTATTTTTTCGTTTCCTTGGGTATGCCGGTTTTTGTTTAATTACAAAGATGTCCTTTTTACGTTTCGGAAAAATTATTGTTTCCTTTTTCATATTTCACTTTTTATCCTACCAACATTTACAAACATTAAAACTTTAAAATTTTACATTTTACTTATTCATTTCGAAAGTGATAATTAAAAAAAGAAAAAAGTACATGGCCAAAAACTTACATTAGTTATTTCCATCTTTTTTGTTTCCACCTTTGGGGTGTTGTCGATAAAAAAATTTATCAACTTAAAATTGTAAAACAGGATAGTACATTAACAAAATAACATAGCTTAGATAGGTGATGCGCGATATATTCTAATAGATACATACATGTATGTAACTCGATAGGCAGATAGCGACGCCACACAGTGCACATAGGGGTATTCCATCAACTTAGGCGGCCAAAATTATTGCTTGGTGTTTATATACTGTAAATAGGCTTGTATGCATTTTTATAGTTGTAAGATCTCTTTGGAGTACATTGGATGTTGATTGCTATGGTAAATAGTGATTCGGATGTAATGAAATAAATCCCTGATTACAATGTTACTTACCGTTTACTTAATGGAATTAATTGTCTTAAAGGAATATAAATCAAGTAAAGGATCAATACATCGTAACGTATAAAAATACAAAAAAATTATTATCTAAGGTAATGGATCTCAAGCCTCTTCGTCAGTGGTCCATCCTCCAGTTTCTGTCACTGATTCTTCAGAAAAACTTTCGTCATCAGTAGTGGGCCCAGCAGGAATAAGCGTTTCCATTGCTTCCTGGCTATGTGGCATTGATCTCCTTTTTGATTTTGGCCTCATACTAGTAATTAAGGGATCAGAGCTAAGCAGTAATGAATTGAGAACATATAAATTACACTGCTCTTTGGAGAATTTTCTGGCGAAATTCATCCGATATAAACGAATATGCTTGTTCCGTGCCTCTACTGCTTCTTCGGACAGTAATCCAATAGGCAACAGTGGCTTTTCCGTCACCGTTGCACCGTGGATCAATAACTTGTGTATGGTAGGGGTCATGGGATACCACAAATATAATTCCACGTAACGTTTGGCAGTCTCATATCTATATTTAGCAAATTTCTCTAAGTCGACTTGATGAGCATTGGAAATTACCTCTAAAATAACTTTTAACCGTTTTATGAGGTCGTAGTCGACACCCGTAATTTCTGCTGCATCTCTGGATTGGCGAAAATCGTCTACTTGTGTTTCCATCATTGGTGTTTCCCAAATCCAGCTTTGGACACATCGATGATCAAGCCTGTTTTTTTCTCGAAGTTTCGCCTGTATTTCCGCTTCTTCTTTTTAACAATTTCCGGTTTTTTATCTGCTTCTACCCACCTTTTCTTAAATTGGGATTTCAAATAAGAGAAACTCATGTTTCACTTCCTTCGTTCGTCAATTCTTATAAATATATTTAAATTAATTTAATTTTTCTAAATTCGGCAAGTCTGGCTCTTGCATTACATTGAAAAGTAATCACCGGGTTACTACTTGAGCCCCAGATGTACACGCGGATCCTAAAACAAAAAACTCTATACAGTAAATTCATATAAATCGCTTCATTTTTCATTATCTTTGTTCAGAGCCTAAAAAAAAACCACGTTTTCACGGGAAATCACGGTCAACTTTTGTGTGAACGCTTAGTACCCATACTAATCTCTAATTCTCTACTTTGAATCCAAAAAATCTACTGGGACGAACCCTGAAGTATAACCAAAACCTTTTTGAAAGTCAAAATAAAAATCAAAATAGCGCAACTTGATGTACAATACTCTAACCGTAAAGGTGTTATAAATAATTGAAAAGTTCTATACATAAAACTGATTAATATAGATGTACTCTTACCTGATATATTCAAATTCATTAGAATTTTCTTCAGAAAGAACACATTTAGAATAACTGCTTTCAACGCTCGCCGAAAACACAATTCGTACACTTACGACAACTATCGAAATTCGACTGACGCTACGGAGTGCGCTTTTGCAATTGGGTAACGGGAAGGGTTGCCTCATGTTATATACCTATTCAGGGTTGTGGGAGGGTAGTTTATTTTTTAACTAGCTTGAGTTTTAGGAAATTGATTTTTGATCGCCTACAAAATCTATTTCCTCTAGGAAAAAATGCCTCGGTCTTATGTATTATAGGGTCCATAAAAACAAGCGGATCTATATTGTAACAGACAGCCAGAACCTAGCATTGAAGGCATTAGTGAACCCCAAAATACAATCAATATTGGTTTGGGAATGTATTTGAGAACCGAATAGCCTGACAAACCGCAATAAACTCACTTTGGTGTGGGTGCTTGGACATTTGGCAATCGAAGGAGACGAAAAAGCCAATGAGTTAGCAAGGAAGGGATCATCCACTTCATATATAGGCCCAGAACCATTCCTAGGGTTGTTCAAAAACTGAGTAAAAGAAAAACACAAAAAACACTGGAATAAAGCAACCAGGAAAATTCATGAAAAGAACTTTATTAAGGAACCATCAAAGAAGAAAGACTGGAGAACTACTGCAGAAATCATCATCGTACCGTAACAGATCTTCTTACAGGGAACTGAAGGGACACCTACAGAAATTGAGATCAACACTGAAGATGTCAACTACAGACTGTGTAATGCAATGAAAGAGCCTCTGGATGCAATGATGCAAAAGGGCAGGTAATTTTTGGCAACTTAAAAATGAACCTAGATGATTACTTCGATTAACCAACCAGAGACCTGTGCAAATTAGTGCATGGTACTAGGATACTGCAATGGCTAATATAATTTAATGGGTAAAAGAAGTGGGAGACCAAATTTAAAAAGCCAAGAGGTTGCAGTATTTCCGGAGACTTCAGGTCAGACGACTCTCACAACAACAACGAAAAAATAGTACTTTTTTCTGCAGATTTGCTTCTGCCGTTCTACGTTTGCAAAGTAAAGGTTTTTTTCACTAATTAATTCATCAATCGCGTAATAAGTATTATTATTGCTAGAGACCGGATTATATGCAAAGTGCATTTCATTTTTTGCATATCTTTAATTATAGTATATACGTGGACGTATTACACTAACTGAAGTTAATTAGCGCTAATTAGTGATTGCATATATTGCATATTTTTGTATACTTTTACAAAAGTTGCGTATATTGCATATTTAAGCTTTTTCTTATCCTTTATATTAGTAAAAATTCCTAGACTTCCTAATCTAGATCGACAACCGACAATTCTTATAAATCTTTTACATTGCTTTCTCTAATACTTTTTTCCAAGAACTGCACGTGTTTAATTTCGCCTAGCAGAAGGGGTGTGGTAAATATGTTTTATTATTATTAATTCCCAAATAAACTATTCATTCATTGAATATCTTTGAGTGAAACAGCATGTAATTGTGTTACGTTTTTAAATACTGTGCGTACATACAATGGGTATAGCGAACAACATTTCTTTATGGATTAAGCCATATCCTGAACTGGTAAAGGATGGCGACAAAATATTTTGTCGAGCCTGCAGTAAACTGGTAAGTTTAGATTTACTTAAAGCTTTACAATTGTTTTTAAATTCTTTAACTTTTGATATAAAGTGACAATTGTTGTTGTAGGTGTCTTCTGAGAGAAAATACCTGATTGATCAACACGCTAAAACTCCATCACATATAGGGAAATGTGAAAAACTAAAGCGATCCGCATGTGTGCAGCAATCTACACGTCAATGTGTAGCATCAACTTCACGAAACTCAGAACAGGAAGAATATAATAGGGATCTGTGTAACGCATTAATTTCGTCTAACATACCCATTAGCAAGATTAAACAATGTTAATTTGAAATCTGTTCTGCAAAAATATTGCAAACATAATATACCTGACGAAAGTACCTTACGAAAAAATTATATCACATCTTACTACCAGTAAACAATAACAGAAATTCAACAATTGGTAGGGAATAATTTTGTTTATATCATGGTAGATGAAAGTACGGATAAGTGTGGCCGTTATATTGCCCATTTGTTAACAGGAATTCTTCTTGAAGATATTGTAGGTAAATCATATTTAATTTATTCTAAAGAACTTCAAAAAACAAATTATGTGACAATTGCCCAATTCGTTCAAGAAGATTTATCAAATTTCTTTTTACCTGGAAGTATAACTTGTGAAAAAATGTTACTAATGTTGTCCGACGCTGCACCATACATGATAAAAGCCGCGCAAAATTTAAATTTTTTTTATAGTAACATTATTCATTCGACTTGTTTAGCTCATGGGTTCAATCGTGTAGCCGAAGACATTAGGAATCAATTCCCTTTGATTAATGATTTAATTAGCAATGTCAAAAAAGTATTTTTAAGAGCACCTTTACGAATCCAATTTTATAAGGAGCGACTTCCCGGTGTTAAGTTGTCCCCTGAATCGATTAATATAAGATGGGGTACATGGTTAGAGGCTGCAATTATTTTCGCCGATAATTTTGAAGGAATAAAAAATGTAATTCTTGAAATCACTGCTGACTGCATTGCTCTAGAAAACTGTGAAAAGATAGTTACATCAACAGAATTGCTACAAAACCTTTTGTATATTAAGTCAAATTATAGCTTTGTTTCAAGTTCCATTCGTAAACTAGAAACGCAAGGAAGGGATGTCGCTCTCGGAATCAGTCGAAATAGTAGACGAATTTGATATGCTATGTAAGAAGGTTAAGGGTACAATAGGTAATTCTATATATGATAAATAAAAATACGGGGTATTTGAAATTGAAGAAAGTTAAGAAAATTTTGGAAGGTGAAACAGTAAACGATTTCGACTTTAATTTTAGTTTAGAATGTATTGCAAAGTTAAAAAATGCACCAATTACATCTGTGGATGTTGAAAGAAGCTTTTCTATTTCGAAACATATGTATTCTGATAGAAGACAAAACTTTCTTTAATTTAATTATAAATTGTTTTAGAAATATGTTGTGAAAAAAATTTTCTGCAATAAAGTTTAAATTTCTGCTCCTATTTTTTTTATGTAAAAATTTTGCATATGGTCGCAATTTTTTTGCATATATGCCCCGGGTTTACGCATATTTTCTCAAAAATCGATGCATATATATGCGCATATATTCCAGTTTTTCTTTGCATATAATCCGGTCTGTAATTATAACAATAGGAAACAATTACATTCCTTCTTTGCCTTGAAAACAATTAGGAAAAGTTATCTTTCATAGATTATAGGGAACTTCGCTGTGCATTACTACTCGTTCACGTTCATTAAACCTTACAGGATGCAGACTACGAAATAACTGAATGAAAAGTGACCGTAATTATCTAACTTCAGAATTAATATCCATTATCTGATTAGCTGATGAATATCAGTGAAGTGACCGACATTCAAACGCTTACAATGGTACTCGCCGGCAACAAAAGAGGCATGCATACGCGCGTATATACATATGCTGATTTCACTAATATTACGAATGGATCCGGAACAATTGGACCGCCCTAAAACTATTTCCCATTAGGGCACTAGATAGTGATCGTTAGAATTCTATTCATACCTAGAGTCAATGGCGTAAAAGCTTAAATAGCGCTGAAGTGAAGTTCTAATCCAACGACCCATTCCGCCCTGCCCATCCCGCGTATGTATTTTAACGCCACTCTGCTGAAGTCGCATGAATATTATCTCCGTTTATAATGCGCTCAACTCAGTGGAATCGCTAGGTAAAAGTACATACGTATAACTCATGGTGCCAGCGTCTACATATCCCGGTGCACGTGTAGCGGGTGATTTCGCATGCACGTGATGTAATGCGCGTCTAACAATACTGCATCACGTAGCGTAATTGACTTGTATGTATTTACTTCTTGTGTGTGCATGCCTGACACCGTACATGCAAACGAAGACGGATCGATGAAACTATGCACATCCAAGGAGCATTATTACCCATGCTTAACCCTCAACGGAATTTGTTTCAATCAAAACTTTCCGCTCAAAATCGATAAATCTTACAAGAAACTATGCTTCTAGTATGACGCATTGGACGTAACTACAAATTAAATTAGAATCCCTTTAAACTTTGGTAGTTTCGTAGTTCAACGCCTGGCAAAGGCGCTTCACAAATATAAATTTGTGAAGCGCTCAGACAAACGGGAAAAGTTGCCGGAAGCTATTTTGAAGAGTGACACATTATTGCTGAATATGAAACTTGTTAAGAATAAAGAAGTTTACAAAACGTGTCAAAATACAGGTCACGAAAAATGAAAACCCCAAGCAACCAAGTTGAATGAAGTTCAATCTTGGTTTATACCACGTATATAATAATCCAATAGAAGGCAACTTCCTCAGTCTTCCAACAAGTGATTAACGCCAATTTGTAGTTGGTGCAGCAGGGAAACCCGTACAAAACCACGACAGTCCGTGTGTACACCATGTAGAAGAGAGTGGAACACCAACCATCACTCACTGCAGTCAACATAAGATGAATAAATACCTCGATATTTCGTTTTAATTTAAAACATCTTCAGGAGGCACTAAAAACATGTTAAACATAAGTTAAAATGAAACAGTATAGAAAATCACAATAAGTAATTGCTTACAAAGTTGTCGGATTAATGACAGCTGACAAAATGATAAATAGTTAAAACATTTAAATGCAAGTCAGGGCCAGACATATTAATAAAAAAATGTTTGCAGTTATACATATAAAATAAATAGAAGAAAAAATTATTGATGTAAAATATTGCAATAAATACTACTTAATTGATTTGTATCAGTTTTAAAATTAATAGCATTATTACAATTTTTTATATTAACCATTTCCAAAAATAATCGTTTTTTGTAATTAGGTTCTAATTCAAGTATGGAAATACCATCATAATTAAAACTATGTTTAAGACCTTGGAGATGTAGAGATAAGGCACAAGAACGTTTTCCGATACGACAATCATTCTTATGTTGCACTATTCTGTTCTTTACAATTTGCGACGTCTGACCAACATAACAACCTTGATAATCGGTACAAGGAATACTATATACTACATCCTTTTGATTAAGAGCTGGAGTTTTATCTTTAATTTTAGTGAAAATGCTACCAATTGTTAACCAATGTTGCATTTTGCAATTTTTACATTAGCAAATGGTTTAAAATGTTATATGATTTTATTGGTCAAACTTTCTATGAAGGGAAGTTTATAATACTTAAATTGTAAAGGAGCTCCTTGATCTGTAGGACCATCAAACATATTCGAAGAATAAATCAATTTATTTATAATATGTCTAGGATAACCGTTATTGTAAAACATCTCAAAAAGTATCTTCAAATTTTTGTCTAAAAATCTTTCATTACTGATACGTGTGACTCTATTTTTCATAGCTATAACCGTGTTAAATTTCTGATTTAAGGGATGATTGGAGTAGTAGTTAATGAATCTACCAGATGATGTTGATTTCTGGTACCAATCTAATATGACCGTATTATCATCCAACCTAATAACTTTAGTATCTAAAAAGGGAACGCTATTATCATTCTCTAATTCAGTAGTAAATTGCAAGTGGCAGTAGTAAGAGTTAAACAAGTCTAGGGTAACATTAACCATGTCTTCAGGGATCGAACAAATAATATCATCAACATATTTAAATATAAATGGAAGTTGGAAGGGCAATTTAGGTACGATATTATCAAGCCAGGAATCCATGACAATCATGGCTAAGATTGGACTTATGGGAGAACCCATAGGAGTACCAAAAATCAGTAAGTAATATCTTCCATTAAAGGTGAAAAAACAATTTTGGCAAACAAAACATAATAATGAGACAAAGCTATTTTTTGATAATGAAGTGTGTGGCTCGACAGAAGACTACTTTTGTTCTAAAATATCTAGTACTAACTGGATTGGAATGTTAGTAAAAAGAGAAACAGCATCAAGAGAAAGTAAAATATAATTTTGAGGTAATATTGTGCCATTAACTGTATTAACAAAAGTGAAAGTGTCTTTAATATTGCAAAATGTTTCATCCGAGAAGGCGAGAGTAAGTATGTTAGACAAAAAATTTTGCCAAGTTATAAGTAGTACTATTAATTGAACTAACAATAGGATGCATGGGAATGTTCTGCTTATGGATTTTTGGCAGATAATATAATTTAGAGGGTACAGAATTATATGTAGTGAGTTGTTTCGCATCATTTTCATTTATTTCTTTTTTTATTTTTAACTTTTTAATAAGTTCATTCTGTCTTCTCTGGACACCAGAAGTTGGATCTCTATCAAGACACTTATATCTACTAGCATCAGTGAGAAGTACCTCTGTTTTATATGTAATCATTTTTATTCATTGCCACTGTACAACCACCTTTATCAGCTTGTACAATGTATAAATTTGGGTTATTCTGAAGAAATTTTTTAGTGTTTATAAATGATCGTGTTATAGATGTAGTGGGTTGGAATTTAGACTGTGATAAAAAGTTGGTGATATTATTAGTTATTCTAGCTCTTACTATATCTTTATTAGCATCTGGCAAGTTATCAACAGTATACTCAGCATCAGCCAAAAATCTTTTAATGTTAACATGTTTTCCATTAACGGGAATACCAAACTTGTGGCCCAATGATAAAAAATCAGAGATATCATTAGGTATACTAATATCGGAAGTATCCATGAACCATTTACTATTGTCTCTGTCTGGCCCTTGCATTTAAATGTTTTAACTATTTACCATTTTGTCAGCTGTCATTAATCCTACAACTTTGTAAGCAATTACTTATTGTGATTTTCTATACTGTTTTATTTTAACTTATATATTTTTAATGCCTCCTGAAGATGTTTTAAATTAAAACGAAATATGGAGGTATTTATTTAGTTTTATTTAGACAGACCGAATACCCGTATAATTCTCTGATTGTTTACGAAGTCCGGTCGATATTCCTTTTATTCTCTATATGTATGTATATATAGCAAGGGTGATATTACACTGCGACCTAAAAGATCTATTGTGTCCCCTGTTCTTGCTGTTTTACAGCTGGCCTTCCCATCCTATTCCTTTCAGAAAGTGTAGGATATCAGAAGGCCCCAGGTTAGGTAAGTCTTCCTCTTCGATTTCACGTGCTCCCAGGTACAACGCCCTTGAGTTGCACAGTGCTACGCAATTTGAGAGGGGATGGATGGCCATGCTGTTCCCCAACCTGCTTCAGTCGTTTTGCTTCTCCCCTTGTTCCTTCCTTGTGAGATACTCTCACTTTGGAAGTGGAAGACTTCTTATGGAGGTCCTGCTCCAAACGTAAGATACTGAGGGGTCTTCTTTGATAAGACACTAACCTGGAATTTACATTTGGAAAATATCACTCCCAAGTCAAGGCTATCACATGACGAATATGCGGGAAATCTCGCAGGCTATCTAGGCAAACCTAGTCCATTGGCACTATTGCTTATGGATTTCAATGAATTCTCCGATTTTACGCCTATGTTAGTAAGAATTACGGGATAGGATTTGGGCAGAGTTAAATTGAATTTGGTGGCCGGTCTTTGGCCTGTGCTCAGCAAGTGCAAACCCAGCAATGCGCAACGCCCTAATACAACGCTGATGTTCCATAACACGAGTGCCCACAGAACCAGAGTAACCACTGCTGCATGAGCATGGAAGACAGTGAACACTAGAAGCTTTGAAAGGATTACGCTCTTTGACATGAAAGGTGTCTAAAAGTATGGAGTTAGGTTTGAAAACAGTTCTATATGTTGTGGTTGAACAGGATTTTTGCTATACAGTAGGTAACTTTGGGTGTTGCGAAGATAAGCAGTGGATTGGTATGGAGCAGGTTGTGTTTTTGATACGTAGGATGTAGAGGCTGATTTATGGTACGCTGGATCTGGTGTTTATGATAGTTATTCCCGATTAGGTTATCATGGGATAGCTCTCTGGATGCGGAATTAGGTTCGGATATGGCAATGGTCCTTTGAAGTAAGGGAATTTATGAAGCTATTCTTCTGGACAGGATGGTGGTGTGAAAAGCTAGCTCATGCACGGCATAGTTTCATTCTAAAACTATTGCAGACAGATCGCAAATTCCGATAGGGTAGACCATGATATCCTATTACAGAAATGCAGTGCTTTTGGTTTCTCTAATGCGCTTTTACAACTTGTTGCACCTTTTTTGTGCAATGGACGGCAAATGGTTTGCTACAAAGCAACCTTTTCTGAAACGTTTTTTATATGGTGTTCGCAGGGTAACTTGGGTCCTCTCCGTTTTTAAGTATTCTAATCGTTTGGTTTTATGCACATGATTGCAAATTTGATACAAAAATTAAAACTTCTTGTAACTCTACTCTATTGCAAAACGACCTTGATGAGTTGAGCAATTGGTGTCAGCGCAATAGACTTCCACTTAATGTAGGTAAGTGTTTGGTTATGAGCCATACAAGATTAGACCAGGCAAATTTGTTCGAGTATCAAATTTTTTATGGAAGTTTAAAGCGAAAAGAAACAATAACAGAGCTTGGTACTACTTTTGAATCGTCATTTCCTTTTTCTAAACATATAAAAACTAATACAGGTGAAGCTTTTAGGAATCTCGATTTTGTCGGGCGTAATAGACAAGATTTCGGTAACATTATTTTATTATACAATACAATCGTTAGATCTAAGCTGGAGTATCGGCCATACAGGCTGCTTCGACTGGAAAAGGAAAGAATTTGGACTACCACATTTGATACATCGTGGGTTTGTTATTTTTATTTGTATAAAATATTTAACAATATTTTTAATAATACTACCTTACTTTCTCACTTTCGCCTCCACATACCATACTATAGCTCGAGCATTTCAGTTTCATGGGATAGGAGGTTAGGTTTGTTGCTTAATTCCCTCCACAAAATGTTGGCAACAACAGGAGAAAGAGGGAAGCCATGGTTGCACCCGAAACTTGTTCGTAGTAACAGCCGCTGAACTGGAAATAGGTAATAGAGGTTAACCAAATTTCTGCCAAGTTAGATAAGTCATCCGCTTGGAAGTTGAAAGATAGGATTCACGGATTAAATGGGTAGTATCCGATATAGAAACTTTGGTAAAGAAGTATTCAGCATTGAAAAGTAACAAGTAAATCCTGTGACCTACTGTCAGCCCATCCAGTCTGTGAACAAAATGTCTGGAATTTTGTATAAAAAAATCACTGTTGCCAGTGTAAGATTTGAAGATCTTGGGTAGGTATTTAGAAAGCTTATGGGTCGCACTGTTTATGGTACTAACAATAGGATGTAAAAGAACATTGCATTTGTGGATTTTGGGTTGCAGCTTAGCTTAGAGGCATTGGCTAGGGCAATAAAGATTTATGGAACTTAGGAGGACTTGATGAGGATTTTATGGATTTGGTGATAAAAGGTTAAATACGTAATGTAAGATCACATTTTGGGAGTCTGTAGGAGCTATCTTGGATTAAGGATAGGATCTTTTGTTCAGACTAATTACTATCCAGTATCACTGCAGTGCTTCCCTTATCAGCTTTGCGTACAACGATTTCAGGATCGAATTTCACGTGTTTAAGGGCTTATTCCGTAAATATACCGTTTCCGTACCAGAGGCGTACCTGAAAGTCCTTAATTAAATATATATTTAAGAAACTAACTTATGTTTGAAATACATACAGTTTCCTTTTAAACTTAATTGCATTTTAATAATAAATCCATCTTTATTCCATTATGCATTACAGCCTAGAATACGTCAATATATTATTGTGTTTCATTCACATTTGTTCGAAAGTGTATCAATTTGTTTTTTTAAAACATGGTAATTTACAGAAACAGTGTTGATGTCCTCTGACTCACTCATTTCCTCATGAGTTCGAGGGGTTCTTCTCGATTTACCCATGAAATATTTAATAGTAGTTGAATGAATAAAAGTTAATTTTAAAACGAAATTGAAAAATTAAGTGCCCCACGTTGAGCGCCAAACTTGTAATGTTGCTCCGGCTATTAATAAAAAAGAAAACAATAAGGTTCCACTCAATTTTTCAAAAATTTAAATATAAAAAATAACTTGAATTATATTTCAAAAATATAAAAAGAAAAGAAAATTGGTTTACAAAGGCACCTTCTACAAATTGCCTATAATAATCCCTGAACAAATTTAAAAAGTACCTAAGTATGGTTTTTAAAATATAAAACAATCCACTTCAAAAATTCTCCCTTTTTTATTTCTTCTCTTCTTTTCCTCTCAATCTAACATATCACTCATCTCTTGGATCCTCAGAATCCACAATGCCTTAACAATTCTTCTTAATACATTCACCAAATTTCAAAGATTGATCCCCTGTTACCGCCCCAAAAACATCCTCACACAATTCAAAATTCATAAAACAACTAAATTTTGTAATACGTTAATGTATCTCCAACAATATTCGTCCTTTTATTTTCTCTAACATCCACCGACAATCTTTTCTTTCAAACATCAATCAATAATTTCTTCTTTTTTTTTCATAGATATATAAATTTTTACCCATAACTTGATT
The DNA here is from genome assembly GCA_004143645.1 of Protaetia brevitarsis. Lineage (NCBI taxonomy): Eukaryota > Metazoa > Arthropoda > Insecta > Coleoptera > Scarabaeidae > Protaetia > Protaetia brevitarsis. The sequence goes on from RXPK01000307.1 coordinate 1,869,094, forward strand.
TTTCCGAAACTTATTTAAAAAAATATAATTCAAAATTGTAATGATTCAAACTCTTACAAGAAAAATAAATCAAATAAAATTAATAAAAGATATAGGAAAACATCAACACAAACTAAATAAATAAAACTTTCGAACAAATGTGAATGAAACACAACAATATATATAAGAAAGAACCACAAAAATAATAAATATAGAAAATGTTACAAATATAAATAAAATAAACAATTATAGAATATTAGGTGTATTAAAAAACTCATTTGCGTTGTAAAGGGATTGTATGCATAAATAACTTTTAATGTTGTTTTAAATTGCTTACATGGCATTTGCTTTAAAATTGATGGTTAGTGATTGTAAGCTTTGGTACACTGCCCTAGTACTTGTTTTTGCACTTTCGTCAGATGCGTCTGGCGCGAGCAAGTGTGAAAGTTTTCCACGTGTGTTGCGTTCGTAGTTAAGTTCATACTTATGGAATAATTCTGTGTGGTTTTTATTTACAAAAAGTGCAGTCTCTAAAATATATAGGGCAGCCAGGGTAACTATATTATATTCGCTAAACACTACTTTACACGAGTTTTAATTTGAAGAGTGCTCTGATACAGGCCTTCTGAAGCAAGAAGATCCGGTTGACCTCCACAGAGGTACCCAAGTTAATTTAGTAATAGTTGTAACGTGTTTATGTTTCGAAACATTTGTTGTTCCAATCCAGTATAGGTAATAGGAATTATAAACTTATAATAATAATGATATTTATTATTACAACATACATATGTAATATACAAATTGTTGTCAATAAGGAAGATATAATAATAATAAAAAGTGCAAGCAACATTGTAGCATAACATAGGTAATAAAACTAGAAATATACACAGCATTAAATTACAAAATCAATTAAATAAAAGAAAGTAAAACTAATCATTGTCATCAGAGAATAGAGAAGAGAGAATCATCACTATCTTCATCTAAATTAATAAGAAGCTGTTCACAGCGTTTCTGCCAATCTTCTATTGATATTTTTGAGAACTCTTCTTCTGTGATTTTCTTAACAGCTTCTAATTTGAATGCTATGTTTCTTGCTGCTATCATCTCAGTAACTTAATGGGACAGATGGGTGATACGTTTCGTAAATACGTTCACGGCGCATCCCCACTGTTCGCCAACTCATGCTGCGGAAGCTATATTCGATTTTAGAGGCGTTAGGTTTAGAAAGTTTAGCATTTTGGAAGTTTCATAAACAATTGGATCGGTGATGTTCGGGATTCTGACAGGAACTGATTCTATGCCAGTGATGATGTCTTCAGTAGGAATATGTTTAGGTGTAGGTGCAATGTTGGGACCTCTGGATAGGATAGAAATCTCATCAGAAGATAGGGGTTGCTTGGAAATAACCTAATGACGGTGTGGGTCATGGAATACGAAGATATTTTAGGAGGGAGGATTGGAATTTACTGATTTTTTTTTTGCTGGTTATCAGGAGTTTAATAGATTCGGCTTATAAGGTTATTCGATCTAGATAATTCCAGTCGATTCAAGGAAGGGTAGTAAAAAGTTCTAAATGCAAAGGCAGGAAAGTCAAGGAAAGGAAATAGAGTACACGCCTAGTGTGCTTAATTCGTTCCTGAATCAAGGCAGGGTTAGCGTGTTGGCAGATGTGATTAGCGGCTAATGATGTGGTATGGTGTGGGATACTTAGCAATTTAGTGGAAGAAGATCCAAGACGCGGCTAAAGCCCGGAAGCCCAACCAAACGAGTACTTGTTTGGGGTAGTTTTTTTTAGCTACATGATTTAGCGCAACTCGTGAAGGGGAACTTTAAATAATTCGGTTAATTTACTAATTATTCTGATAGAGCATGTAACATTTTTCACCTGTTTAAAAAAGTGTTAAAGATTTCCGGGAAAATTGCAATACGAATAATTTTGAAACACTTAGGATGGGTTACATAATTTACCGGCACCGAAAGCGACGGTAGAATACCGAGAAAAATCGCGAGGCAAGAATTCCAAAAAAAATAAAAGGTGATGCACTTCCGTTTTACAAACATTCAAATAAGAGGGATGATATTCGGCAATCATGCAGGGTGCCAGCCGGCTCGTCGGCGAGGGAGTGGGTTGATAGTCACAGACCCAAGATGGATAAAATTTCGGCGCCACCTGCTTAGGTTTACTTACCCGGTCATGCCCCCAAGATAAGCAGGAATCCACAGTGTAAAATGAAAATCGGGGGTGAAGCGGTTTGCAAAAACTCATACCGAAAAAAAAGGATGGGTTTACTGACAAAAAAGTTAAAATTTTATTATCAGATTTGACATATAATTCAGAAAGTAAATATTGTGATAGTAACAAACAGTCCTACGGTAGGACGCGAACACCGAACGCTTTGGCCAACGCAATCAGTTCACATAAATTTATACAAAACAGTTCTTACGCTAAGGGTTAATTGAAATGCAACAAAACGTTGTTACGGTTCCAAAAAAAAAACAAAAATAAAACTAAATATTTGAGTTGACTACGCAAAAAAAGATAAATGATCGGGAGTGGCTTTCTATTATTAAAATTTTATACGCGAAAGAGTTTACAAAAAAAAGGAACGTGCAACTTAGCTTTGCCTTCGATCAGCTGTTAGCTGGGCGTGGAGATCCTCTCCTATATGGACAGTTTGAGCGAAGCCTCTTGGACTGACATCGGCAGCAACCGAAACAGGTGGTCCAGAGTAATTCCAAAGGAGGTGGGTCCTCCGAAGGACTTAAGAAGTCGCAGTAGTTCTCAGCCTCACGTGGGTAGTTCAAAACCTCACACAAAACGAAGGGAAGATTCCAGAGTTAAAAATAAAGGGGAATCAAAAAAACCTCTAAAACAACAAAAACCCCATAATTAGTGAAATAAGAGAAGTGACAAGATTTTGCTTACCGTTAATTAACGAGATTTTTCAACGAAGAGAAGAAACACAGAACAGAAGGGCGTTGGAGACGCGTTCTTCTCAAATTATATCCCAAAATATCAGGCACATCCGCTGTAATAATCACGAAATTTCCACTTCAAACACAAGCGAAGATACGGCCAATAATTAATTCGAGTAAACTTCCAATAAAATCCACAGATGTGTGAATATGTCCAAAAATCCCAAGGTTAGGAAGGTTCACCCAAGAGAACGCGTCTATCAACTCTGAAGAAGAAACAGGAAAACGGAAGAGTCAATACGTCACGCATACCAATCAGAAGACAGACAATTAAAACAAGAATAAGGACATGGCGGTGCCCTCTAACGTCGAAAAGGTGTAAACACAGATAAGCGGATCAAGGTGACACAAAACAGACAGACCTAACCCCAAAATGAAATGTCAACACCCAGCTTAACACTGGAATTCGAGAAATTAAACCAAAATCTGAGACCGTTTTAAGTATAAGAATCTATCTGTAAGTAAATGAAGAATAAAGGATATAAATTCTAGCAAGGCCGCTCTAACAGGGGAAAAAAATACAATTTGAAAGCCAAAAAATAAGCAATATTGCCCACGAAAGTGAAACTACAAAACGCAGGAGCATCTCTCAAGGTAAGAGAAGGAAATAGAGTTACAAAAACCTGTCGAAAAGAGCTAGCAGAGAAGGAGATGAGATTGACATAGACTAACACGAGGTAAGCGAAAGGAAAAGTCGTAACACAATGTAAGGATAAAAGTGCAAAGTAAGCAACTGACAGATATCGTAAACTGACAGGTAAAGTTTTAGACTTGTTTATCATTATATTTTTAACTCTAAGTTTAGTGTCTACAAGATTATTAATAACACTCACGCGTAAATAATAAATAATGTGCTACGATTGATTAGCAGACAATACATTGACGGCTCGTGGCCTTTTTGCCTGGGATATCGCGCTTATTTTATCATGAAATATATATTCTAGATTATTTATTAAGTGGTGGTGAAGACTGAAACATTGTACACTTATTAAGGCACGAACGACAGCCCTACACAGTGAGATCGAGAATTGATCATTGATGTGATAATAGTATGTTGAAGAAAAGATTTCCTGTTCTAGCATCCAAAATAAGATTACAATTGTAAACAACATTAACAGTAATAGTGGCAAGCAGTTTTCAATGCCTTCTTTAATTTATTTTAATAAAAAAATAACTCCATTATTATGAATTTGTATAATATTTTCAAATATTTGTCTTGTAATTGGTTAACTGCTTACATTTGTGGGTTATAATTACCGATGATCATATGATCATCAAGCATCGGATGGATATCTACATTAACTTTCAAATAAAATGCTGGAGAAATTTATCTTCCATATAACCGTTATCTAGCAGGTAATTGCACATGATAAACGGTTTAGATTATTTATGTTTCTGTTACTATTTTATCTGTAAGTTAATTTATTTATCCTTGCATTGATAAAAACACGCTTAATATTATACCACCATATTCCATTTGTATTTATGCTTTCATTCTAACGTTTCTAACGCGTTGTTGATTTACTTACAAATTATATTTCCTGATACTTCAATATTGAGCAAAGAAAATGAAAATCATTCTGGAGAGAAGGGAAAAAGAACTAGTACAACAGATTACAATCTCTCAGGACTACTTGTATCAATACGCGTAACGAACAGGAGCTCGCTTTGTTGAAATCGGATCGGAAGCTCCTTCAGAAAGCTAGTCACGATCCGCGCATTGTCTTTTTTACAGTGAGACCGAAGATATTGCGATCCCTATAACATACACGTTGCCAGAGCAAAGCGAATGGACAGTACTAAAGAGATCTTACAACGAAAACTAGAATAGAGTTGAATCATACGACTAATGATGATATATAACTTTTTTTTGCGCCAAGATGTGATCGGAAATCGAAACCACTCCAACGTAAGAAGATGCCGTTGGTTCGTAATAGCACCGCTAGAGAGTTATGGTGATGTTCGCCTAACAATAAGTCAGTAAGATTTGGACTCTAGGGGTAAGTTTGGAGCGGTCGCGTTTGTTGGAAACTTGAGCGATATATTGGAAATCTTTTCCGATGTGCCCCAACTTTTACAATACATTCCTTATAGTTTCTGAATGGATCATCAAGCAAATAAAACGCGGGGAAACTAATATGAGGAGGTAGGCATCTATCATACACGATATTACGTCAGGGTATATTCTCATAAAATATCGAAAAGCTGGCATCTGAAACAGTAATGGGGTTTAGATGAATGTGATCGTGTGAACTTTATAGTTAGTAAAATCTTGGGGCTGTTCCTTACAGCAAAGGGTTTGTAATAAATGTTAATAAACTAAAATGAAGAAGAGCTGTGACAGTCTTTGTCAGACAAAAGTGAATGCAATTCTAAAGGAGAATAAGCACAAGCTTGTTTGCTCAAAATGTGGCCCTTGTTTCATTAAGTGCTGAAGTTTTCGTAGAGTGCTGTATCAGATATGTTTACATTTAAATTAGATCTATTATTCGCTCACGAAGAAATTTTAGCGGGATTATATTATGAACTCAGAATGTTTTCTGCGTCTAGAGCAATTTAGATAAATCACAAGAAAAAAAAAACAGATAAGCATTAGGATATGAAGGAAATTAACACAGGGAAGGAGAATATGAGCCAAAACTAAAAATTAGAATATATAAATAGATATTTAATTAATATTTGCAAAAATACACAAACTAGTACTTGGATCAATGCTAAAAGTTTCAACGCACATTCAAGAGCATTCATTCATTTCATTCATTCATTAAAGTTAGAGTGGGCACTTAAAGTCCGGGCACTTGAGCTAGGTGCTCATTGTACTATCCCTATTAATTCTCTTATTTCCACTCGAGCAGCTTGGTGTTCTCTATAAAGCCCAGTATCTTGCCCAGTGGGAACTTGAGAACCCTCGAGGGCTCCAATAGATCTCTCCTAAAATATTTCTGCCTGAGTACCTTCAGTTCCTCACATGAGCAGATTACATGTAAACTCGTTTTCTCCTGTTTTTCGCATCTTCTACACCACGGTTCGCTTACTCGGCCTGTCTTGTATAGATGCTTTTTCAGGGGACAGTGTCCAGTTACCAACCCAGTAATGGTTTTAACTTCTTTCTTACTACGCCTGAGTAGGTTATCAGAGAAACTAACATCCCCATCCCCTATCAGCGCTTTGGTATGGAGTTGACCTTCAGTCGAACTCCATTTCCTTGTAGTTTCTTTATCTAACCAGGTCCAGATCTCCCTTCTTGCGGAATCCTTAATAATCCCACGTACGGGCTCTGGACCTATGTAGTGTCTTTTAGAGCCCTCCTTGGCTAGTTCGTCGGCTACTACATTGCGCTTTATATCTTCATGTCCCGGCGCCCAAATCAGAGACACCGTGTAGTCTCGTGCCAGTGCATTGAGGAATTGTTTGCAGTCTCTAACTGGTTTTGACCTAGTTACGTGGTTCGAGACTGCCTTAACGACAGCCTGGCTGACAGTCATTATATTAATTTTCCTCCACATATAGCCCCCTTTTATAATCATTTCTGCACAGGCTGCAAGGGCGAATACCTCTGCCTGGAAGACCGTTGTATGTTTCCCCAGGCTTATGGATATCCTTTGATTGGGAATGGGCCCCGAAATACCGGCTCCTGTGCTCTACTGGATTTGGATCCGTCCGTGAACGAGTTATCATTAGCAATGATCTCACTACGTGCCTGGTCTCTGTTCGGTATGGAGATTTTCACCTTTTCAATGAAGATAATTTCGGGTGCCATGCTGTCCGTGGTCAGCATCGTGCCCGTAGTATAAGTGTATCCTCCCACCCTGAAGTTGGAATGCCACAGGTTGTTGACATTCAGTCTAAGGATCGCATTCATTGCTTCTGCTCTCACATAAAGCTCCAGCTGGGGGAGGCCCACAATTTTCTCCAAAGAGCATATTTTTCTTTCCGACAACAGACACAGGGATGTTCAATGCCATCATGACATTGCGAGACATTCAATTTGTGGCTCATAGCGGGATATCAGTCGAAATATTGAAAGGATGCGCTTACCAACTGATGCACCCATTGATGTGTTTTGAAACGGACATATTTCCTGATGAACTAAAAAAGTCCACAATACAATTAAAACACAAATAGGGCGAGTAATCCGGCAAAAATGACTATAGACCGATATCCTTACTATCAAATACCTCCAAGGTATTTGAAATAGTTTGTCGTGGGATATGATTTCTGAGATCAAAATAATCTCTTTGCTGATATTCAAAATGCATACATTAAGGAAAGATCCACGAATAGAGCTATATATCAATTACTGGCAGATACAGTATAGGAGAGTTCACGAAGGTAAAGATACTTTACGTGTTTTCATGGACTTATCCTGAGCGTTTGATAGCATTCGTTTTGAAAAACTATATATTAGGTTATCGGAAGTGGGCTTAAGAAGTGAAGCGCTTAGTCTTACCATATATTCGCTTTCTGTAGCTGAAGTGGATGCCGCTATAAATAAGTTGAAGAATACTAATTCTTGTGGCTTTGATGGAATTAACGTCAAAACTATAAAATATGTAAAAAATTAAATTTTACAGCCTATTACGGAAATTATAAATGCTGCCGTGCTTGAGCGGGTGTTCCCTTCTAGCCAGAAAATTGCAAATGTAATCCCAATTTTTTAAAGGGGTGACCCTTTGAAAAAATTGAATTATTGACCTATTTTAGTACTGAGTACTTTTTTCCAAAATCTGTTATTTGTTCAAGAATCACTAATTACTTAGACAGATACAAAATTTTGTGTCCTAGACAGTATAGGTTTCAGAAAAATAAATCGACTGAAATGGCCTATATTGACTTTATACAATACGTATGCGATAACCTTGACAAAGGCCAATATGTTGCTGGCATTTTTTTTTTTTTGATTTGGCTAGAGCTTTCGATAGTGTTGACCCTCGCTTCCTACAGGATAAATTGTATCGGCTTGGTGTACGTGAACCTCTACAAGGCTGGACAACATCTTTTGCAACTGATCGCAAAATGAAGGTTGTATTACGGTAGGCCGAGTCGGAGTTGGAGTCAGTTGGTCTCGGTGTACCGCAAGGCTCGGTTCTTGGCCCCTTGCTGTTTTTACTTTATATAAATGACTTGCCGCAGTTTATTTCAAATGCTCATATAGTATTATTTGCTGATGATACCACGGTTTCCGTGTCTTTTAATTCCATTGAGAATCTAGAGCACGAAATTTGTCGTGTTACATGTGAGTTTGAGAGCTGGTGCAGTGCGAATAGACTGATTCTAAGCAAAGACAAAACCACATATATATGCTGACTTTACGATATCGTTGTCAAAATCGGTAAAGTTTCTTGGTATCATAGTTGACAGCAACCTGAATTTTGTCGAACATACATCACAAGTGTGTAAGTAGCTTAATCAAGCTTATTTTGCTCTTTTCCAGCTAAAATCAGTGTTAGATAGTGACTCCCTGATGTGTGTATATTACTCATTGGTATACTCTGCCATCTCTTACAACATCTTGATGTGGGGACGAGGCACAGGTTACAGGCGTGTATTCATTGCACAGAAAATAATCTTGCGCTTGATGTTCGGATTGGGGCCTCGTGATAGCTGTAGGCAGTTCTTTCGTGCCTACAAGCTGTTAACGTTGCCAAGTATATACATATACAAGGCAGTGATGCATGTTAAAAGAAAATAGTCACTTATATCTTAGAGACGAAAGGAACTACCAAACTAGACAATGTAATATTTGTGTACTGACCAGACACCTTACGGCTCTTTTCGAGAAGTCTCCAAAGTATAGTTTTGCCAGATTATACAATAGCTTGCCTCTGCATATGAGAAACACTAATAACTTAAATGATTTTAAACGTTATTGTAACAAATTTTTAATTGATAAGTGCTGCTACTCTTATGAGGAATTTTTATCATTGTAATATATTTTTGTTTGTATATTTTGTGTTCTTGACCATTGCTTATATCACCCATGTGATCGGACAGCAAATATATTATTATTATTATTCGCAATAGCAAAATGTTGAACGCGGGGGGTGCCTCAGGGACCAATACTGGGACCGTTGCTATATGTTATTTATATTAATGATTTTCCTAAAATTATTCTTGGGTACCAATCCACCCAATTATTATAGTTAAAAGCTGAAATACATTAATTTGTTGATTTTCCTAATGTCTTATAACATGAAACAATATTGTTTGTCGATGGTTGTTCAGTTGTAATAAAAATTGAGGAAGCGTTGGAAAGAAAAGCGGCCTATATTTTGGAAAGATGTGATTCTTGGTTTCGACCACACTATCTAAAATTAAACATTAAAAACCTAACATGACAGCCTTTAGCTATTTCAAACAAGATCCTAAAATACTTACCACAACTAACCAAATAAAATTCTTTCGTGTAATATTGAACTGCCAGCTGAATGGCAAAAGTCATATCAGTAATCTGGGGAGGAAGCTTCTCCTATGTATTTCAGCTGTGAGTGCGTATTACGCTTATGTATGCAGTACTCGATGATTTCTGGGGGAGTGTCAGTCGAAGCCCCAAGAGTGTTCGGCCTGTAGGAACTATAACGTTGGCTTTAAAAAAAATTAATCATGTAAGAACTTTTTTTATGGACAAAATATACTTACCTTGCCGACTATATGTATTCATGAGTGTGTTGTTCTGAGAGAGAACATAAGCTTTTTAAATGAACAATGCCTTCATCACGGTTATGTTACGCGTGGCGTGCAATACAAACAACTAGAGCTCCCGTAAACAAAAAATCATTGGTTAGTGAAAGTATAATATCATAAGTAACTAAAATTTAAAATCACTGACCTGTGGTGTGGAAAAATCAGATTACGAAAACTCTTAAAAGACTCTTATTTTTACACATTTCGAAAAGTTTATTTCATACTGCTGACGACTTTTTTTAGTATAAGTATTGCGAACGATGTAGCCATCGTTCGTTGTTGTTTGTTTGTGTTTTCTAGTTTATTCTTTTATAACGTTTTCCACACTTTTTATACAGGGTGTATCAAATAGAAAAGTAAATTTTGCTTGGGTGTTAACTACACGACATATAAAGCACAAACCCACCGAAACCGGATTTCATTATTAAAAAATAAAAAAAAGTAAAATTTGGAGCCAAAAATTCTTTAGTCTGGGCCTGATGCAAGGAAATGTGATGTTAAGCACCCCTAAACCGTGTAATATGTAATAAAAATACATTGCACTCATTAGTATTATTCTTAATGGTTATGCCGTAAGTTCATGTTAACGTCTTCTGAATAAAAAGGCCAATACGGTTAGTGTGGCCCTTGTAAAATAGCAAAACGAGGCATTTTAAATTTCTTCTTTTTATAAAATAAACATTCCTTTTTGTGTTAAGAGCATTCTACGTAAGTCTAGAAAGTATTAATTTAATATCCTGATCAAGACGTTCGAGTTCACTGGATATGCGACCTTCAGTAGTTACAAAAAAAGTAAATATTTTTCTTTCGCTTTGTCGAAATCGGAGAGTTAGTTGTTAATAAACGGTACCACATGATTCTGAGTTATTCTCTTTGGATTTATATTTAATCAAATAACGCAAAATGAAGTTGAATCGAATTACACAAAGAAATAAATGTAGATATAGAAAATTTGCAACACGTCTTTTTAATTATGATGTCGCGCGAAAATGAATCTATACATTCCCGCGCTTTTGCCGATGCATCAAGCTTCGATTTTCTTTATATGAAATCATGATGGTCCTGAAATGGATCGTTTTATTCGAGACGGGAAGAATTTAAATAAAATGTTCGAAGTGGCTTGCATTCCAAGCGGCGATCCACACAAAACTAACAGCGGTAATGGCTGAATGATAGTGGTATGTGGGGGTTACTCGGGACAGCATTTAGGTTGGGCACAGCGTGCGACTCTAGCCCACAGCATTTATAAATATTTTTTTTCCGTTGCAATGCTTACAGATAGACCCCTGTGCATTAAGACTTTTTGATTGTATATGATTATAGCTGCTACATATTATTATATTTACCTCTATATCTAATACACCCTGTATATTATTGAAATAAATAATTTATATACCTATCTATCTGCCACAATATTTATTATTTTATTAGTGTTTTTGACAACTCTATCCCAAAAACAACTTAATGAAGAACAAAAATATGATGCAACCAGACCAGAGGTGTATCGTACATAAGATGATTCATCCATTAAATGGAATGAATCGGTTCTTATAGATATACGCAGTAAATACGTATATAAAAACCGATTTACTGAAGTGCGACATGTGAACATGTAAAATGGAACATTTTCGGAGCGTCTATCGCAACATCTTAATTGGGTACTTTACTTAATCAATTTACCTTCGTTCTGTCTCTAGTCTAGTTTCTCATTACAGTTAGCGCTCTAGTACTTTTCGATTAAGAATTAATATATAATTGCGCATGCACTCTTCCAACAAAAGTACACATAATTCCAAGATGAGTAACTTTAATCTCTGAGGTATAACGACAATTCTGGTACGAAATGCGTCCGTATTTTTTCCGTCCCTACACCATCAGAGCTGTACTCGCCCGTTACTTATTCACCAAAGGACATCTCGGAAAAAATACGGAGAAAGGATCCTCTCTACTAACCTGTATGCATTATTTCGTCGGACGAGAAGTCTGGGATTTTTGGGAGGTAGAGGTTGCCTACTCGACTCTAATAGTGGATTTTGTTGTGAGGCACTTGCGCTACTGTATCATCCTCATGTATAAAATAATAGCCATGGGAGCGCCTACGTCTTCCATTAGGACGCACACAAAGAGAAGTATTTGCAAAATAAGTTTCTCTCCTTTCCCAAACAAAGCTTTACCTGCGAAAATTAAATATTTAGAAGTTTTTGCGTTAAATTGTATACATCAATATCATATTTATCGTATATATTCCTATGGTTTTCTTAGGCAGTATTTAAATTATTTTAGTTAATATAGTTACTCAACAAAACCAGATTTTAAAGTATAGAAAGCATAAATGTCAAATGTTAAAATGTTATTGATAACCATTATGACCAGATTATAAAAATTGAATTTTAGCGTTAATTCAAGCTTCTCTGATGTTTTTATAAATATTGTTCCGAGAAACCTATCCTTCTTCGGGGTTTTTATTTTTAGTAATATATTGTGTATTCCCCTCCGGTTGGAGTAAATAACGATGTTTTAATGTCGGTCATGATGTCTGTTCGAATTTGAGTTACTTAACTGATCATCGATGAATAATCAAAGCCAGACAACTGGCTTTGGTTAGTCATCGTTCACAGGATTTTAACGACGTTAGAAACTGTTTGTTGAAACACCATAGCAAGCAGTTATTTCGTTAACCGCTCCTACAATTCTACTCCACCATTAAGAAATATCCCAGTTCCACTAAATTTTCACCTAAAATTGATATAATTATAATGTACATAGTAGTAACGCATATTTATCCAACGATACATATTCTTTCATTAATTAAAGTTAGGGTGGGCACTTGCGCTAGGTGCTCATTGTACCATCCTGATTAATTCTCTTACTTCCACTCGAGCAGCTTGGTATAAAGCCCAGTATCTTGCCCAGTGGGAACTTGAAAACCTTCGAGGGTTCCAATAGATCTCTCCCGAAATATTTCTGCCTGAATACCTTCAGTTCCTCACATCTGCAGATTACATGTAAACTCGTTTCCTCCTGTAGTTCGCATCTTCTACACCACGGTTCGCTTACACGGCCTGTGTTGTACAAATGGTTTTTTAGGGGACATTGTCCAGTTACCAACCCAGTAATGGTTTTAGCTTCTTTCTTACCGCGCCTGAGTAGGTTATCAGAGAAACTAACATCCCCATCTCCTATCAGGGTTTTGGTGTAGAGCTGACTTTCAGTCGACCTCAATTTCTTTGTACTTTCTTTATCTAACCAAGTCCAGATCTTCCTTCTTGCGGAATCCTTAGTAATCCCACATACGGGCTCTGGACCCATGAAGTGTCTCTTAGAGCCTTCCTCGGCTAGTTCGTCGGCTATCACATTGCCCTTTATACCCTCATGTCCCGGCACCCAAATCAGAGACACCGTGTAGTCTCATGCCAGTGCATTGAGGGATTGTTTGCAGTCTCTAACTAGTTTTGACCTAGTTACGGGGTTCGAGACTGCCTTAATGACAGCCCGGCTGTCAGACATTATATTAATTTTCCTCCTCATGTAGCCCCCTTTTGCAATCATTTCGGCACAGGCTGCAAGGGCGAATACCTCTGCCTGGAAGACCGTTGTATGTTTCCCCAGGCTTATGGATATCTTTTGATTAGGACTGGGACCACAAGTACCGGCTCCTGTGTCCTGGCCGGATTTAAATCCGTCCGTGAACCAGTTATCATTAGCAGTGATCTCACTACGTGCCTGATTTCTGTTCGGTATGGAGATTTTCACCTTTTGAGTGAAGAAATTTCGCGGTTGCCATGCGCAGCAATGACCGTTCCAACATCGTGCCCGTAGTATAGTGTGCCCTCCCACCCTGAAGTTGGGGATGCCACAGGTTGTTGGCTTTCAGTCTAAGGATCGCTTCATTGCCTCGCCTCACATAAAGCTCCAGCGGGGGAGGCCCACAATGGTTTCCAAAGAGGCATTCCCTGTGCTGTTAGTTGGTTAGGTTGTTAATGTGAGGTAAAAGGAGAGACATTTATCAAATATGTAATATACCCAAATCTCTGACTTTATTTAGCTTTTTGAGAGTTTTGTTAATCGTAGACGAGGAAGGAAAACGACCACGTTTTCGGGAGTAAGAAACTACATTGCAGTTGCTGATATTTTAAGCGAATTAGTAGAATACCAATCGGCAAAATCATCCAAATCAAGCTGTAATGAGGCAGTATTTTCTGCAGTATTATAATAACACTAATTTTGATATCGTCTGCATACGCTAGAACCCAGCAGCGGAGAGTGTTAAGGAGGTCATTAATATAGACAACAAAAAGTAAAGGACCCAAGCTGGACCCTTGGGCGAATCCCGGACCAGAAGAAAGTTTTGGTCCTATCAGTTAAGTACGACGATATCAAGCGACTGAAAGCAGGGGTCATTCCAAAAGCGTTATTTTTTGCAGCAACAAACGATGGTCTATTGTATCGAAAACGCTCGAAAGGTCAGTATATATTATGTCCATTTGCTAATGTCTATCTATGGTTTTTATCCAAGTAAATCAACAGATACAGCTATCTTTAATTTTCTTAATAGCATAAACAACAATTTGGATTGCAATAATCAATGTCTTGGGATTATTCTTCGATCTATCCAAAGCTTTTGATTTAGTTAATCACAATATCCTTTTACATAAATTAAAACATTATGGCGTAATGGAATGTCGTTGAACTAGTTCAGATCCTACCTTACAGAGAGAAAGCAAAGTGTAATAGTAAAGAATTGCCAATCGTCATTTTTAAAACTGAATGTTGGGGTGCCGTAAGATTCCGTGTTGCCTCCAACACTCTTTGCGGTTTACATTAATGATTTTGCTGCTCATTTACGTGAAACGGAACAAACAACCATGTATACGGATGACATTAGTATGATTATAAGCTCTCATAATACATCTGAACTATTGGTTAAAACCGAAATCAGTTACAACAAAGCGTGTAATTGGATGGCATATAATCATTTGATGATAAATAAGGAAAAAACCAAGTTCATGTACTTTCTCAACAAAATAAAGTCAATTCAAGGAATTAGCATTCATCAAGCTACCTGGAATACTCACGTATCAAGTACAAGAAAAAGAGACAAGAACATCATTTATAATTAGGCCACATTAAAAACGTGTGTAACACTCGGTTGATATTAGTATACATATGTTTCACCTTACCAAGGATTTTCAGTGCTACTGGTCAACCTAATGTATTATACGGAGAAATTCGTATATACACTGTTGAAAATTTTAACACTTTTTTGACTAATTTAATAGTCAGGAGAGGTCCACACTCTTTTCGTGTTATTTTGTCGAGAACTATAGAAGTTTAAATTTGACGAGCAAAGATAGTCAAGTATTGTCTATTGCTAAGGGGTTATTTTGTCCAACTGACACGTGAAATTATAAAATACTTCTAGTCACATTTTATTTGATCTAGACTAGACAAATTTACTAGCTGCTTAACTAAATGAATGCGATCTATTGGGTGTTTTAACACCATTTTCTAAACACATCGTCTTTTTAATATGCAACTCCTATTTCTTAGTGCTATAATATTCTCTCCTTTAAGACGTTTTCTCAATTATAAATATGCAAAACCACTCATTCACAAGTTTTGGTTTCAACTAAACGTACAATTTTAAAATGATTTTTTGAGAACATTATAAAATTAAGTGAATGCTTATGCTATTTGATTCAAGTCTAAACTAATTGCGTACATAGATGTCCCCAATACACCTTTAAGATGTTGAAATTTTTTATACCCACTGGAATTAACGTTTAATAACACGAGGTTACACTTTGCAAGTCAGTCACATTTGGTGGTTTGTTTGGATATGTTAATACGGAGAATCAAACACGAAAACAGATACACGTGCAATGCAGGTGGTGCGTATAATGCAATGCTATATAGAATAGGTGGGGTTTCTATATTTCTATCCGAGGGAAAATTCTGATTGGGTTGACGCTTCTGAATGTCTAGAAAATAGTCAATCCTCATATCTGAACAAAGAATTCACACGAAATTCTAGTAATTTCTGTTCTATTAAATACGCGTAGTCAACTCGTCTCGCAAAGTTTGGAAAAATCAACACTAAAATATTTGACTAGCGCAAAATTAACGCCAACACCGTAATATTTTCAACAGTGTATACTTAGCAAGTGGAAGAATAATTGAATGAGAACTTAAGATGGAAATCTCATTATTAACGTGAAGATATTTGCTAAATTGTCGATCTGAAACTACGATATGTAACTATAAAGGATAACAATAATTATAGGACGACTTTCAGCCACTAGATATGTGTGAATTAACTAACGCTAGTTGAAAATTAGATCACATTAAAAACGTGTGCAACACTCGGTTGATACATATGGCATACATATGTTTGACCTTACCAAGGATCATCAGTGCTACTGGTCAACCTAATGTATTATACGGAGAAAATCGTATATGTATATACTTAATAAGTGGAAGAATAATTGAATGAGAAATTAAGAAGGAAATCTTCTTCAGGCACTTCTGCATATGCTCTCTAAGGAGACATTAAATACATAAGACTACGACTGGACCTTGGCCGTTAAATAAAAAGACTGTTTAATAAAATGCACTTTTTTAAATGTTCCTTACTATTTTTCAAAATAGATAATACATGTGATACATTATCCTAAAGAGGATGAAAAAACACGTTAAATTTTTTCAAAATCAACATGACGCTCCATAAGAAAAAAATAAGTTAGGGGTGAAAACTAAAAACTAGAACAAAGAAGTTATTACAAAAAAAGGAAATTTGTAATTTTTTTTTCGTTATAGGTCTTAAATACAAAATTATCCTCCAATTTTTGTGTAATTTCACTAGTTCTTATTTAACCAAACTTGTATCTGTCACAATGAGTGGGAGCCCCATGTTGAAAATGTCATGTGGAACACGTTGCATATTTTATATGATACAGTTATTGTAACTTCACAACTAATTTACTAATATTAATATTTTCTCTTCTCTGTATAATAAGCTTAATCGTAGAGTTTTTATTTTCATATTCGACTAGATTTGTATTTCCCAATTCCTTATGATTTCTATTGGTCCATATTCACCTTCTCATCTCTAACTCAACGGAACACTTGTACTTCAACAACCCTACTATTCAGACTTGCCTTCATTCCCCTGGCATAACAGCGTCTAACAAGGAAATACTATGAAACTAAAACGGTGATTTTTAAATTACATAACATTTAACTCAGTTAATTCTAGCAAATGTTCCACTAAACATACTACATTATAAGAAAGTTCTAATTTATTTCGAATCGACTGGATATTTTGATAAAAAGAAATAAGTAATAAAGCCATTACAACAAACGTATTAGACGAAATCTTTGCATGTCACAGGTCGATTCCGCGCGGAAAAGTAATTTGCTGAGCCCAGCAAAAGTATTAATTCGAATAGCACGAACCACCGTAACACAATATTTCCCTATAATCTCCGGTTACATTGTTACTTCTGCTTCGGACTATCGACGTTTTCACCACAATTCAACAAGTACCATTTCCTTCTGCCGTCCGCTCGGGGAAAATAGATTTTGCGGAAAATCAATTCCAGACGGCGTTTTAATAACGAAAAACGTCGGAAGTAGAAGAAAATGCATCGTGGGAACTGAATTACCGTACGTGAAAACAGAGTTCCATTGAAAACAAATTCCCCTCGTTATTTCCGAATAGTGGAAAAGCACCAACGGCCATCGGGTATGGATGCGAAACGAGATGAATAGCCCACGGTTATTTTATATTCTTTGCTGATCCGTCACGGAAGCGGCGCGCTTTGTAAGTTTACTCCGCCACCAGTTCTCTCTGGAGAGCCATCAGCTATTAATTTTGCCTTTGTATAATTTCTTAGTGCGAGTGTCGAGCGGCTTTTTGCAGCGAGGCTGTGTGGATTCGCATTATAAGGTATAGTTTCATTTAAAATTGTTACAGCAAGGAATGGATTAGATTCAACAGAATCTGGTATATTTTGTCTTGGAATAATAAATACTGATTCGACGAAAACTACCCAAGTAGCACGAATATTCTAGTAATGAAAAGTATGCTCCCGCAATATCCTATTTAAAGCTTCTACTACTAAAATTCATACATAACCTCCTTAGATATTTTAATTTATGATGGAAAAGTATCAATACAATATTGTCCTAAAACGACTAATAAGGAAATTATGATGGTTTTTATTTTGAAAAATGTTGAACAGTTTAAAGAATCAACTTTTAACAAAACAGATACATGTCTTTGTGATTGATGTTTATTTTAACATATTACATTTTAAAATAATGTCGTTGAAATTAAATTGAAAAGGAAAAAGTAAATGCATAATTTATAAATACTGCTCAAAAGGATCACCTTCATTCTCAATACAGTTTCATGCCCGCTTGAGTACACTCTGGGTAGCTCTTAAGATTGTTCTTCCATCCAATTGGCGCAAAACCTCCCTAAAACTTATTTTGCAATTCGTTTACGTTGTTGTACTGGGTTCTGTATATCTGATCTTTTAAACATCCCCAAAGAGAAAAATCTGAAGGTGAAAGGTCAGGAGAGCGTGCTGGCCATCGAATTGACCCATTTGTACTAATCCACTTATCGGCAAAGATGATGTCCAGATAGTAGTGAACTATGCAGTTGTGTGCCGGAGCACTGTCCTGCTGAAAGCACAAATTCTGGCGCATCAGGTAATTGACGTTATCAAGGAAATCCTCTAGAACGGTAAGAATAAATTCCAGATATCTCCTGTACGATTGTAGAACACTGGACCAACGACTGTCGCACCAGACACTAAAACTAAATCGAACTTGTGCAGCATGTGGACGCATTATTAATAAATTGTCTTGGTGTTCATTCTTCTTATTAAACATTTCTCTATTGGAGAAATTTGTTTCATCACTCCATAAAACACATTATGCTCCATTCAAATTTTCATCACAAAAATTAATAAACCATTCACAGAAGGCCAACCTCCTGTTCGAATCTCCTGGTTGTAATGTTTGTGAGGTTCGGTACTTAAATGGCATATACTTATGCTTTTTTAAAATCCCCTGAAGTAACGCGTAACTTAAACCCAATTCCTTAGCATCTCTAATTGAAAATTCGTGATGGTCTTCAAAATATGCTAACACTGTAATTTCTACCTCCTCGTTGATTATGGTATTTTTCTTTGTTCTTCTTAAATAAGTAATCGTGTTGCCTAAATTGTCTGTAAAGTTTTCGAGTGTAACGTTGATCTGGCTGCTGTCGTAAAGGATACTGTACTGCATACAATGTGCTTCAAGCATATTGCATTTCTCCAAATGAGAAAATACCATGGTGAGATCTAATACCTAGAACTAAATATAACGAAAACTGTTCAAGCTACTAATGATAATGTAATAATAACAATTAGAAGTAAAGAACATAACACATAAAAGAAATAACCACCTTTTTTTAATAATTAAACGTGTAAAAGATTTAAGTTCAATGCGTTTTTGATAGTTTCAAATAACATACTATTTGTTTTGACTTAAAGTGAAACAAGCCTACTATAAATTTTACATATCTTTGGCATCAATTAAAAACCACCATAACTTCTTTATTATTCGTCTTAAGACAATATTGCATTAAAACTTTTGCATCACAAATTAAAATATCTTCCATTTTATTAACATATACAGGATGTTCAATTTAAAAAAAATATATAAATTTCAAAATTTTTCGGAAATGCGCCATGCAATTGTTTTTTCGTATATTGCATAATTGCATATTAATCAGCGTTAAAAACACTACTACCATGCTAATTTAACCTATTTTCTAGAATCAATAATAACAGAGATAGCAATGGTGCGCACTTAATTTGAATCAGCCTGTATACCAATTCAGCCCATTCCTGTTTATTTGAAGCCTTCTTCTTTGCTTCTCTAGTGTAGTTCTCTTAGGATCTCCGCCACTGCCTCATCCTATATTTTTCTCGGTCTACCCTTGGATTGTTTTTGTAGTGCTCGCCTGATACACATTAAATGATCAAATCACCTCAATTGATGTCTTTCAATACATTTCACTACGGGTTCTACTTGGAGCTCCTCTGATTTCGTCATTTCTAAATCGGTCTTTTCTGGTTTTCTCCCATTGCTGCTCTTGACTATATCGTTTCTGCTGTTTGTAGTCTTCTTTTTGTTTCCTGTGTCAACTTTCATAATCAAAATTGGTTTAAACACCGTTTTATAAACTGCCTTTTTCGTATTTTGAAAAATCTCAATTCTACAAAAGTTTTACCTAAAAATATCAATATATCACTTGTATATTTACTTGAATGACCTGACGAGAATTTTCTGCGAAATATCCTATTCAAAGTACAATTTGCCCCTATGTGACATTTGACTGTTTTGTCGAAGCCCCGGATACGGCTAATGTGACCCAAAAAATTGCCTGACGCCACACCAGTATTGAGCTGTTCCTAGTTACCAAGGTATCTTATCGACGATCCTTTACCTAAAAAAAAAAAATAATTAATTAGTTTTAATTCAATTTTAACCAGTAAATTACATTTTTCATTTGTGTTCGCGATAGGTTTCATTTTGGAGTTAATTTTGTATGACCCGTCATTATATTTATTTGTATTAGGAAATTTAATATTTACAGGTTTTTGAAATTTCTATGACCTAATGCATTTAAGTATCAAGCAAGTTTGAATACGTGTTTTAATTAGCAAGCATACGTACCCGTAATTTTAGAATCTCTCATGTTAGAAAATTGATGATTATCAGCAATTTTTATTGCACGATGTATATGATTTTACATGGCTATAATATAATTACATTTTCCTAACTTTAAACAATCAGAGGAGGAGCTTTGGGGCGTTCTCTCTAGGCAAGAAATCTACCTATTCGTTAGCAAATGGCTGAAAAGCTAATTTGACAGTCTCGAAGAAGTGTCTCGTGCCACCTAACAAGTAGAATGTCACTTATCACTAGAGTTGGAGATTTTTTAAGTTAAGTCTGAGGTAATACGCTCCAAAACAATTATACTATCTGTTGGAAAAAAGCTATGATACACCTGCATATCGTCAGGGTACATATGGGGATTTGGGAATGTTTAAGACGTTTAAAAAAAATAACTAACACATACGCTGAAGAGAGCAGGTTTCAAAATCGAACCTTGGAGAACACCTCGAACTATTGTACGTTTATTTGATAATGCAGAACACACTTTAACCCTTTGCGTTCGTCCATTTAAATAACTAGCAATTACAGTTACAGCTTCCCTACGAAATCGAAAATAATGAAATTTAGACAACAATATTTCTTGCGACATCGTATCAAAGGCTTTCGAGTAGTCTAGTGGAGACAACACAGTTAAATACCCCTTGTCGGAAGCCGCAATTATATCATCAATAACCTTTAAGAGAGCAGTCTCACAACTGCGGTCGGCTATAAATCCTGAATGTATATTGGGAATAATGTTGTGTTCATTAAGAAAATGCATTAAGTTGTTAACTTTTTCCATTAGTTTGGACAAGATAGAGAACATACTAATTGGACGCAGACCTGTGTAGTTCTGGGGATCACTCTTCTTGGGTATGGGTGTGACAACAGCTTGCTTCCAAATACAAACATGGGAAATATAGCTTTCCAATAACACAGCATGAACTATGTGGGTCAAATAAGGAATAACCACAGGACAATACATATCGATCATTGCTTTATTAATGAAATCAAACCCAATGGCATTTGTACCGAATGTCATGGCCGATACAGTTAACGTGTGCCTTGTGTGCTCTTGTATTTTTGCCTAAAATAATTGGTACAATCGCGATATACGCCGCCGGTTTTTGGTAACAGTGTGGACACTAACTATCTAGTTGTGATTACCTTTGATTTTATAACAAATTTCATTTAGAAAATGTGTTTTTTTGCAATTCTCTTTGAGTGTTGTGTTAATTCGTAGCGTCTGTATTGAGACAAAAACTGGAGGAACTTCTTGCGTCGTTGGCGTTGTTTACTGGTGTCTTTCGAGCGGTGCGGCCGCTATGGAGGTTAAATGCGGCGAATGCTCTTCTATCATTGAATCTCAGGATGTTACAGTGGAATGTTCGGGTCTTTGCAAAGGAATGTTTCACATTAATTGTCTCAATATTACTAATAAAGACTTTCAATGTATGAGCAATATTATGAATTTGAGATGGTTTTGTAACAATTGTATTTGTTACTTACAATTTTTTACTGACTTATCCGCACAATTTAATGAATTTAAGGCATCAATTAATTCACAACTCGATGATATTAAAAAAGAATTGGCTTCTAGATCGATTTCACCTACTGAGAACACTAAAAGTTACTCTGATGTAGTTAAAGATGTTGTAATAATTAAGCCAAAAGCAAAACAAAATAACTCTACAACAAAGGAAGATATTTGTAAAACTGTAAAGCCTGCCTCGTTAGAAATAGGTAATGTTGAAATAAAGAATATTAAAGATGGTGGTGTGGTAATTAAATGTAAAAATAAGGAGGATTCTATCAAAATTAAAGATGCCGCTGCAAAAAAATTGAAAAAGAAATACAATATCAAAATTCCGGATTTAATAAACCCGTGCGTGAAGGTCATTGGAATTGATGAAGAGTTAGACATAGATGAGCTGAAGTGTTCTATCTTGAAGCAGAATTGTTTCCTCCAACATGAGAATCTGCAGCTCTCCATCAAAGTTTTTAAAAAAATGAAGACGAAATATATGTGCATAATTGAAGTGGATCCTCTTACATATGAAAAAATTATTGGTGAAGGGCGTCTTAGTATCGGATGGAATATTTGCAAAGTCTTTGAGTATGTAAGTGTGTTTCGGTGCTTCAGGTGTGCGGGTTTTGATCATGCAGCTAAGGACTGCGAACGAGATACTATTTGTATTAAGTGTGGTGCGGAGGATCATTCTGTTGACAATTGTGTAAATGACAAATGGTCTTGCCAAAATTGTGTCTCTGCAAATGCTTCTTTAAAGTTAAACTTAGGTACAGATCACTCTCCTTTCAGTGTGTCTTGTCCTTGCCTGCTACGTAAAATAAGTGTTCAAAAAAGAAAAATTAACTTTAATCCAAATGTAATATAGCAACCACAGCGGTGCGTATTGGTTCCAGAAACTGTTAAAATTTTTTATCAAAATATCCAGTGTATTAAAAATAAATTAGAGCTTCTCCAAGTTTTTTTCGATAAAAATTGTTATGATATAGTATGTTTAGTAGAACACTGGTTAAAATTAAATGAATTAAATGTTATTTCATTTGAGAGGTATTCTGTTTCAGAGTGTTATTGTAGATCTGTATATAAAAATGGAGGTGTTATTATTTTGTATAATCAATCTAAATTTGTGTCTCAACAACCTTTGATGTTACATGATTTCTGCAAAGAACAAATTTTAGAAGTTAGTGGATCTGAATTTAGACTATTAGATAATGTAATTATTAGAGTAGTGTCTATTACAGATCTCCAATTGCCTCTAACTTAGATGACTTTTTTGTAATTTTATTTGTTTATTGGATTACCTTTGTAAGAATAACAGCCGTCTTATTATTTCTGGTGACATCAACATCGATCTTTTATCTAATTCTGATGCTAAGCTATACTTTTCAAACATATTGTCAGCTTATAATTGACACTTTTAAATACCGGTCCGTCCAGAGTTACTGAGGCAAGTAGTACTTGTATTGACTTTGTTTGCTCAAATATTTTTATATGATATCAGCTGTGAAACAGATTTAATGGCCTTTCTGACCATTCTGGCCAGATTATACATTTTCGCAGTGGTACTACTTCCTTTAAAACACCTGAACCTAGACTCACAAGAGTCTTTAGTGCGTCTGGTTATCGGGAATTAAATCATTTTTATCGTTGGAGACCTGGAGTGACGTTTACAATACTTATACAGTTGATGATGGCTTCGATGCTTTCATCAAAATATTAAACTACTATATTGATAGAGTTTTTCCTCTTAGAAGGATGCGTAACACGGTGAAAAAGCCTTGGATTACTGCGGGTATTGTAATTCTTCTGCAAAATTAAATACTTGTATCATCTAGCTGTTAACAGTAAATCAGAAGCAGATTTTTGTATTATAGACAGTATAAATCAATATACAAATCTGTTTTGAATACCGCAAAGCAACTCTACCACTCGAATTTATATAAAACCTCAAAAATAAAAGTAAAACTGTGTGGAACATAATAAATAACAATATTAACTGTAATAAGAATCAGAATAATATTCAAGAAATTAAAGTTGGTTCACTCACGATCGATTCACCGACTGTCATGGCTCAAGCATTTAATATGCATTTCATACATAGTGTTAATGATCTTGCATCGCCTCTTGAAAATAATGTTTATGATAGTGGTAATATAAAAGTTAATGATCGTACTATGTACCTTAATTATATTTCGGAAATGGAAGTAGCTTATATTATAATGCAGTTAAAATCATCCAACTGTTCTGGTTTAGACCTAATCAATAATAATATTATTAAAAATAATGTTAACTTTTTGGTGCAGCCTATTACGGCCTTAATCAATAGATCGTTTAGTGATGGCATTTTCCCCAGTTGTTTAAAGAGTTCTGCCTTTACATAAAAAAGATGATATAAAAGATTTAAATAACTACAGGCCTATTTCCCTTTTGTCAGTTTTATCCAAAATAATAGAAAAAATAATGTGTGAGAAATTAATATCTTTTTTTAACTACGCTAAAATTTTTAGTTCACAGCAGCACGGTTCCTTAAAATCGTTCTACTGAAACTGCTATGCTTCAATTCATAAATTTACTATACAACGAAATTAACGAAGGTAAAAAATGCATTGGTGTGTTTATGGATTTAAGTAGAGCTTTTGACCTGGTTGACCATCATATATTACTTGAGAAACTTTATATCTACGGCGTTCGCGGGAAATTATTACAATGGTTTACTACCTATCTGCTAAATAGGTCACAGGTTGTTGAAATTCGCGGATGTAGATCGAATGCTTTGCATATTAAGAGAGGTGTCCCGCAAGGATCTGTTCTTGGGCCCTTGTTATTTGTTGTTTATGTGAACGATCTGCTAACTACAACTGCAAAAGGCAATACTGTGATGTATGCTGACGACACTACTTTCTTGGTGTCTGATTGTAACAAGAAGGATTTAATTATTGAGGCACAGGAACTCTTGGACAATTTTGTTAAATGGTTTAAAGATAACAGGCTTCATGTCAACACTAAGAAAACCGTTTTTATACGTTTTAGTCCTGGCATAGATAAAATAACTGAGTGTGACTTAATTCGTATGAACTCTAAGACAATTGAGCAAATACGGAGTACGAGGTTCTTGGGTGTTGAAATTGATGCGGGTTTAAACTGGGAGGTACATGCTAGCGCCTTATGTAAGTCTCTGTCATCGGTATGTTATGCCTTATACAGGTTGAGGAATATTACTTGCGTAGAGGTTGCCATTTCCTACTACTACGCCATGTTTCACTCCAGGCTACGGTATGCGATTCTTTGTTGGGGGTTCTGCCCATTGTAAAAAAGTTTTTAGGTTACAAAAATTAGCTATCAGGAATATTGCGGGACTTTCAAGACGTACTTCCTGTCGTGCTTGCTTCAGTTCTTTGCGTACATTACTCTTACAGCTGTATATATTCTTGAAATTGCGATGTATGTAAAGATTAACTTAGCTACTTTTGAAAAGAATAGTAATTTTCATTTATATGACACCAGAAATAAGGATGCGTTATGTTTTCCAGTACATGATTTAACTACTTTTGAGAGATCACCTGTTTATATGGGTATTAAGATTTATAATAATTTACCTGCGTTTATTAGAGATATAAGCAGTATTTCAGGATTTAAGAAACAACTTTTAGTTTTCCTTCAAAATAATGTTTTTTTACAATTTAAATGAATTTTATGATTTTGTTTGTACTTAGCGTAATTAAAATTACAAATACGTAACTTTTGTAATTTGTTGATTTATATTCTTGTTTTGTTTTTCTTTTTTTGGCACACAAGGAATTGTATTTATTTTTCTTTCTTATGTTTATTGCTCTTACTAATGTCTGTTGACCTTATCTCATACCTGTATGGTCTACGAGATCAATAAACTATTATTATTATTATTATTATTATTTTGGAGTTACTGATATTTAGACCCTTCTCCTCAATCCATGCTTGTACAATCAGTAGAGTGTTCTGCATTCTATTCCACACTACGCTGTTATTTATACCCTTCATCATCTAGCTTTACTAGCACACTCGATGCACATTTAAAAGTACTAGTTTTCTGCATGTGGGTTAAAATTAATTCCTTACAGAAGAACCGGTTGGGTTTATCAAGTACTTCTACCATTCCAGATAACTTGTAGATAGAGAAAAGCTAGTAAATAGGTTTGTTCGTTTTGGCACTCCGCGTTGTAATGCGAAAATCTAGCCGCGTGACGCCACCTAAAGTTTTTCAACGCAAGCTGTGGCCGTAAAACGCTGGATTCATTTTGTCATCAAATCGAACAGAAATGCTTACGGCTACATTTCGCTGCATGAGACTAGTGCCAAAACGAACAAACCTAATACAATGCTTAAATCAAACGTTTTAACTGGTTAATATGAATAAAATTGTGATTGTATAATCGTACCCAACGCTATAGGTTGTTTTCCACAAAAGAAAAGTTATTTTTTTTAACAGCAGTTGAATGTAAACAAAGCAAAATAAAATGGATGATATTGTAAGGTTTATATATTTATTATATCTAACATATGACGGACTATCAGATGGCTGGGATTTTGCAAAAACCTTTTTGTATATAGACTATCTTAACATTGATAAATAAACAACCATTTCAAAACACCTACACTTTTATTTTCTCAAAAATATCGAGAAATGATGTTGTGATAACTAGTGATGTAGAAAACTACTTCCTTACGTTAGCAGCTACAACCTGCTTCTGCTGCTTTTGGTTAGCAGTTTAGAAAAGCTGCTACTCTTAGTAGCAGTTTTCCTTAAATAACGGTGTATCATTAAATAGAATAAAACTGTTTAACTTTGTTTGTAACTCTACAAACTTTGGCACACCGCCCCAAAGTGTCTCTATATAAATATTATATGTACGAGTATTTACATTGCGGGAGACTCTATTTGATTCAGCTAACGAGTGCCAGTTACATATACTTACATACAGTGCATCACTTAAGTATTTGTACATTCAAAAACTAAGCGACTGTTATTTTAATACGAAAGAGAAAAAAGCAATTTTATTAAAAACAAAAGAAAGATTAATTATAAATATTAAATTTTTAATAAAAATCAGAATTTTGAACTCAAAATATTTGTACACGAGAAAAAAAAACAAAATAAATATTTGTTTGATTCTAACATTTAGTATGCATTACATTTGCATCTATTAACAGCTTGCAAGCGTTGGGCATTGACATTACCAATTTTGCGTTTCGTCCTGCGTAATTTTTGACCATTCTTTATCAAATGCTTTCTAAGCTCATGCGCATTTTGGCCATGATATTTTCTGATGTGTTACATTTAAAATATGCAATATTTTTTATCGGGTTATGTCTGGACTTTGGGTGGGTGGGAAGGGTTCTAATACCTTTATATAAGAACCATTCCTTAACGATCCCAGCAGTGTGCTTTAGGATCGTTTATCTTGTTGAAATATAAAGCTTTTTTCTATATTCAATTTTCGAGCACTTTTCCATTAAATTAACTTGTAAAATTTTTAGATAAGCTTTGGCATCCATAATAATGGTCAATAAAATGCAAATTTCCAACCCCATACAAGTACGTGTCCTCCTGTTTTATGGTAGGAATCTGATTTTGTGCTTGAAGTTCCGTGTTTGGCTTCCGCCATATCATATGCCGTCCATCGGATGCAAAAATATTATATTTTGACTCGTCGCTAAAAATAATGTTTTTCCAAAATTCTAAAAGTTTATTGACATATTCTTTCGCAAAATTCAAACGTTTATTTCTATTATTCTCACTGATGAAGGTTTCTTACGGGCTATCTTCCGTTATAGCCAGCTCTTCTAAGTACTCTTCTTGTAGTTTCAAGATTATTGTCTTCCCTTTTTCTCTCTGCGACGTGAACAGCTAACGTTAGAGCGCTACTTCTAGGAAATTTTTGAACTTCTTTTTACTATAGCTCGTTCTTCGCGTTCGGTTAGTATCTTGGACGTCCTGGGCGATGAGCATTTTCGATGCTTTTTTGAAGTTTAAATTTTTAAAATATACTGAACAGTACTATGTGGTCTTTTGACAGTTTACTAATTTTTGTAAATTTTTTTTCTTTTAAACAAGGCAACATTTGAAACTTTTCATTAATTGTCAACTCTTTTGTTTTCGGCTATTTTTTATACGGCAGTATGAATTGCCTCTTCAAAAATATATTCCCGGGAGCATCTAATAAGTACACTTCTCACAGGAAAATTGGGACACCAGCAATTCAGAATTTAAAATCTTGATTGTAAATGCAACTTTCAGGAGACGTATTCACTTATCACAGCCATAAATCACTTAATTATGTATATTACTGCGATCAAAGGTAACGACTAGAAATTTAAACCAGAAAATGATGTACAGAGAGAAAAGGTTTATGTATAGAATAAACAAATCCGAGTTTCGGTGGCGGCGTTTCCTTTAGAATACCAATGAAAAAAATACATAACCACAAAAAGAACTCTTAAATAGACGGCTCAAAATTTGGTAAGATTGTATGTACTTTTACTGTTTGTTTAGTTATTACTTGGATTTATGCTCGCGAAGTATTAGTTTAGCAATAGACAATATGTCAGTCAGCCTCCTCAGTTTTGGGATATGTGATTTTCAACAGATTTATTGACTACACATTATTGATATATTAATACTATTGTTTAATATTTCTTAAATATTGTATTACTATAAAGTTCCTTCTATCTATAAAAAAATACCAAAACCAGGTTTAAGATTATTTATAAATTCTTAAATTAAAAGCAATTGAGTTCGCAAAGAAATTATTTATATATGAACCCCCGTTTATTGTATTTCATGAAATTATCTTAGCTATCGCCGTGTCGTGACGTCGTTGATCTATTTTCTTGTATATGGCCACACTGGGTCTTTTACCAAACTGTCTTTATATAGCACAGGTTTATTACAATTTATTTAAATATTATTGGATTTATATACATAACAAACATTGTATGAAAGCATATTGTTCGTCAATCTCAGTTAGTGCTAAAATATTTATTGTTGAATTTGATACATTTAATACTTTTTCGTTGCTACTGCCCGAAGCTGTGTTACAGACCAAAAGTGTTAGCTTTATTTCAATAAAATAGCACGTCATTGGATTACACAGCGATAGTTAAGATATATTTCTTGAAATACAATAAACGGAGGGTTAATAATATAAATAATTCTTTGCGAAATTATTGCTTTAAAAATTTTGTAAATAATCTTAAACTGTTTTTGGTAATTTTTTAATACATAGAAAATATTTTGTAGTAATCAATATTTAAGAATACTAACAACAACAATAATGCATACATCAATAATAGTGTATTTAGTCATGTGAAATCACATTGTTCAAAAACTCAGGAGGTTGATTGACATATTGTCTATTGCTAAAGTATTTTTGCGGGCATAAATCAAACTAAGTATTAATATCATAGTAATAGGTAATATAATTTTAAAATCCATCACCATATGTTTTCTTAAAAAAGAATTATCTCTTACATAACATCAAACAAGTTAAATACATATATGTGTATTTCTAAATGGTGCCGTTACTCAAGAGGCCTTTTAGTTTTATGTATCTTTTTGCATTAATTTCCGTATTCGGTATTTCTAAGGAACACGGCCATCCAAATTCCAATGTGTTTCCAATGTATAAACCTTTTTCTCTATATATATTTTTTTCTGTTTAAATTTGTAGTCTTTACTTTGATCGCAATAATACACACAAACAAGTGATTTATGGCTTTGATAGGTGCGTATATCCTCTGAAAGCGGCATTTAATACCCAAGAAAGTTTTAAAAATTCACGGATTGCTTGGTGTCCCGATTTTTCTGTGAGAAGCGTACACAACGCGTAGAATATTAGGAGACTAGTTGTTGACATCTATGCGAGGTCTCTACCTGTCGGGCAGGAGCGTACGGAATACTTTTTGTGTTGTCGCCTACTGGATTTTAATTATTATTGTAGTCAGAGAGCATATTTAGCTATTTGAAATATTTATTTTGTTATCGCATCTAAATATAATTAGAAATTAAAAAGAAAGTTTACTGTTTTGTATTTTTATTACTTGTTGTAGGTAATGGGACATGTACAAATATTAAGTGATGCACACTGTACGTATGTGATCATTGATCAATAAATGAAAAAGTATAGTTTCGTTGACGGAAAAGTATAAATCGGTATTTTCTATCAATTATAAAACTCGGTGATTGTAGCAAGTACAATAATACTAGTATAGGTTTTGAGGATTACGTTTCATAATGATCGAGTTCTATAATGATATGTATTATGTGTTTTTGCATAGGTATTTCTTAACCAAAATTTATATGAAAACTAATCAGGAGACTTACTTGTGTGGTGTTGTTACACCAAATGACTATTATTATTTGGATAAAATTATCTCCACCTGGGCTTGACAAAAACATATTTTTATGTGTTTGTTAGAGAATTCTGTATTTTTTTTTTTCTCTTATAATACTTTTCAGTTTCTGAAGCTTTTCCAATATGATTTTTCGGGTTGCCGATCATCGCATTGTTAAGAATAATCTTTCTATTAGAAAGATAGTAGGAAATATCATCATAATATTCTCTTACAGTGTGGTATAAATTGAAATGGTTCTACATATGAAATCAATAGCAATAACAAAGACTAGGGATGCAGAAACAGAAGATCTATGTATATTGTATGAGACGTGTACACCTATAAGCGTAGCGTTATACACACTTATTTGAGGCATTTAGAGACATTACGTTTGTTACTTATTAAATTTATTATTAGTGTTTCATTCTAGAACTATTCCAGTAATATTTGTCCAAAGTCTCATCTTGCATGTCCAGTTTCGGGGCGGAAATAATTTCAATACTGCAACGTGTCTGCAGTATGCATCTAGTATATAATGAGCAACAGTGATTTTTTTCTCGAAAACGGGTTATCTTATCTGCGTAGAAATTTAGGTTGGCGCTGGGACTGAATTCACTAAAATTTATTGATTCCTGATTAGGGAGACAAGAAAATTTATAAGAAACGCTATAACTATAAATCGTACGATCGCTTATTAGTGAAATTTAAACTTAAAAGAATATCCTATACATATAATAATGCGCGCAATCACAATGTAAATAACGTCGTCACTAATTAATAAAATTCGTTATCGCGATGTGAGTAAACTCATTTCGTTAATTTACGACCTCGAAATTGACATAGGAAATCACATTTATAAGTGGAAATGTCTGTTGTGTACACGATGTTTTTATAAAATTCGTGACGTTTCTTCAGAAAGTTAGGACTGGAATGCGTGCAGTATAGATGTGATAACAATGACTAAATTTATTTCGTAGGAAAATTCTTTTAGCGTATGTATATACCGGATCTGACATAAGATCTAATTCAGTGACCAGAGGATTGTGTCGGTTATCATACGATTGAATCCACGCAAAGAAGCCATAGATGATAATGTTCTCAAAGTTCCGGACGGTCATATGATTGTGTTTTTACTTCTTGGGTGAGCCACTCCTAAACACTACAGGCTACCGCCCGCAACATTATGTTAACAGCTTCTTCTTGCTGACATAACATCAAAAATTCGATGTACAACCATTTCCTGGTATTCGTAAGGAAACATATATAATATCTGTTGTCTGTTATACCGGAAACAATGCGTACGTAAATGATTTACAGTGTTTGCGAAAATTTTATCAGGTATTGAGTAATTTCGGGCAACCAAAAGATTTCGAAACTTTCTATTTGGAAACAGTAGAGAAAATCCACACTCTTTCCATATTCCATCATCCGAAACCGTCTAGTTGAGGTAATATAACAATCAACTTCATCAAAATATGTATGTACAAGAACAAATACACGAATTGGTTTAACCAAAACGTTTTCTCTTATTTTATTTTGGTCGAACCAACACATGTTTAGTGATTTCTACCAAAATTTGGTTGTAAGATCGACATAAAATGTATGTTAAAATTTTAATGTTACCGCAACATCAATATTATGAAAGAAATTGAAGGACCAAATTATATTTTGTGTTGGATACAATATGTGTGGTAAAACAACATATTTTTTTTTTCTTCAACATTAAAAATTATGTTAAAGTGTATTGCGTATCGCTTTAGCGGACTTTGAGTGGGAAACATTTTTTTTTTTTAACAAAATTGTCGCAATCCATATGTAACTCACTTTTACTAGGGATTTTCATATACTATTGAGAGAGAAAGAAGAGGGAAAAGACAGTTAAAATTAGATAGGAAAATTTATACAGAATAATCGTAGTAAGAGAAGAATGGAGATGTTATAGGGAAAAAGAGAAACTGGAGACATTACTGTCAAAAAACTGATTCTGGAACAAACGGATAGGAGTCGGAAAAGGAACTGATATTGAAATATGATAAATAGTATTAATAAACAAACAAAGTAAAAGTACTAGTCAAGGGCAAACAATCAAAAAAACAAGAAAGAATGATATACGAATATGTACTTGGATTGTTAGGATGATGTTACCACCGGGAAAGGTACAAGAATTAGTAGTAGAATTAAAGAAATATAGAATAAATATTGCTGCAATTCAGTAGACACGGTGACAAGGACATGGGGTAATAAACAAGGAATATTATACTGTTAGATATTCAGGAGATGAAAAGCAAAGTCTATTAAGAAATAAAATATCAGAATTTAGAGCAGTAAATGAAAGAATAGCATATTTAAGGATAGAAGCTGAACCATCCAATTTCTCATTACTGAATGTATATTTACCAACGGAAAATGCAAACAGAGAAGAAAAAAGTGGAAAAATTCTGTTGTTTGTGGACTGTATAGTTGTTTGAATACACACACAGCTTTGTTTTAATACTTATTTATTTAATAACAAAATAATATGGAGATTATTTATACAGTGATGTAGGTGGCTGGACGAGAACTGCTTATTACAATATGGTTGACCTACTAATCCCTTGTTACACTGACCATTTTTTTTTTTTTTTCCCTTGGTGGGATTACAAAAGCAATTTCGGGTGATGTAGAAAGGAACTCTAGTAGTGGTAAATACAAAATGAAGAGGTGTCTGTCAGAATCAAGAAAGCATAGACCAAGGGAAAGATACATTCACTACTTCTTAGAACTAAAAGAACTTAAATCTAAATACGGGAACGTAGCAGATTCCAAAAGAAGATACGATACTGTTGTTAGGGGATTTTAATGAACAAATTGGAAGAGAAGAATGTATAAAACAATTAATTGGGAATCACACAATGCATGAGATAACAAACGACAATGGGTAAAGATTGTGTAGTTTGACAGCGAGAACAAATATGGTTATAGCTATCACAAAATTTCAACATCCGAAGTATCATAAAGTCTCCTGGATATCACTGGATAAGAAGAGATATAGGCAAATTGATCATATACTAATTAACATGAGGCAACAATCAGCGATAAAAGATGTTAGATCGTATAGTGGAGCTTGCGCTGACACTGATCACTTTATGGTAACAGCAACGGTTAAATAAAAAATAAGAAAGGATATTAAAAATAAAAATGCGCGAATGTAATGGAATATGAATAGAATAAAATTAAGAGGTGTATAGAGAAGTCAACGGAAAAATGGATTGGAAAAGAAGAAAGAGAGACCAAAAAAGGCTGGTATAACAATGAGTGTAAAGAAATTCATGGAAAGCAAGGTTAAAGTGGCTTAGATCGAATAGGGAGGAAGACGAAGAGAAATATAAAAAAATAGAAGAGAATGCAACAAAACTATGAGAGGGAGCAAAAGGAAATGGATAGATGGCAACATACGAAAGATTACATACATGAACGAGCAAGATACTTTAAGAAGATCAAAGAACTAAACAAAACATCCTAAAGTAAAATAACTAGAATAAAAGACAAAGCCGGTAACATTGCAGAGGAAGAAAATCAATATAAATAGGTTTGGGTAGATGATTTTAAAGAATTGTTAACAGAATCAATGCTGGATGTGGTGCAAAAAGACGCTGGAAAAGAAAAATTGAAGAAAATGACGTAGAAGAACCAACACAAGAGGAAATGAGCGAAATTATTAAGAAATCTAGAAATGGGAAAGCCTCAGTGAAAGACGGTATAAATATGGAGATGATTAAATATCAACGGAAAGTGTTATACGAGTACTTACAAGAGCCCATAAAAAAATATAGAGGAAGGAGAGAATGCCTGCAGAATGGGAAAAATATAAAGTTATAATAGGGCATAAAAAAGGTGACCAGCAAATATGTAATAATTATAGGAGAATTACGCTATTAAATGCTGCGTATAAGATCTTGCCATCAATTATACAAAAAAGATTGCCAAGGAAAGTGAAGCATATATTTGGGCAATATCAATGTGGATTTATTAAAATAAGATCATTTTCGTGAGTGTAGTAGTCCAAATCTAAAATACATTCAACATATAACAAAACAATAAATAGAACCAAAATTTTTACTGAAAGCATGTGTAAATTTTCTTTCATTTATTGCATAAATGTAGTTAAGTTAGGGGATTATGTATGTAATTGCATATAACTACATTTAATATATAAGATTGACAAGTTCGCTACTCATATGTAGGCAGATGTTTCATCAACTGAATATGCTTTCCCCTCTCGGAATTATTATCTACCTAGTTCTCTCGTGCATCTGTGTGTTAATTAAATTTGCAAACTTAAGACTTGAGACTAATCGACAATTAGAATCCCACGTCAGTTTCCTTGGTCTTCAAACTCATTTGATGATTTAATATCAGCTACGATACTTGATATATGCGGATAATACCTTTTACTGCGTATGTGAAGACAAATGAGCTGACGTTGGATGTTTATTAACGTCATTCACCTTAGAGAGAGTGTTTTTAACTGTACGTTAAGAGCTAACACTTATTTTTGATTTACTTGCTTTAAATGCATCATATAATTGATAGATTCTTATATCTAATTATAAAGTGAATATAGTTTTTTTTTTAATATGAAAATATATCTGATATTAGATAATTAATTAAGGCATAAATGAATTATTTTTTTGTTACATCTCAGTTATTCTTATGTATGTACATTTTTTTTATTGTAGAAACTTATTTTATTATGCACATATATTTTTTATTACATCTATTAATTTTCTGAAATGTTATTTTTTATCTTACTACCCATTAGCGCTCTTGCCTTATGTAATTTTGGAAACAACATCACAACAAAGTTGAGAACTTAAAATTTTGTGTGCGTTGAACCAATTTGATGCATCTTCAGACCCATGGTAAATTCAGTACGCAAAGCAATGCAAATTAAAAATGGAAAGTTCAAACATGTTAAAATCAATTAAAATTTAAGGACAACACCAAGATGACGGAATCGAGTTCAAAAACATTGTATCAGGCGTACTCTGATCTTTCTTTTCTTTTGAAAGTGATTATCCTTTACACTTTAACTCAATTTGCATATAACCATGCATATTAGAATAATGTTTGCGCGGATCCAGAATATAATAAAATCAGAAGGTAAATAACTGTAAAACAGGTCCACTTTTTCACACAATTCTTTAATAAGGGCGACCGGTTTCGTCCGATTATATGAACATCCTCAGGCCAGAATTACTAATTAGCTTGAGAATACGTAAAAAAAAATTCTAACTGATTGGTAATTCTGGCTTGAGGATGTCCGTATAATCGGACAAAATTGGTCGTTTTTATTAAGGAATTATGTGAGAAAGTGGATCTATTCTCCAATTATTTACGTTCCCAATTATTCACTCACAAAAATGGATTATATAGATAAAATAGTTATTGTGGATATTATGGAAACGTCACCGACATGAACTATCAACCAGTAAGTGCATAAAGCTTTGTTTTTCATTATCACTGAAAACAAAAACTAAAGACAATTTCATGGTTGCCATTTTCACAAAATAAATCAAAATATTTAAATTGCACGAAGCCAAATCCACAGTTTCGTGATATACCATAGAGCACTGAGAGATATAGAAAAGTTATTTTAACGTGTTTTTGTGCTGTTAAATGTTAGGTATTTGTCTCCCCCATTATCATGAAATGGAGTGGAAGGAGATCTATGGGTCATTCTATATGGCTGCTGTAGG
This sequence comes from Protaetia brevitarsis, assembly GCA_004143645.1. Classification (NCBI taxonomy): domain Eukaryota; kingdom Metazoa; phylum Arthropoda; class Insecta; order Coleoptera; family Scarabaeidae; genus Protaetia; species Protaetia brevitarsis. Next base: position 1,905,088 of record RXPK01000307.1, read on the forward strand.
AGTAGTCCTACTGCGCCTGTTGTTTCTAAACAAGCAAAATTCTATGTCTTGCTAAGTTCAGTCATGGTAGCAGCGACTACCTTTGCAGCATGTTTGTCCGCCATACCAGAGATGTATAAGTGATATTTACTCCACATCGATGTATTTTTAGCTCTATCGAAGTTTATCCTGACTTTCCTGTTCATTTAAGGTAGGCATCCCACCAGGGTGCATTCCTGGAGCCTCGTTTGTTTGTCATGGGGCAGTTATCATTTGGATGCTGATATAATGATGGTTGTTGGATTTGTCCTGCTACGAATTCCTAGTTTATTGTGTTGCTTATCTTTCGCTGAATCCATTCCAGGCTGTAATATATTTGTAGTGTATAAGCTTCGCCGTCAGTTCTTCGGAGATTAGAATGAGTTTCAATTTATTCTAGAATGGTTATTAGTCGCAATGTCATATATTTTGTCGGAATAGTAAAGCGTGTTTGATCAAATAACTTATACATTAATACCAAAATATTGCGTGAAGCCTACATTCATTCAAAATTGAAATTGTAAAAAAAATAAAGATATTCAACTCTCTGCTAAAACAGTACAAGATCGAACTGTTAAAATAGGCTTAGACGTGACACAACAACAGTTGAAGGATAAAAAAACTAAGTTCGGCAATATCAATTACTGTGAATGAGTCTTGTGACATAAAAGACACAGCGCAAGTGGCACTATTTGTAGAATTTGTCTCACTTCAAGGCTCTAAGGAAGAATTATTACGATTGCTGCTATTAGACATTATTGTGAATACGATCGTTTCCATTGCAACTCATGGAGCAAAAAGCACGACTGGGATAAACAAAGAATTCATTTCAATTTTAAAAAGTAAAATTGACCATGAAATCCTTTCTTTTCATTGCATAATTCACCAGGAAGCGTTTTGTACACAATCCTTTCCAAAAGAAATAGTTGACGTTATGAACTTGGTTATTAATATTACGAATAGCATTTTAGCCAAGGCTCTCTAGCATCGCCAGTTTAAACACACTGTAAAGGGAAACACTGCATTTTCATTACTGGAAGTAGTTTTTTTTTTTTTTAAATTGTTTCTTTTGGTTGAAGATATGGAGATGGGCACATTACTATATTCCCAAACCTTAAAAAAAACATCGGGATGAAAACAATGCTTCTATTGATACCAGTTACTTCACAAGAACGATCGAAACGACTTGATCAGTTCAAAAAAATAAAAGTAAATAGCAAGGAACTAAATTTTGCTTCATTTGATATCACTGCTGGCTCATTTGAAATCCAATTACTAGATTCAAAAAACAAAAATTTGTGCAGTTCGATATTTACGAACCTAACCAGTAGCTTAGAACAGCTACAAAGGGCAGACATGTACTTTGGTATCGCAACATGGACAGCTTTAAATCAGATGGCCAAGCCTGAGGCAATAATTGTCGATGCCTGGAATTGTCTTCCGGAATGCTATGATCAAATAGAAAAAAATGTTTTTGGTGTGCTGACGATCTTTTTGGTAAACATACTCGTGCGAGCAAGTTTCCTCGTCCATGAACTTAATAAACAACAAGCTAAGAAGCCAAATCAGTTGAGTCTTAAACTGAAAACTACCACTTATATACTGGACTTAGCAAAACTTTCTAGAACATCGCAGAGGTCGATTGCTTTTTTTTAATATAGTTTCAATGTTTGTTTTCTCTAGCGTAGTACCATATTAATAATATAAGTAATACAAAATAACAATAAGTAACGTCGTATTGTATCTAATAACCTCTTTCTTATACGATTCAAATTTGAAATAGAATGTAAAAGCGGAAAATGACAATTTGAAATTCATGAAATCGATATTCTAATTGCGGCTGACTCTTCCGGCTTAAAAGTTTGCCCCTGTTATAGGCGATATACACACACATAATAAAATTGAAGTCTGTCATATAATTGTAAAAGTATAGTTTTCAAACTATAATATTTTGAACGATCTAATGATGAGTTACCATTCGAATGTGATTTGCATATCATTACTAATAATTTTAATTTTGAATAAACGCTCTTGATTAATTTTTTTTTTTGCTATGATAATGTTTTCTCATTTATCGATACGATTTTTCTTTTTATATTGCCCGGAATGTACTATATGTTGGAAAAAATATGCCATTAAAATATAACAAAAGCGCGAGAATGTTCGATTAACATTTTCATTTCAATGTGACATATCTTTCGATTCTGCGAATCCGTATGAACAACGATTAACCTGTAAATAAAATAACGTACGCGTTACATACATTCACACACAAACATTCATACATCCCAATGCGTAAAAGCGCGCTTTGTCAACCCCCGACCACAACAAAGAAACTTGCGACCTGCGAGCCGTACGCCAGTTCTAGGATCAGTCATCGGTGTTCTGTGGCGTTCCCGGAAATTGAATTCATTATCGATAATTACCGATCGCAAATGTGGCACGTACATACATGTTGAGGTATACTACGTATATTACATACCTGACTAGCAGCAGGAACGAACTCGCAGATACAAAAAAAAAAGAATCCTGCGAGTACGGTGTTTATACTGCGATTAGAACCTGTGCCACGAACAACAACAAACTCTAGGCACGTGTAAAATTTTATTCCCACTTATCTACGGTATCATTGTGATAATTGTTGGAGCGTAGGCGTAATCGCTGAGGAAAAATTACCACGCGACCACGATATCTCCGAAAAAAATTCTTATTTGTTTGGATCTATATAATTCTGTATACCTGTATATGCACTTACTGCGTTCTCGTATTGTAGATGCGTTTATTTTATGTTTCTGTTTTATATAATGATAATAAATATTCTAATATTTATTCTCTAGCAAAGTGGAACTTGCTTTTAACTTTGTTTCAAAGTGGGAAAGGTAAAGACATTATAAAAATGAGTGAGTCTATATTGAAATGTCCTTGGGGATTCTTTTTCGAAAAAATTAACAGAAACATTCGTGTAAACAATATATATTTTTGCAAAATAACAAAAACGATAATAAAAAATAAATAAAAAAAAATAACTCTAAAAAAATATTATTTAATCTATACCTGAAGATTTTAGTTTCTCAAATTCGTCTTTATGGGCAATATTAGATAAACCTAAGAAGACACCCGTTTTGTGGATGCCATGTGATGCCATGGTCCAAAAATTCAACCTAGATAGAAAATAAAACCTATCATACCATATCAATAAAATACCATTTTGAACATTTCTAATTACTTCAGCGGAAATTAGCCAACATTACTGTCTTATTCGTTCTTTCAACACCTCAATATTTTCCGGTTTGGTTTTAAAAACTTTGCCTTTCAAGTACCCCCATAAGAAATAGTCCATTGGTGTTAAATCCGGAGACTTGGGTGGCCATTCAGAAGGTCCTCTTCTACCAATCCATCTGCCTGGAAACACATTATCTAGATATTCACGGACAAGTCTCGCAAAATGAGGAGGCGCGCCGTCTTGTTGGAACCAGATGTTTCTATTCTGGACATCAGCTTCAAGCGGATCAGCGAATAGAGTAGCCAAATTCGGAACTAGTTCTTCCTGCAAGAATTCTAAATATCTCGCTCCATTGAGATTTTCTTGAAGAAAATTGATCCTATTACTCGATCACCAACAATGCCTGCCCAAACATTGACTTTTTCTGGAAGTTGAGTGTGGCCTTCCCTCATCCATCGTCGGCTGTTGTCTGCAGAATAACGATAGTTTTGACGATTTACCTCACCGTTTAACATAAACGTTGGTTTCGTCAAGAAAATAGAACGTTTTCTATGTTTACAACATTTCTGTTTAGTAGATCCATCAATTGTTTGCAAAACTGAGGTCTTCGATCTGGATCATCTTCGGTGAGTTCCTGGAGGATTGTCAATTTATAGGGATTAAATTTGTGCGCTTTAAGAGTTCTTGCCACCGAAGACTGGCTAATTTCGAGTTCCTTACCTATCAGCCTACTGGAGATATAAGGGTTTTCTTGAACAGAAAGAAGTACATTGAGTTTTACTTCTTCATTTGTTTTCCATAAATGTCCGTTTTTCCGAAATTGTTTTTCAATCTTGCTTACGGTACTTTGAGATATGGGTGGTAAATCAGGATACTTCTCTCTGAATAAATGTGTAACTTCATTTTGTTTTCTTGTCCTATTTCCGTAGGCAATCATCATTAAAATTTCAATTTTGTGGGTTTCAGTTAAATACGGCATTATGGTCGATTTTTCAACAAACGGTGTTTCTCACGAAACGACAAACAAATTTGAATCAGATTTCTTCATTTTTCGAATCAGTTACTGTTAAATATCTTTTTAATGACAAGGAATAAAAGCTTGAAGTTTGGTACGCATGTGTAATTTGATGTACCCTTTAAGAATAGTTATAAAAAAATTAGAGCTACCATTTAAAAAAATTGTCCATGACGTCATATCTCAAATTTGGGACACGCTGTATAAAATTTTCTCAGATGAAAAACTGGGCAATTTAAAATACTAATCGACATGTCCGAGCATATTTCCGGAAAAAATACTGTCTTCGCTTTACTCAATTTATTCCAGATTACAGACTCACACTGTATAGACGGCTCTAAAACGGACTACGGCGTCGGAGCTGGAATATTCTCAAAGAAGCCTGATAAAGCTCTTTTGGTAAATTTCAGCAAAGATACAACGATGTTCCACATTGAGGTTGCTGCGTTTCACCATTGTGTCAGAAAAATAGAGTCAGTCCACACTTGAAGTGATTAATTCTGTAAGTGTGGACTCTAGGGTGATGTGGAACTGAGTAAGCGTCCTAAATTAGGGGGGCTCCCAAAAAAGAATTAACATTGACCTGAGTTCCTAGCCACTCGGGCGTGAGAGGAAATGAGACGATCATTCGGTGGTGCTGGCCCTTCTTTTGGTATTACCAAATCGTAAGTTAAAAAAAAAATCAAGAATAAATGGATATATGATCAGTCCAGAGAGTGGTGGCAAAGATCACCGGGACAGGTATAGGCAAAAGAACTCCTAGATCCCTCACCACAAACTGCACTACACTGTCAGTATTTCTGCTGATGATGATGATAGTATTGTTATCGAAACGTACGTCCAGTTTAGTGCAGTTTGTGGTGAGGGGTCTAGGAGTAGTTTACAGCATTACCAGTACCACAGTTTGGAGTATTTTTGTTATAGGCAAAAGAGTTTCTGAATTTACTAGAAGATCTACTGAATAAAGATACTGTCTGTTGTTTAGTCACTGTAGACTAAGTAGGCTTATATATAATGTAGGCCTGGTAGATGATGCTACTTGCAGACTCTGTTAAGAAGAAGAAACACCAATTCATGTGCTGTGCCAATGTGGCGGCCTGGCGAGGACAAGGTTTCTAGTAATGGGCATGGAGATCCCCACAGCTAGCAGCTACACAAAAGGAAGCCCACTCGCAAAGATAATAGACCTAATGAAGGGCCAAAAGTTGGAGGAGCGCTTTTAAAAAAAAAGGGTAATCACAATAGATGACGAAAAAGTCGCGGTGAAACAGATCTGTAAGTCACTCCAACCCTAATGTAATCTAATCTAATCGCAGAAGGAACTTACTTTTATTTTACTTTACTCTACTTAGCTAACTGAATCTCAATCGCTCGCCCCTACCCCTTTATAGTGTAACGTGGCTCAAAGAGGACAAACTTCTAGCATTGCTGGCAGACCCCCTCTTACAATTAGACGTTAAGACAAACAATGTGGTTTCGGCGTGACGGTTTCCCATCACGTTTTCTGGGACAACACGGGAAATTAGGTCGCATTTACATTATTGGTGGTTTGAAGATATGGTCAGTGTTTTGGCCGCATAATCGCCAGATCTTACTTTCCTTTGATTTTGCTTGTGGAGTTACATGAAGGGTGAAATTTATAATACAGTGTCAACAACGCGCTTGAGAACTTGTCTGAGGGAATCACCAATGTATGTCGTACGATTACACACTTTTCAGTTATATCCAATTATTCTGAATGCGGATAAATACGTAGATTGAAACGAATGGCCATATTTTTTGAGCACTTATTGTGTACTACTGAATACGATCAACCCAACTAAATCTGATAATTGCCTCAAAGATTATTTAATTTTGTGTTTTGATTCAGTACGGATGTATGGTACATTAAGCTGTTAAATCTTTAGGCGAAACTTTTGGCACATGGAATGCAAATCTTTGGCAAAAAGTGGAGTTCCCATTTGAGATTTCAAACTTTCCTCCATTCTCACTGCAGTAAGTGGAGTTGGCGATTGAGAATGATATTAAGGAATGGCCCCTTCCAGCTGAATAAATTATTATTTTGATCCCATGCGTAACTTTCAAGATAAAAAAAAACTCATCCGCTATATTATTCAGGTGTCAGAAGCTGTAGATTCTTGTTTAGTTTGTGAAATCAATATATCTACACAGCAATAATACACATATTATTTGAGGGCCTCCACTATAGTCAATTTGTGATGTAATGCAGACATTGTATGAATTTCTTGACATTCGTAATATCCGATCCTTATATAATTTCCGATGATTACTCCGCCGATATTTAAAAAATTACCACATTTTTGTTTACCTGATGCTGTGTACTTGTCAAAAACGTTGCGTGTTTGACTTATGTGTTAGATTAGGCTTGGAGTGGCCCACGGACCTGTTTCACAGCGATCTTTTCGGATCTGTTGTGATCCCTTCTTTCCTAGAATACGGTGCTTAATTTTCCACTCTTAATTAGGCCTATTATGTTTAGAGAACGGCTTCCTTGTGTAGCTGCTATAGCTGTGAATTTTCTACGCCATTATAGAAACCTTGTCCTCGCCAGGCCGTCACGGATTGGCCACAGCACATTAACTGTGTATCTCTCTTCTCTTGCAGAATCTGCAAGTAGCATCATCCACCAGACTTATGTTGTACATATATCTATTTAGTCTACAGTGACCAGTTAGCAGACCCCACTATCATTTTGACAGTATTCCTATTTTTATTCAGCAGATCCATACTAAATGTCTCTGCCCCGGTGATTTTGCTAGCACTCTCTGGACTGATTATGATAATAGATACATAGAGATATTTATTCAAACAATATCAAACAAAGGCAGACAATAATGGAATACATCGACCAATCTAAGNTGATTCCAGTTCGAACGTTCTATTGACTAATAACCTCGCACTCCGCCGTTTCTGGGCGGTTCTTATTAATATGAAGACAAACACGGCGGCGACCGACTGCGAAACGAAGCTCTCTCCTGTTCTCTTCGCCTCTCTACGGCACGGCGCGCCGCGCAGTTGCTACTTCGGTGCTTCGGTGTTAAGATCAGCATTATGATAATCCAGCAATTTTAAGTGAGTGGTGGCCATGACTCACCGTACTAATGAGCGAGATTTGGTCCTATGCCACCCGACGCGCTTGTCGTCCCTTCCGACGATAAAATAGCGTCAGCATTCCATATCCCTGAAGCGCGTCTATTAGGTTTTACATCACGGCGCACTGCTGTAATTACCGAAAGCGAAGTCCGAACACAAAGGCGCAGATAAGGTAATCGCGGAGAAGATTCATCGATTTCGTACACGATTTTTCTGTAATTTAGCGGGAATAACATCGGAAAAGCGCTTATGTTATATAGTTTACTTCAGAAAACTATACCTATCACAGGGTGTTAGGTAAACAGAGCAAAAATCAAGGGTTATTCCTTGGCCTATTCTAGCATATTTTGACCTATGATGATTTTTGGGAAAACCCCCTTTGTTTGAAAGATACAGGGCGAACAAATTGGCGGCGATAACATTACCCAAAAATACGTTCAAATCGCTCAATCTACAATAAAATGTTCAAATGGCTTCCCAGCCTGATACATTCAATCTTCTCATTGACTGTCGAACTCTTTCAACACACCAGGATCTTTCTATTGAGTTACAGCTACACATTATCGATTCGAAATCGTCCAAATTCTCCACTGGAAGCGTAAGCTATGACTCAGAGATCTCCAGAAGAAATAATCGACGGCGTTTAAGTCTGTTTACCCATCTATCTCGGTCATCTGCCTATACGCCCAGCCACTTGCTCTATGCATCCTAATACTTGGGTAATCTGGCTCTTGTACTTCTGTTATTCTCTGTTTTGTTCTTTTCGAAATTTCGCCTCCTTGAGTCCTCCATGAATATCTTCTGAGAACTCTTCGCTCCCAAATTTCTAATTTGTCTTCTTGTTCTTATTCATTATCAGGGTTCGCAGGCATATTGAGTAGGTTTTATTGTTTGGTAATCTTATTTTTGATCTATTTTTGCTATATTTCTATCTATCTTTCTTCATCGCTCGATTGTTAGCGTAACGCCCAGTAGTCCGTTTGCTCCACCTTCATTTTATAGCTTAATTTCACACAAGCTTTATATAATTTTGTTTTGTCCAGGTCTTTAATGACCATAATTTTGCAAGTTGTGTTCTTTCCTGGATTTCCATGAGTACTATATCGTCGCATGCCAACACTGTGTTGTAGCATATATCAAACCTTGGTGTTTATCCGCTTCCCTAGGAGATCTTGACTAGTTGAAGAGCGTGGGATAAGACTCCTGTCGTAACCTTTCTTACAGTGAATTCTCCGATAACCATCCCTCATGCTATCTATTTTGTGTTTCTTCATTGTCATTTCTACAGTTTCTCAGTTTTTCGGTATCGAGTTCTTCCAATGCATCGTTAACTTGCTTCTCTTATGGTGCGTATGCTGCTTATAACTCGTATGTATATCCTCTAGAAAGCAGGCAGCCTTGCTCCAAAAAGTTGCGGATACACACGTCAAGTAGAAGTCACAATTCCAACAAAACATTCAACGAGAACTGATGTTGAAAACGATCTTCAAAAAACTCATGCGATTTTCATCTGCCCACACAGGTTATATGAAATTCCTTATTGCATTTCTGAGAAACTGGCTCATCTCAAAAAGAATTGGTGGGAATAGAGGTGCAACTATGTTTGCAATATCTTGACAGAATGCAAAATACGTGGAGGCAAAATCAGCAGTAGTAGTGCTGAATGAACCCAAAGTGTCCAAATTCTATAGACACCAAAATTGGCAACATAAAAATGGTAACCTCAGCTAAAATCAATCATAATTACCTTTAAAACACCAAAAAAATCTCACAAAACCTTTTGTTTTTAAACATTTCTGGACCAGGATATTTGGCACACGGAAAATCCGTTGAAAATCACCCAAAACCAAGTATAATTACTTTAAAATCACCCAGGAATCCTTCATAAATTAGAAATGTTTATGCACCCCAAAAGTAACCAAATATCTACAGACCACCATCAATTGGACACACGAAAACCGTTAAAAGCTATCCAAAATCAGGCAAAGTTACCTTCAAAACAATAAAGAACTTAAAATAATATTTTTTTTTATTTTTAAACACGCCAACATTCTTTTAATTTCTCGACCAAGCCCCATTGACCCATGCAAAAAATCAAATCTTTCGATTTCCAACACCCCAAAATGGTTTCAATTTCTGGGCCCTGGTCGAAATAGAAAAAAGAAAAATTAGCCCTAAAAGGTTATTAAAATTATCGGCTAACTATCAACAGTGTTATTGTCGAAAAGAAAAAGAAAACAAAACTTCGATGTGTCATTATAACGCCTTTTCCAATTTTTTAATATCAGGACACCAGAAACTAGGAGCGATGTCAGATATTAGGAATATACACCATCTTCATCTTTCTCCACCTTGTTGGGATTCTCAAAAGTCTTAGCCGAAACGCGACTGGTATGATGATTTCCTACGCAGGAGTGCTGGATATATGCTATCTTCACCTGTGGTTTTGTATGGTTGGAGTAATTTAATCGCCCTGGGAAGCGCATTTAAATATTACGACTCTACTGGTTATTGGCCAAAGTATTCACTTGCTGAGACTGCTTTTATTAACTGTTTTCATAGATAAAGAAGCTGTACACGGTGTATGAACTCATCTGCACTAAATCATCCAATAATCCAGAGAAAAAAAGACAGTGCAGGTATAACAAAATGGTTTAAATAGAACAGCTACTAGTTGTGCAACTTGTATACCTGCAAAAGTTTCGTAGTTAGAGCAAGGACGACTGATAAATCACATTTTTAATATGTCCACCAGAACACGGAGATAGTTTAAACGTATAACAAAAACGTGACGTAGTCTTCTACGTTGTTCCGCTTTAATCGTGTTTAGAATAAGCCCTCACCTCTTCAGTTAAAACATCTCGATTTAATGTGCGTGGAAACGTAATGTAATTAAAGTATAAAGGTCGAGGTTTTTCCTCTTTTTCTGCTTATGCATGGCTTTAGATACGCCCGCGTTGTGTACACTAATGAACAGCCAAAACGTCCCGTGAACATTCAATTGTCGGGCTTCCATACCTACTAAGTTCTGAAATAGCTTTAATTTGGCGACCATTATTGCCAAAATTGTAGTGGTAATTCTAGCAAAGCAACTATTAACTATTATCATTTATATTCTATAAATAGATGTCTAATCAAAATAAATATTATCATTTTCAAAAATCAAAGGTCAAAGAAATAATAAATAAATAACATTTTAAAATTATTTTATTTGGGTAATTTCAATATCTGTGTTTTCTGCATCTTTAAACAGTTTCTTCTAAGCAATTGCTAATAAATATTAATTTTAAATAATAGAGCTTCTTTATCTACTAATAGCCTTATAAAATTAACATTTAAAGAAGTCTATATTATATCGGTCTCTTGAAAAGTTACACCTTAATGTGAATTGAGGAAATTGCCGATTATTTACGTGCTGTTATAACTACGACTGTATCACTTAATATCATAATTGACTGGAATGCATTTAACTGTTGCTTTATGTCGGTAATGGCTTACTTTTGTTAAGATATAGCATAGAAAGAGACTATTAACGTGTATTACTCACTGATATATCCAAAAGTTTTTTAAATTTTTAAAAGTGCTTTCACAATATGTGTTAACATCTTTAGTTTGAGGCATTTGATTATACTGTTTCTTTATAAGTAAACGTACTATATTGTAAAGATCAACTAATAAAATGAAGTTAAATGTATATTGCAATTTAACATGTAATAAATATATACATGTTTACATTACAGCGTAGGTTGTGGATATAGAATGAATTATGTATTTATTATAAACAAGAAACGAATTTTACCCCACTGCACTAAAACTTATCTGTCATTGGTTTCCTCTTTTTTAGGGGGGTTTAAGGGGTTTTGCATATACATACGCTTTACTTGGCGTCACTTTTTGATTGACCAGGGATCAGTGTTGTTGGTTGTGAGTGTAAGTAAATCTAACTGGATACCCAAGCAATTTCACAGCTACTTAGAGAATGGGGTGGAATGGGGCTGATGCACACATGCTACCATTAAAATATTCGAAGGTAAGTACGTACGTGTTATCTAATATTAAAGGGTTACTGGTTTAAAAAACTTTGAAATAATACTTAGAGTCAGCGCCATTGTGTCGATAAAATATGAACATGGTAGGTGTGTACATTTACAAACATATATAGGTATTTACTAGTTATTAGTTTTCAGTAGGTAATACCAGCAAATTATTATACTGATTGAAATTATATCAGCATCCAACGCCGACTAGATTCCAGGCCTAGGCATTGAGTGGGAAGTATCCCGAGAACACCGATCGCAACGACGGATACGCATAACATCTATACCTTTACGCATCAATATCCCGTGGGCACTCCTGGAGTACCCCGATACGCTACCTTCTCCTAAACATTGTAAAACTATAATGTATGACAGTAAATTTATTTAATTACATAATATTTCTTTATTTATGAATTTTTCCCCTACCGAGGTTTTTTGGTGTTACAGGCACAAAATTAGTAGGTAATTATTACCCTTGAATAGTAGAAATGTTTAGATTAAGCAGGTAAGTATTATCAGTTCAACATACTTATATTCTGGAAGCAAATAATGGCAATACTTCAAATAATACTTTTATATACTTTTATCAAATGTACATAAATTATGAAGGCATAAATATGATAGTTTCCAGTTGAGAAAATCTATTCACTCAAATCTAAAATAATTATTTTTGTGGTGAAAATATTATATGTTCATAATGATTTTATTATATTGATTACATTTGAATTAAAAAATTGTTTCGTCTAACAAATTCACGGGTTTGGAAAACTGGACAAATTTTATTCTCAATATAAGTACATCATCTTGCTTATATAGGATGTTATGTTGTATTCAATGAGATGCATTTATATTCAAATTGAGTGGTAACATTTTTTGTGTGTGGGTGTCACGCTACGTTTCGTCCAAGTAGCGAACGGTTTTCTTCTCTACGTGCCTTCATTTTCGTCAGTTATGCACTCATCTCGCATTAGCTGCAGTCTTTGCGATTCCATAGTTCTTGGGCGCTTATAAACTGTATGATATTTGAAGCCCTTTTCATTTATAGTGCGTAACAACATCGTCATACCACACTGCAGTTTACTGTTTTTTTTTTTTAAGGAAAGGCATAAACATCGCAATGTATGAACCTCATTTCTTTTGTAGAACTGGTACATTGCTCTTCTCTCAATATCAAAATTACACATATTAATTTTTTTCGGTTGCCCCTTGCCATTCCTTGTTTTTCTTTTAATTCTGAATGATTATCTGCACTGTTCCGTAAAATTTTGTCATCGTCTTACCAATAATGCCGAGTATTTTGAACATCTGTTGGAAGTAAGGATTGTATACCGGTTTACCGGTAAACCGGTTAACCGGTAAATTGACCAAAAAAACGTTCTGGTTATAACCGGTAAATTACAAAAATTTACCGGTAATTTTCGGTAAATGAAAAATCCATACCAAAAATTTTTATCTAGGAAATATTATGTTTATAGATATGTATTTAAAGGTCTAAAGAGACATTGAAAATAAAATAAAAACAGGTAAGTGTAAGTAACAATATAACCACTTATTAATTTTATGGGAGATGTTTTTTGTTTAATTTTAATTTAAACTTTCTTGAAATTGAGAACCGCTGCCATGCCCTAGAATAGAGAATATAGTAAAGAAACTGACAAAAACTTTTGAAACGCATAACCGCCATTCCACCGAGTTAGTCAGAAAGAGAAGGAATCAAAAAATTCTCAACAAAAAAAGCGAAAAATTGAAAAAAAGGTCGTGTAGAAATTAAAAGAAATTAAGAATGGAAATAAGATGGATAACGAAAAGCAACGCAAGGAAAAGGCAGATTAATGTTCATTTGTTGCTAGAACGGTTGCTAGGACGGTAGAAAGCAAAACACCCCAGTTTTCCTACCTGCCTTTGTCAACAAGTGCAATTTCAATTCTCTCATTTTATGGTTTTTTGTGTGGATTTTATTTATCTCTCGAAAAAAGTTGAATTAGCATATGTGATTTGTGCTCTGGAGATTTTTAAGATTTTTAAAAGTTTAAAATCGTTTTTCTTAAAGAGTAGGTAAATGTCTCATTTTTTTAATATTTAAAAATAATATATAAAAGCAACATTTCACGTATTTAAATTAATTGCAATTTTGAATTGTTGTAAAGTAACATTAAAATTTGAACCTTAAATATGTTGTTTTACTTCTTACAACTGTTTAAAATAATTAAATACAAATATTTATTACAAAATTCTAATATTATGCTTTAAGATTGTGTAAAATATGTATTATTCTAGCCTAACTTCTAACCCTATCTTCTTGGGGTATCCCCATTAATGTCACACATGAAAAAAAAAATTGCCGGTAATTTACCGGTAAACCGGTATTCTCATTTTTATTTACCGAATTACCGGTAAATGAAAAAATCGGTAAATTTACAATTGCTAATTGGACAACTTTATTACGCTAATAAAATAATTTTCACTAATTCGACTTTTTAAACTTTAAAGGAGCATAACTTGGACAAAAATGATGCGATTTAAAAAAATAAAGCGCTAAAAGATTACTAATAAGAAGACTTTTTCAGACATATCACTTAACACTCCTGCCTATTTGAACTTTTCGATATGATTTCACCCCTGAGTAGGGGGAAATTAGCTTCATTCTCGTTTAGCTTTTTCACGAGAGTTTCTCCTCTTATAGATAATTGTAACTGTCTTTATCGACGATCGATAACATTAATGAGTAGTTAAATAAGGGGTCAAATGAAACGTTTATATACATGTAACAAATATACTTTAGTGTTCCTCTGTATCTACACAAACACAACTTAATCGAGGAGTAAGAATCGGCGCGGGAAAACGCGGTTAAAAGAAATGGACTAAAACAAACGTCGCCGTTTCGTCGTCCGTCTAAACACAGAGAAAAAAAAAAACGTAATTAAATTTTAGGAAGCGTCGCCTACTACAACGACCAAATCCAAACCTTCGGAACTATAATAAATCATTAGCTCTCGGGACTATAAAGTCTAACTTCGAAACGGTTAGTAGTACGCGTATCTCCCTCGCACCGGGACGCCGAGGCTAGCGTTCCGTCTCCGTCGCGACGCCGTCTCTCTCTTTATACGGTTTCCCTCCGCGCGCAGAACAGAGGCTCTCTCTCCCCTCCCACCGTCGCGTCGTTATACCTCTCCAGAATAACGAACTGGACATTACGAATCTAATTACAATCTTTGCTCATGCGTGGCCGAACGGTTTGTGGACGGGGTTTCACCCGTGTGCTGGGCCATCCCGTGTATAGGAGGGGGTGTGCTGCTCGCAACACAGACACACAGACAGGCGCGCACACGGACACAGAGTTAGTACATACAACACTAGACGATCGCAGAGAGAGAACTAAACTGAGACCGCGGCCGACACGGGGTTGTGTCAGGGTAGGGGTAAGTTGAGCGGCTGAACACACGGCCGAGAATTCTCTTGTTTTCGCTCTGGCGGTAGTAGCCGTCTCGATCCTGTCGACTGAGCTCGCTGCCAACACTCTCCGCTATTGTGTCGTTATTATACACGAAACGGCAGGTATACAAACGCCGACAACTATACCGCTAGATTTGACGGCGGTAGAGCATATAGTCGTAAACCGCGCGCCGGCAGCACACACGCAACTTTTTGAAAGGTGTCTCGGGACCGCTCTCTCGGTAAAACGCGTGCGTATATTCCTCAATGAATTCGAATTCGCGCGATATCATCTGTATTGCGATGGACGTCGAGACGTAGCGATAAAGTACGATGGAGAATCAGCGACGCAGAACGTATTATTATTAAGATCACATTTGAATTAGTGTTCATCAATTTCCCAAATAATCGCAGACTATAACGTAGAAAAGACAAGCACATGTGCGTCTTCTTGCGTGTATTGCATAAGTGAGAAGCACGTGCGTGAAACGGAACGAAAATTCTGAAGACAGACAGTTCCGAAAGAAGTTGTTCAAAACGGCTACCGATTATAGAGAAGAATCATCTTCGTCCTCTAGTATTTCCGCATCTGGTAAGTTCATTTTGATATCATTTGATTCAATCCGCAAAATTGTGTTCACCCCCAGGACTTTTAAACATATGTACTTACATGTCATTACAAATTTATCCGATATAGCATCATTTTTACGGCAAATTTGTGAATACATAAATGACGCACATTTCTCTGTATCTATAATTAAAATTACAATGCAAATTTCCCCATGAGATTTTCGAAACATTCCGGCGAATTCCTTTCCGAATTAAACAGACTTGTGTACTATATAAGACAAAAGTCTTGCATCAGATTTAGAAAGGGGTATAAGTAAAAAGGCAAGACTAGTCATATACTATCTATGATCTGTGCCAGCGTAATAATAATAAGCACGTGTAGTCTGGACGGCGCGCGTGGCTTTTGATGATAAGAAAATAGCAAATAAAATAACGAAGGAATTACCCAGGAAATTGACGTAATATTTTATTTCATACTATTCAGTACATCTTTGTTTACATAATCAATTTGAGTCCGGTAAATTGGTTATTACTAGAGTGGTCAGACGTGTCTGCTTGCACGGGCCGCACTCGCCTCGTGCTATGCAGAACGTTTAGCCATAGTATACATCTTCAAGGCAGTAAAATCACTCCCTCCGAATCGTATGTCTAGTATGTAGTATCAGTGTTAGTCGAGTATTGATGCGTTTTCCCTTAACGTTTTACGCATTGTAAATATAATACAATGTCGATCGTAGAAAACTCCGGAAAACGACCACTGTTTCATAATGTAGAAAAGTATATCGGTGAACTCTAGGATTTACATTATGGTGGTTCCGAAATAGTTTTTAGAGTGTGCGATAAACAGTTATTGTGCTATCACAAATCGGGCTACACATTGGTGGTGGTGCATCCGATCCGTTATCTATCTATAAAGATTATTTTAATTATGCGTGTGTTATATCCGTCTTTTTCAAAATATAAACATGTTTTATAATCGCGATGAAAGCGGTTTAATGACAAAAAATCTTTAAACACTTAATGCTACAAACTTTTCAATAATCCTATACCATTTTTGCTACATAAATAAGACAAAGGGCTTGTATATAATATTTATTGTTAAATAAATAAATAATTTTGCTCTTTCCCGACACCATATTGTCTATTTGTATTAAACGTTAATGTTACTTATTAAACTCAGTACTGACCTGGCGCGCAGACGAAAGTTGATCACTCTAGTTATTTTATTACAGTATCAAAGCCGGTAAGTGTCTTTGGGCAACACTTACCAAATTGTTTCAATAACAACGGCGTTACTACAGGGAAAAGTCATGTGATTTTCAAAAAATAATGGTATTTTTTGACTTGAATATTGTAATAATTTACTTTTAACCATAGTTTGACAGCATGAAATAAAATTTTATACGATACACGTCCGGTAGTGCTTGTAACAGTACTCGTTTAGATATTCTAGACTCGGCTCCTTCCTTAATATCTAAGTCATACTATTACAAGTCACCTACTGGACCATTTATTTATTTATTCAACGTTAAGTACAGAAGTGTGTTTTTCAGAGAATAAGTATTCGAGTTTTAAAGTTTTAGCATTGTTAGTTACTTTCCAATAATATATTTTACGTTTCCTAGTAGACAATATTATTTAAGTTTAATGTTATTCCTCAATAAATATTTCTTTCGCTATTATTTTTTTTTATTAATTTATTATTAGTTTAGTGGTATTTTGGCTTGAAATAATTAAAACTCATTTATATGGCAAGACATTTCGACTTTAATGCAATCTTCTTTCAATTATTATTGTAGTATTAGTATTTCATTACACATACTGACATCCTCAAATCAAAACGTTTTGGATATAAATAAACTATAATTATCTGAAGCTAAAATTTCAATAAATATTAATTAATTCTAAAATCATGGCTAAAAAATCAAAGTATCAAGTATCATTTCTTTTATACGTATCACTTTTTCTTTAATAATTATAAAAAAAAAATAATATCTCCAATTTACTTCCTAAGATCCCATATATGTATGTTATTGATTTCAAATACATATTATGTTTTTTTATATATTTTTTTTTGTCATAGTAACTAAGAATAATATTTAACATATAATTATGTCTGTCTAAGCTTATTTCTATTATTTAGAAGATAATATCAATTATAAAAACAAATTGTAGCACAAAATTAAGTATTTGTTAGGATCTATAAATAAATAAATTAGGCACCATACTATTTACATTTTTTTTGTATTACAAGCGCTGTATTACATCATTTACCAAATGTAACAAAAATCTATATGCCTAATTAATTTATATATTTAGTGAAATACGAACTCATAAAATATATTATTAGAATGAAAATAATAATGTTAAAATTATTTCAGTTAGAAAAAAAATAAACTCTCAGAAAAGGTGAATATGCAAGTTTATCTAATGTCAGCCGTCTATTCTACCACATTGTTATATTATTCTTTGCTATTTTTTTGTTGTCAAAATGCACACGCCACCATCCCGACCACACGTGCTTATTATATTACGCTCTCACAATTCATAGATGGTCTACATTTTCCTCTCTTTATTTATGTATATTCCTCTCTAAATCCGATGCAAGACTTTTCTATGCATATGCGTTGCACTACATCTTTTACTAAATATAACAATAATCTATCTACGTAATTAATTTATATATTTAGTTATTTACGATGAAAATAATAATGTTAAAATTATTTCAGAATACATTAGAAGAAAAAATAAACACTCAGGAAGGGTGAATATATATTTTGTAAATGTCGTTGATTCTGCCGCATTATTTTTTTCTTTTTGCAATTTATCATCAAACGGCACACATAGTCATCCAGACCACACCTGCTTATTATATTACACTCCTCTCTTTATTTATGTATATCCCTCTAAATCCGATGCGAGACTTTTGTCCTATATAGTACATATCTATGCATATATAAAAGCATTATGTAGATTCGTTAGAGTTACTCCCGCCCACACGTTCGATTACTTACGGACATGTAATTCCGATCTTTGTTACTGCGGCAGACCGGCTCGCTTGTAAATTACGTTAATTATATAAGGTTATTAATAATTATGATTTGGTGTGAGTCACGCGCGTGAGTTGTGTTTTGTCCGGCGAACGCGTGTGTTGGGCGTGCGTATATATAGTAAACTGTTTACGTATATACTGGCGAATATGTCGGATATAATTGCCGTTTTGACTCACCGCTGTGTGCTTATTCGAATTTTAATGATCGCGGAAATAATACGCTATTATGTATATAAGTAAAATTTAATAGAATCGGGGGAAATATTACTCGCAATATACTGATATACGTAAGTAAAAGTAAAGAAACTGCGATGCACGTGGTTGTCGAGCTTTTACGAACACGTGCGCGTGCTTTTTGTCGCTACTCGTCCCTGTATACGTGTGTCTTTCTCTCTCTGTGTGTGTGTGTGTGTGTGTTATCCTCCTTTCGCTTTCCTCGAATCATCGGCGGGAGCATTGAAAAGCGTGCTCGTTTCAACGGCCGACGTCGGCGCCAAGGTCGTCTGCCGAGACTTACAAACTCCTACACGGTCGACGCTCCGCGTCGCTTGCCTTTCGCAAAAATTCCTTTCAGCCGGCGCTTGTGAATCGCGGCACTTCATTCGGTTCTGAGCGTGTACGGGTACTTAAAGCAGAGAGGGAGGAGGTGTTTGTTTTATGATATCGTCTTAGCTCAACAATTTATAAATTAAAGATGATAAATAATCATGCTGACTGCGCCAAAATTAACACGGAAAAACTTCTTTATGTCGACATATATGACAATAATAATAATAATAATAATTGAACGATAGTAATCATGTCATTTCTGCATTTTATAGGTATAACAAATAATTACGAGAGAATCCCAAATTAAAAATGTCCATGTAAAATGCTAGCCTCATACATTTTTTTTTAAAAAGCTAAATAATTACAAATCATCCTAACCCGGTGCTCCATTTAAAGGTATTACACGAGGCCACCTATTCTAAGTACTATACGAATTCCCTAACAATTGAAATGTTGCTAACTTAATTAAATAATTTCCTTATGATCGTTAATAACAAAAATATACTACAGTAGCCTCGCAATTATGGGAAAACTGCTTTAGGTAAAACCAAAATGTGATTAGTTCATATAATCGCGAGGCTGCTCTATATCAGTTAGCTATCAGTTGTTATTATATTTGCGCCAACGGAACGTCTTTAGTTATCTCCCAGTATTCGCCAAGGAGTAAGGGAAAACCATGGTAACAACCTTACTCTGGGTGCAGGATCTGGGAAGAAGTCTCAGACCTTGTTACTGATAGCCGGAAAATGATTATTATCCTTCTGAGTGCTGAAGAAGTAGCCTCTTGCCTCGGTGTGGTCTTTACTAGCTGCTTCCTTTTTCACGCATCATGAATTTGAAGTTGAAACAACATAGAAGTAATGATATAAAAAAAAAACAAAACAACAGCAGTACCTATTTTAATACTTAACAGTAACTTCATCTTAATTACCCTAACCAAGAGTAAATAAATTAAAGATTTATGTATTAAATATTTAGTACTTATACGCCATAAGTATGCTAATAGCTATAATTCAACACTAATTAATACTAAATACTTACTTTCCTACTAACAATAAGTATCTAAATATCATGCCGTAAAAATTTCCACCATTCCACCGATTCGTTATCTCTAATATCTGTATCGTGTCGCCGCGAATTTAACTCCTTAGCTAATACCCTAACTGCCGTCCGCCACCACCAGTCATCTATCACATTCAAATAAAACATGCCCCGCTGTATTTACTCCACCACATTCACAATGCGAATCATTAACCCTCGCAATTCTACATAAATATGACCCGTTACTAATTCTTCCGTCCGATACGACAAACTAACCCTCATTTACCTAAAACGTAAGACATTACAGAAGCATTTCCTGGTATTATCTAATAACAAATCAGTCGGATTTTTTTTAATTTCCTAATGCATCTAATACAGATAAACTATTGGTTTTAATTTGCGTGCCCCGCATAAATTTCCACTCGCGCCTTATATGACGTACTGCCTAATTTATTGCAACTAATTCTGCCTGAAAATTATTGCAATGATCCCCTAATTTAAACTTTTAATTATATATTTTAATACCACCATTTTAAACAACAAAAGCCGCCCCTGTTCTACCCTCATCCTTTGACCCATTTGCAAATTTCTCAACCCTCTCCAAATGTGCCTATGGATATGTCATAAGCAGTACTTTTTAATTCCGCGAGATGAAGTCCGCTCCCTTATTCTAAATCACCCGGTTTTAACCTAATTCCCGTTGCCGTAATTAAACCCTGAAACCCTATTTTATTCGGGTCCCTACGACATTTAAGTTCCCACAAACGTAAATCTACTGGTAATATATCCGAAATAACGCACGCCGCGTTTGCCGAAGTAGATGAATACGCATTGGCAGCCCTAACCGTTACCAATATTTAATTTTTTGCTTCTTCAGTTTTACACGCGTCCACCTATATCGCTGCCGCGCACTACATTTCCGGTTTACCGTTTAACCGTTTAAACGCCACGTGACTCTAGACGATGCTCTAATTTTATTACTCATTTCCCTGCCTTTCGCAGTAACATACTGAATATGCGCTTAAAAATTTAATTTATCATTTAAAATAACACCGAGATGTTAAAAATTCCAGCTTGATACAGAAAGATTTGAACGATAACACTGAACAGATGAACAATAATAATCATGTCAGTTTTCCAGTTTAAGGATATTTATGATAGCACCCCAAATTAACATGAAAAAAGTATTAGCCCTATATACATAATTGCTCCTTTATGCAGGGATACTTGAGCAATAATAATAAACAAATTCTCGATAGTAATCGTGTGATTTTCTTCAATTCAGGAATAATATATAACTACTTGATGATGATTTGTTCGTAGCCGTTAATGCTATTTATATGGTTTTTTCTTTAATTTGTGAGGGTAGCGGCTTGATTTCTATATGATGAATTAATTTTTTTTTAAAAAATACTTAAAAAACTCTTCATTTTTTACGTTTCGACAAACTTTATTTCCTGTTGTCTTCTTCAGAAAAATGAATATTATAATTTAACTTTTTTTTTTATATTTAGGGAACATTCACAACATTTTAAAAAACTTATTTAAAAATTACATTTTTTTAAAATTACTGGAAACGTAGTCAATTTGTATTTTATGTAGATGAAGGGTGGTGTTACACTGCGACCTAAAGGATCTATTGTGTCCCCCATTCTTGCTGCTTTACAGTTGGCCTTCCAATCCTATCCTTTTAAAAAGTGTAGGATGTCAGAGGGCCCAGTCTAGGTAAGTCTCCTCTTCGATTTCACATGCTCCCAGGTACAATGCCCTCGGGTTGCACAGTGCTACGCAGTTTGAGAGGAGGTGGATGGGTGTTTCATCCTGTTTCTCACAAAATCTGCCATTCAGGATCTTTTTCCAATCCAAGCTTACTCAGGTGTCCTTTCAGTCTACAATGCCTGAAAGTATTCCTGTTAATATGCGAACATTGTTCTTACTCAGGTTGATGCATTCTGTAAACCTCTTCTGGTTATAAGTTCCCAGAAGAATTTTACTCTGCGTCATTCCTGGAGATTTTCCCAGTAACTGGATTTTCTCTGCTCCATTTCTATTTTTAGTTTCTTCAGTATTGTACTGCTACTTAACCCGAAAAAGGGTTCAGCCCTACGAAAGGCATTCCAGCCCCTTTTTTCGCGAGGTTATCCGTTATTTTCGTTTCCTTCCACTCCTGTGTGACCCGGAAACCACAGGAGGGTTACTTTATTTCTTTTGCCTAGCTCATTAGTTCCCTAGGCATTCCCAGACCATCTTGGAGCTGATTTCATATGAGCTCAGCGCCTTGATGGCTGCTTGACTATCAGACATGATGATAATCTCCTGTTTCCGATAGTTCCTATCCATATTGAACTGAACACATCTTCCAATAGCGTGTATTTCCGCCTGAAATATACTGGGTATTTTCCCAAGCTTTCGAAATATGTAGTTCTAGGCCCGTATATTCCTATTCCAGTTCCTTCTGCCGTTTTGGAGCCATCAGTGTACCATTTGATGGCATTTCTATTCAAGTTCAAGATGGTGTTGTGATCCCACTCGCTCATGTTACTTAGCTTTATGGTGAATTCTTTCACAAAGCTAAATTTTTTTAACATATCATCCCAGGGCATATCCCAGGTTTGATCACCGTCAGGAGATTGAGGCCTATGCTTAATCATTCCTTCCTTGACCATTCTTAGTGCGGTTCTTTTCGCCACGTCCTCCACTACAATGTGGAGGGGGGCAAGATCCAATACTACTTCAATAGCTGCTGTTGGGCAGGTTCTCATAGCCCCCGTTATGCATACACATGCTAATCTTTGCACTTTCGAGAGGTTAATTCTCGCGGTGGCCAGATTAGTTCTCTTACTCCATGCTACTGATGCATAGGTGATGATCTGTCTCACTATCGCTGTATACATCCAAAGCAGTATTTTTGGGTTGCATCCCCAATTTTTCCCTGCAAAGTTTCTACACACCATCAGAGCTCTTTTGGCCTTGTTGGTTACCTCAAGCTCATGTTTGTTCCATAGAAGTTTGTTGTCTAGGGTGAGGCCTAGATATTTAACTTCCGCTCTCCAGTCTATATTTTGCCCATCCAGTTTTATGGTTCTAAGATTGGATTTTCTTTTTTTGGTAAACGCTACTAGGGTTGTCTTAGTGGGGTTGACATTGAGTCCCATCGATTGACACCATCTTCTCGTAAAGTTCAATCCTCTTTGAACTACGTCACAGAGGGTATTCTCAAATTTGCCTCTTGCGTATATGACAATATCATCAGCATACCCTTGACAGGATATGCCTAGATCCGTCAATCCGCATAAGAGTTCGTCTACTATTAGGCTCCACATAAGTGGGGATGTAACCCCCCTGTGGGCATCCCTGGTTGTGCTAACCGAGATGGTCTTATGTCCACCTCCGCTTCCACCGACCTGGTAGACAGTAGTTGCGACATCCATCTAGAAGTCACGCCGTCTACCCCCCTATTAATTAATGCTTTTTTGACAGACTCGTGGGGAGTGTTATCAAAAGCACCCTCTATGTCTAGAAAGGCGCACACTACGGTTTCTTTATTCGTCAGGGCATCTTGGATTTGGTCCGTCAGCTCCACTAATGCAGTCTCAGTGGATTTGCCTGTTTGATAGGCGTGCTGACAGGGGTGCAATGGCACCCGCTCCAAGATTTCTGTTCTGATGTAGTTATCCACAGCCTTTTCCACCGTTTTCAAAAAGAATGATGTAAGGCTGATAGGTCTATGGGATTTAGGGTGCGTGATGTCCTTTTTCCCTGCTTTTGGTATAAAGGTGACTTTAGCCCTTCAACGTAGTCAATTTACAAAGTACTGTTAACTTAACATTTTAAATTCAAACTGCCGAAGATTACATTGAATTTAATTCATCATATAGAAATCAAGCCGCTACCCTCACGAATTAAAGGAAAAACCATATAAATATATAACTACTATAGTATGGAAGGATATCCATTTTTATGTAGAGCAATTTAAATGACAATAATGAACAGTTCAATAATAATAATCTTATCGTATTTATGACTCCGGATAATAAATATTAATGAAGCCACCCCCAGTTAATGTGGAAGAATATTAGTTAATACCTCGGTGTAAAAAAGTTCAACAATAATGATGAACAACTGAACATTATGTTCACTTTACATTAGCAACTGTAGTAAAATAACAAACAATCACGTCAGTAACACCAAAAACTATATCTTTGGGCTAATACGTTAATACGTCTGCACTACATGTTGCTACTTATACAAAAAAAAACAAAATTGAACAATAGTAACGAACAAGCGAATAGCAGCTAAATTTCGTTTTGCATCTGAAAAAATAAATAATCCTAAGGTTTTCCCATATTCCTAAATGGTCCCATTCCAAAATAGATTGCTATTCTATGCAACGAAAATTTGAACAATAATAATGAACAGCAGGGATACTATTTATGTAATAAATTGATAACCTTTCCGGCAGATATTCTTATCGAGACACAATCCACCTTAATTCGGACATATCGTATTACCATTCTTGTTGCCTCCTACTATGGTTATTTTTGAACAATGTCCATATCTGTGTGCCCACATTCCTCCACTCTATAAGAATGTAAAGAAAACTTATTGATATATGCGTGTGTAAGTAATGTTGGTTACTCTATTTTGAATCTATTGTCGTCAGCGATCGAATGGCCACATCATTAAGTCAATCATTTACGTTCTATTAACTCGTCTTAATTGAATTGTTTATTTCGTTGGATATTTATGTAACCGAATGAGATTTAATAGGATTTTTAACTACTCTAAATGCGCATAAGTTCATAACAAGGAATGCGCTTTTGAAATTACAAATAGGTAGAGTTGAACGAAAGAGGAAAGTCATTAAATGATTTCACAAATTCTTTTCTTTGGGTTTTTTTTTTCACAGATTAAGAGAATTAAAAATAATCCACTTTGAAATTTAATATTACTGTTTCAAAAAGCATTTTAATTTCATACGCTTTTGTAAATATCTCCAAAAGTTTGACTCTTATTATATTGGGGTTACCACTTTTCCATTTCTTGTTGAAAATGCATCTCTCTTAAAATGAAAATCTATAACGTTGTAATGTAATAAGGTAATAAAAAAGAAATGCCGAATTATACTGAAGTAGGGTACCTACATCATACAAATTAAACGTTTTAGCGGAAACTACTTAAATAAAGCATATACAAAACCAAATATTTTTTTCTATTTTCATAGTGATTGTTAATTTGGAATTATGAAAACTTTTTAATACAATCAAGAACTCAACCAATACTTTATTTTCTTATTGGAATTGGAATTCATATAATATGGAATTTGTATTCAAGTTTGAATCCTTTGTAATAAATAAATAAATGCTGACTTGACACATCGGTAACCTAATACCGTAGCATAACCTTTTCTTTTTCTGAAATGCTAATCTAAGAAACAATTTTGGGATGCTCATGATTATTCGTCAACAAATTGTAGCAACAGTGTGATTGCTTTTCCTTATTTGTTCAAGATTCCTATATTTTGACATGTTAATGTTGCTGCCTTTAATTTTTCCAAAGATAAAATGGATATATATCTGCTGGGCTTCAGGGCTGGCACTGCGTCCTAGATCTTCTTTCAACTTTTCAGTTTTCAGGTCAAGTAGTAGCAGCCATCAATATGTATCTAACGAGTGCGGATGAAACGTCACCAAGAATAAAAAACCAGGACGTAGTTCCAGCCCAGAAGCCCAGCAGAGTAGGCATAGGATGGACAATGGCCATGGAAGTCTATGTGTTAATTTGTGAGATGGATATCACGAATTGAATGAAGATGATTTTGACAGGAGGTTGAAATTTTGTGAATTAATGACCAAGCGTCTCAACAATAATAGAAACTTACTGTATGATATCTGTTTTACGGGCGAATCATCTTTTTCATTGAATGGTGAAGTAAATCGTCTCAACTGCAGATATTGGAATGACGTCAATCCCATTTGATGCGGGAAACACATGCACAACGGCCAAAGGCACTTAATGCATGGGTTGGTATCATTGGCGATCATCTCATAGGACCCCCATTTCATTGGCGGGTCTTTAAATGGTCAAATGTATTTGGAGATCCAAATTTATTGGAGAATGAGATCCAGCAAGATAGAGCGCCTCCACATTGCGTTGCCGGAGTATGACAATTTCTGGATCATCACTTTCGCGATCATTGGAATTTGTTCAAGGGATATATAGAATGGCCTTACATATCGCCGGATCTTACACCACTGTATCTTTTCCTCTGAGAGCATCTTAACTCTAAGGTGTATGCCACGCGTTCAGCTTCCTTACAAGAGCTATGCCAAAATATTGTTGAAGAATGTCAACGAATTACTCCAGAAATGTTGCGAAATATCAGGAGAATATTTGAAGCAAGATTGTATGATTGGATGGATGTTAATGGTTATCACTTTGAACATTTGAAGAACATGTAATGAACAAATAATAAAGTAAAATACAAACTGTTCCATTCAGGTTGCAAATTACGCATTTTTTGCTTACTGATTAAAAAAATGACTGATACATACTGCCATAAAGAGAATTAAAAGACCTTTTGAATGAGGACAAGACGTATCTTATCTATCCAGGTTTTAAGGGTGGAGACTACTTTGCCTCCAGGAATGATTTTAAATCGTCAGACTGGTCATTAATAGTTGACACCTTTGATATGATAATTTACAGGTTTTGTAATTTTTTATAAATCACAACAAGTAAAGAGTTATTTACATGAATATACTATACAGTGTGTTAAAAAAAGGTTGTCGGATATTTTACCCAATTATGGTACTGGTGGAAATAAACAAAGAAGTCTTAGTCAACATGGGTCCGCAATTCAACTGTTTTTGACATATAGTCGACTGCATATTGTGTTAGTAGGATAAAAATTTTAAAAGAAATTCTGATCGCAATGTAAATTAAAAAAATGTTTATTTAAAGTAAAACTAAAGAAATTGTTCTACATGTCCACCGTTCATTTCTAAGCACGCTTCACACCTTCTTATGAAAGATCGACGCAATCTTTCGAAAATTCCTGGAGTCCTCCGAATTTCCTCGCAACAATTTACGATTCGTTGCCTGAGTTCTTCCAAATTGTTTACAGATTTATTTATTTATTTATTTATTTATTTTCATTCTCTTTCTATGGTACAAAAAAATTGTGTTGAAAGCGTCGATCGTGCGTACACTAATTGTTTTAGATGCCCCCAAACATAGAAGTCTAGAGGTGTCAGGTCAGGAGACCTAGGGGGCCATGCAGTTGGTCCACCCCGTCCTATCCATCTCTCGTTGTAATCTTGATTTAAGAAATTTCTGACTACGATGGAAAAATGCGCAGGAGCTCCATCGTGCATAAACCACATATTTAATCTGTTAAAAAGTGGCACGTCTTCCAACAAAACGGGTAATTCATTTCTTAAAAAATCCAAGTATACTTGTCCCGTTAAACGATTAGGGAGAAACACTGGACCAATTAAACAGTCTCCAAAAATAGCAAGCCAAACATTTAGCGAAAAACGGTTTTGGTGATGTAGTTCAACAACGGCATGGGGATTTTCATCTGCCCAGACGTGATTGTTATGAAAATTGAATATTTCGTCTCTTGTAAACCCAGCCTCGTCACTAAATAAAATCTGAGTCGCAAAATTAGGAGTTTCTGCCAGCTTTCGTAAAACCCAATGACAAAAAAACCCTACGTGCATCATAATCGAGAGGAGCAAGAACTTGCACGCGTTGAATGTGGTAGAGATAGAGCTGCTGTTCCCGCAGAATTCTCCAAATGAGAGGATGACTGACGTTCAGTTCTGCGGCAAGTCTTCGGGTGCTAATATTTCGGTTGTCTTCTACCCGTTCAAAATATCTAATTCTACTGCGGGGAAGAAACTGATCTAGGTCTACCAGAACCACCATTAATTTTAAATGAACCAGTTTCGGACAGCCGGATATGAAGTCTTGAGAAAATCTTATCACTCGGTAACAACCGATTTGGAAATTCTTCGGCATACATACGCCGTGCTTTAGTGGCATTACCATTCGCACGACCGTACATAAAATGCATATCGGCCATTTGTGCATTTGTGTAGTACTTATGCATAATTTGAGAACAAAAAAAAATTTGACGCAAATGATAAATAATCTGATGACAGATGTCTGACAGAACTAATTTTAAGTTACAATCAGTTATTTGACAAAGGGAACTATTCTCAAAACCGAAAAATGTTTTTTTTTTATTTTAAAATATGCAATCGACTATATGTCAAAAACAGTTGAATTGCGGACCCATGTTGACTAAGACTTTTTTGTTTATTTCCACCGGTACTATAATTGGGTAAAATATCCGACAACCTTTTTTTAACACACTGTATACATATTTGATTTTTCTTTTACAATTCTTGTTAGGCGATTGTTTGAGAACAGAAGAATAGGGTACGTATAAAGAGTTCCTAAGGAAAATAAAAAAAAACCGGCCTATATAATAATACCATTGTAACTACGTCACAATTTCAAAATTGGATTATTATTTTTTTATTTTATTGTTCTTTTTTAATACAAAAATACCCTTTTTGCATAAAATATTAAATATAATGTGTGCTTTTGATCTATTGTGCTATTTTATTATTTATATTTCTACATTTATATTCATTCATTTATTAAAATGTCAAATCTTAGCTAATACATCATCATACAGTGTGGAGATATTAATCACATTTCAAGCAAAAGCGTACATATTTAATCATTTAACACCGAGCGTATGACCAATAAATATATAATCTGACGACAGTGGTGGAATAACAGCGTGTTCCTTAAACATCGTCTGTCTGTCGTCGCGTTTCTTTGCAGTGGGTCAAAGCGCAAGCCCGTTACATACCTTCAACTTTATTTTACACGACTTTTATTTCAAAACTTTTCAGGAGACTTTTGCCTCCGAGAATGAACGGCGTTTCGTTCTCCCTTTTTATTCTCGCCAACTTCGCGTTCCTTTTGTCTTTCTTCCTCTCTTTCTTTCTTTGCCGACGCGCGCGCGAAAGTAATCTGACAGCTGAAATAGAGGGGCGTAATCCGCGAAAAAGTATTTACTTACACAATCGCGAATTCATTTCGAATGACATCGATTCCACCTTTTCGGTTGCGGGTTACGGTCGGGAGGTCACGTTTTTCTCTGTTATAGCAACGATATGCACTTATAAATTTCGCGATTTCGTGAAATTTTAAATCGTCCCCTTTTGACTTTCTTTAAATGATTTTGTTCTGATTCTGGATGGTTTGAAATTTGGTTATTGTGAATACTGAAAAGGGGTAAATGTGATATTATATTTATTTAGAAGAATATTTATACCGAGAGAAAGAATTCTTAAACTAATAAAATTATTTTTGCTTAAACATATGTTGTTTCTAAAGTAAGTTTTTTTTCTAACATTTCCTTAATTAAGTTACGTTTCCTGAAAATGTATATCATTAAATTAGGAAATTTTCGGATTCAAGTTCAGAACTTCTTTAAGCAGTTTCTTGCTTATTCTTACGCATACATACAGAAAAACGTTTTCTATTGTCAAGTACATCTGTGTTCTTACACATTTTTACTAAATGTAACATAGTATTTTCTTTATTTTAGAGAATTTACTAGATCCGAGTTAATAGGTGTCCTTAAATATAATAAATTATTTTCTTGAAATTTTACTAATATCAAAACAAAATTTATTTGTGGCAAATGTTATCTCTCTTAAAACAAATACATATAATTTTTATAAGGAATAATTCACTCTCTTATGATTTTTCTAATATTGAGTGATATTCCCTTGACGCAAGTAACATAAGTTTCTTGTATTTAGAATAGAAAAAAAAAGTTGGAATGTGGAGGGGTTGATATACGCTGAAACTTGGTTTTATCCAGTATAATCAAGTTTGCATTTCGGTCTTAGATATTTCGCAGTATTTCGATAATATTTGCCATGCGCGTTACCTAAATCTGTTTGCCACCTGTTTATAGTGGTTTGAATAACGGTGAGTATTTTTATAATATAATGCGTATATATACTAGTAAATAAAAAAAAATATACATATATAGTTACGGATATTTTTATAAATAAGAAGAAGAACAATTTTATATTCGGCTTCAATATAAAGGCCATTTTGAGTGGTGTAGCATTGGCGCGGAGATAGAAACCGCAATAAAATACTGTAATATACTGTAAATGTAGTATCGAAATAAATACTTTTTAGTTGTAAAGTTATTCGATTTGTATTTTTTTCCTTACCTATGATTTAACAATTCACAAAATAAAATTTAAATAAACTAATTTTATTAATATGTTAACTATGTATACTTGTAATTTATTTCGAGTTTTTACCTTAAAGTATGTGGTGTTACATGGTAACAATACAAATCCTATGTAAGAAACAGCGTATATTATAAATAAGATACAAATATGTATATTTAGCCAACGAAAATTATTATCAAGCAACTAATCCTGCATAGGGTCCTCTGCCAGCATAATTATAATTATAATATATTGGGTTTGGTCTTGCTGTTTGCAAACAATTGAGTAACATTTCGTCATGCTACTGGCTTTTTCAGAATAACCAACAGTTCAGTTATTTTTGACGAAACTTTAGTCAGTTTTTTGCAACCAACAGTACTAGAGTAAAGGTTATCGCACATTAGTCCGTCACAAAAACGGATAAAATTAAAGCAATGCAAATGAATGAACAAGCGCCCATTATACCAGCATACATAGCTCAGCGCAATGCTATTGGTTTTGTGATGGGGCGCACCGTACCATGCTGTGACGGGCTAATGTGCGATAACCTTTAAGAATAAAAACACCATTTTTGTTTCTTGATTTAAAGAAAGGAATCCTTAAGTTCAAATAAGTACCGTTTTCATGTTTAATAAAATAACGTTTGATTTAAAGGTATTAGATGTTTACCACTAGAAAACAACAAACTAATATTAAGCTTACTTTGTATTTACTTTAAGGAGAGGCCTGCTTTATATCAAATTTATTTTTTTTCAATTCAAAGTTCTCATAAGTTCGAATTAAATACATAATATTCTTGAAACCAGTTTTTTTTTATTTGTTTCAAGTAACCAGCTTTCCTTCGTCTAAGGACATTAAATTTCTTCAAACAAGGAATTCATTTCTTGAGATATTGAGAAAATAATTTTCTTCGTCCAAGAAATTATTCATTTGCTTATATATAAGAACGAGAGGTACTTCAGTTGAGAAATTCTCACTTGATTCTAGAAATTATTTCTCTCTCTGTGTGAAAGAACATTTAGTCCTTTTTGTGACAAATATTGTATATATTGTCATTAAACAGGTTCTTGTTATCCGACATTTAAAATGTACTAATTAAATACTCCTAATAACACGAACTTATTATTTCTATTAAATAAAAAAATGAACATAATATTTTCACCACAAAAGTAGCTATTTTAGATTTAAGTAAATAGATTTTCTCAACTGCTCAACTAGAAACTATTATATTTATGCCTTACTAATTTATATACACTTGTAGAAGTATATAAAAGTATTATTTGAAGTATTGCCATTATTTGCTTCCAAACTATAAATATATTGAGCTGATAATACCTACCTGCTTAATCTAAGCATTTCATAATAATTACCTACTAATTTTGTGTCTGTAACACCAAAAAATATCGGTAGAGGAAAACCAATAAATAAAGAAATATTATGCAATTAAATAAATTTACTGTCATACTTTATAGTTTTACAATGTTTGGGAGAAGGTAGCGTATCGGGGCACTCCAGGAGTGCGCACGGGATATTGATGCGTGGTGGTAGAGGTTGCGACCAACATTTACCAGGTCGTTAGTAAATATTAAAAATATTATAAAATATTAACTCCAGCACAGAGCCTGCGGTACACCACATACGACTCTGCTAGCTTTTGAATTAACGAAATCGTTACCGATTCATGCAGTTTTATTTGGGTAAATAGTAATCCATCAACATCATCAAGAGTGGTGTCAGAATTAAATTTGCTATAGTTAAGTTCTATCAAGATTTAGAAAAATACAATACAGAGATACAATTCTAAATATCTTGTCCTTGCTATTGTGATATTTCGATTCAATGAATAAGAAATGCATAATGTACCATATTTCTCTTCGTTGGTATACGACATTTTTCTATTACTAATGCATAAAGGATATTTGTAAAGAGGTCGGAGAATTAAATGTATGGAATACGATTCAAACTAATAACACTAATAAAAATAAAGAAAGACGATATACCACAAAAAATGACTAACCATCTAATTAGTAAAGACATTGCACCCCTGTACCGCCATATAAGTAATTTAGGTATGAGTGAGGAATATATAAAATTTAAAATAAATATAAAAAAAAAGTAGATTAATTGGCCAAACTCGCATTGGAAATAAAAACGAAATTAAATGGTATAACAGGAATATTTACACAATCAGGACTGACGATTTGTGCACCATCTGCAACACCCACGACCCGGAAACATTATAACACTTTTTGGTAGAATGTTCCATTTATGATCATCTCCGAAACCACTTTCTGAATCCAGATGAAACAACAACAGTGGAAGCACTGCTGAAAATAACTGATCAACGGCGGATGAACTATCTTTATCATTATTTTGACGGTGCACTAGGATTAAGATCTTTTATAATGAATGAATAGAAATGTCATTTAGTTCTATTATATTTCATTCTGTTTTGCGTTTGTTAACTAAGATTGTTTAATTTCAGATTAGCTTAGTGTTGTTTTATGTTATATATTGTTCCGAACTCCTCTGCAAAACATGTATATAATGTTTAAGCAGAATAAATCATTATTATTATTACTAATGCAGCGATTATTGAAGTGATTGATTTCAAAAATTTTATAGCTACCTTAATTTAATCTTAAAAAGTAGATTCCTCGTCAATTAAAGCATAATATTAAAAACTTTTATCAACATCTTACACATGGTTGAAATCAGAGAAAAAATTCTTTCTAGTGGTGTCAAAATGTAATATAGCACCCACAAGAAATGAGAAATTTGATTATTGCCGTTTTTTAAAAAAAAATCTTGAACGTCATTTGTTCTAAGTCTATTTTCTTTTCCGGATCAGAATACTCATAAAATTTAGCAATTTTGTCAAATTTAAACCTACCGTCTAGCTTCAATAACAAGCGAGATTCCAATGGTGAGAAACGAAAATGAATCAGCCTATAATATGTTAGTAATTTAGCTCTAACAGATCGCAAGAAAAGGATAGTAAACGATTGTGGTTTAAAATTGCCTGTATATTAGAAAGAAGTTTCTACATCACATACACAAAAATATTATTCCTAACGCGTTAAATTCTTTAGTAGGTACTTACTTACATCTTAATAAGTAATCATAAAAGTTTACATCGAAACAAATAATGTTCATTCCTATTATAAACGTATCGTGTAGAGCAATAATGATTATAAATTAATCGAAACACACCCACGGCATAGCGGTAATTAAGAACGCCCGTTTATAAGAACGTCAACTGCAGCTTTAACAACAGCAATAGACAGTCATGTCAATCGGTTATGCGACATAAATTTGACAAAAGCGATGTATGCAACCTATAGATATGCTTCTAAGAAGGTATGGTCTTGTATCTCGAAAAGATATAAATGTGTGCATAGTTTAAAAAGTAGGGTTGTTGATTTTATACGCCGTACCAGCTTTATTAAATCGAATGGTCCTGATCGAGCTCGCGACTTGTATACGTAAACAAGCACAGCAACAACGGCAGCGCTCCTAGACGGTGGCATTAAGTAGCTGCGCGCGAGTAATATAATCGACTAGAAGAGAATCTACTACACATATACATCGGTCGTTTAATGTTTGGCGCATTATACATGTTTGTTGTACATACATACATAAGTATACATAGATCGAGAGATGGAGACCCGTATATGTGTGCCGGTCAGTGCCCCCTAGTCTTAATTGCATTAACATGACCCCACCCACCCAATGCATATTAATAAAACATGTTCGCCCGTGATTTATAGACAAAGCAGTTAAGTACGAATACGCTTTTTAAAATTATAATAGGAATTAATGACGACGGAACGCTGGCTGCTGCATGGCCCGCTTCGCTCGATTATATGACCGCACTAAAGATGACTGTTTCAAATTTTCGTATACAGGAACATATAACGAGCGCGCATGAATATATTTAAGGGAATTGACATACTTACGAGCATATTAACGCAAGTTTTATTACGATTTATCATGCAAAATTTATAAATGTACTGTTTAGCAATTTGTTGCCTACACTTTATTTTTCTATTCTCCAAAAATTATACTAAAAGGATTTGTAACGAATATAATGTCTTAATGATTGACGTGTAGATATAGACGTGGCAGCAAAAGATACTCATAATAAATAACCAGCATTATACACATGTACTTGACGAGGCAAACTCGGATTTCATATTTTCGCAAACAGTGGTGTCCTCATGGCTGTCAGGTTCTGCAACCACCCCCATTAAAATCAACCTACAAATAACTATTTGAGGACAATGGAAGCTGAAACTGACTTTTCAGAAGTTATTAAAGCAACTTTCTACCGGTTTCGTACTCAAACGTCCATGCATCTTCAGGCTGGGTAGAAGTTAATACAAAGTAACTATGGTAACAAAAAACCTGGACATATTAAGATAAGTTATAATTAAATATTTTATAAAAAAAGAGTGCATTAATAAATTAAGCGAAATTTGGGATTAGCTTAAAAACACTTACAATTATTTATCAGTCGAGTTTTTACCAAAAGTTTAAAGTGATAAAAATTATCAAAATTTAAATAAAAAGTAAAATATAGAATGCGCAAATTTTGCTGATTAATACAAGTGAGAGATGTTCACATTAAAAAATAAAGAGTTTAAACGAAGAACAATTTTGATGTATTTGTGTGTTTTGTTTAAACTTTTATTATTTTAATGCGGACATCTCTTCCTTATATTAATTAAACTGTAAAAATTGCACATTTTATATTGCTTTTATAATTTCGACATTTTTTATCATTTTAAATGTTAAATTCACTTATTTAATTTGATTTAATCACGTATTAAGTACCCTTTCTTACCAAATATTTAATTTAGCTTAGTTATCCTTAGCTCTGCTTTGTGTGTGGTGAAGGCGCAGACACTCAACTATTACTGCTGTAAATTCATTTCTGAACGAAGTTGTTAAGTGTTTAGACGCTGGTGAGTGTCCAGCGGGAGTGTTCTGTAATTTAACACGGACTTTTGACTGCGTTGACCATGGGATGTTGATGGGAAAGCTCAAGAGTTATGCCGTGAGGGGAGCTGTTGCCGATTGGTTTCTGTCTGACCGCGCGCAGTATGTTTAGGTCAGGAAATGTCAAACAAGTATTTTTATTCTTCTGCTCTACCGACGTGTTTGGGAGTACCTTAGGGTTCGGTTCTGGGCCCAGTACTGTTTTTACGTTTTATCAATCACATAGTGGAATTCCTTGACTTTTCTTTGTTTTTATATGCCGATGACACAAGTGCTATGGTCTCTGGGTCCGATCCTGCGCAGATTCGTGATCGAGTAAATGTTCTCCCGGTCAAGCTGTGTGAATGGTTTCAACGCAGTAAACTGCACAATTAACGTTTCAAAAACTTTTTTTTACCTTCTTTCACACTTCTCAATCGAGGATGAATTTTGATGTGAACATTACCTTGAATGACAACCTATTAAAACTTGGAACTTCCGCTAATCTGCTTGGGGTGCTTTTGGATGAAACATTTAGCTGGTTTTGTCGCCAATTAATACTATACATAGTTTAAATATGTCGGTCGTGCTATCAGATCCGGAATCTTAAGACAGTATTGAATCATAATTCTTTAGTAATATATTATTACGGTCAGATTTTCATCAGAATGTCCTACGGTATTGTCTTTTGGTGATGTTTAATGTCTTTATGTGTTAATTTTAGCAATATCTATTTATATTAAACGCCCTAATATGTACGTATGCATGTCTGACTTATCCACTATACTTTTTGTTTTTTTTTAGATAATATCTATCTATCTATCTATCTATTTATCCATCTAGTTTACGAGTGATTCAACCCAACGGCGCAGCAGAACAGCGAGTGGGAGAGAGAGTAGGGTGACAGATTGAAGGCAAAAAAGAGGAAAACAAGTAGAGAAGTAAGAATAACAACAATTTTATTCTCAATTAACAGTAAAAGTATGCATATTGGACCATTTTGCCATTGCTGCAAAATATATTTTTGAAAAGGAAATCAAAAAAAAAATTTAGGTTAGAGTTATAACGTACACCTCGAGCAAGCGAACAAGACGCGGGGCCAGCAGCCAGCGGTCAAGGCGGGCTGGGTCTGAATTGAGTAGGGCTCTAGTACGCCGCGCGATCGACGTTGAGTTGTTGTCAGGTCTTGATCGGGAGAAACAAATGCGGATAGGAAACGTGGGAGAGAGGGCGGATAAACAGAAAAATAAAGACAGGGACATATTTAGGAAAAGTAAAAAAAAAACATTAGTATCGTTGGAACAAGGAAAGGCAGAAGAAGAAAGGAAAGGAGTACAAACTCAGGAGATAATTTAAAGAAAGGAAGAAACACAAATAATAGGACAGGAAATGATGAAACAGATAATTGAAGACTTGCCTAGAAGTAATGCGGAATTAAAGAACTAAAGGAAGAAATAAAGGAAAATAAACTCTAATGCAGGAGGAAGGAAGAAAAGTGGAAAGAAATTGATTAAAGAAAAGAATTGACAAATTAGAAGATAAACAAGAAAACGATGAAAAATATAAAAGGAGGAACGATATATAATAAGAGGGTGTTCTTACGAGACGAGTTACAGATGAACACCAAAGCAAAAGAAACCAACATAATAAAGCAAGATAAAGGACTCCAAATAATAAAAGCGGAACTGGAAACATTCGAAACAACACAGGAAATAATGAAGGCGAAAAGTAATTGAAAGGGACAAGGAAATGCATTGATAACGACTTAACAGTAGAGGAAAGATTCATCCAAAAAGAATTAAGCAGCATCGCGAGGGAAGAATAAAGTAAAGGTAGCAATGTAAAAGTAAGATACAAAAAAATAGTAAATAACAGAGAAATCTACGATTGGGATAAGGAAGTAATGGGAGTAAAAGCAAAAAATTAGTGAAAAAAAATATGAGTATGGAAGCATAAATCACAAATAGCAAATAGCATATTCCACTTAAACAATGAGTCATCGAAGTTAAATGTCTCCAAAATAACAATCACCTTATTCACACTCTATATAATATTTAGTCTTCACTTTGACAGAATTTGGCGTATGCGACCGTAACCTTTTTTCGTTGCATCGTTGCAAAATTACCTCAATGCTTGATGCATGAATGTATTGCTAAGGAAATTATAAATATTTCTGAAATTTCAGCACGTAATTTAACAATTTAAAAGAGTCCAGTGTTTATCAAGCGGTCAAATTTGCATTACAAATAGTCGATTTTAAAAATAGAAAAAGCCAACACCAAAATGTATTAGTTTGAAAAAATTGAAATTATTTCAATTAAGTTTCTCGTTTGGACGACAAAACTAATTTTCTTTTGAAATTGTATGTCAAAGACAGTTGAATTTAAAGATAGAGAAATTCAATATAAGTTGTCTTTAAATTAACCATAGAATTCATTAGGCCTCTTTCTGACGAGGCGATTAGTTGATTCCACTAGTTGAACGGACGGTTGTCAAGGAGCATACTGATATGAACCCTTTCACACGGAGTCAACTTGTCCGCCTCGGCGCGCGGCGGCTCCAATAGGTCTACAATGACAATCAACTAGTTGAGAGTAAATCAGGTAACTTACAAGGGAACCTCGCGAACTGTAAATCGCAGATTTTGATGAAACTTTGTCAGTTTGTAGACTCCATGGAGTATTAC
Source organism: Protaetia brevitarsis (assembly GCA_004143645.1). Lineage (NCBI taxonomy): Eukaryota > Metazoa > Arthropoda > Insecta > Coleoptera > Scarabaeidae > Protaetia > Protaetia brevitarsis. Next base: position 1,943,085 of record RXPK01000307.1, read on the forward strand.
TCAGGGACGCTTTCCGTTGCTGCGGAACTTCAACTTTAGGGGGTTCAATTTACCCTTGCAATTTGGCCCAAATTTGGTTTTTTCTGAATAACTTTTAAACGGTAAGAGATAGAAAAAAAGTTTCAATGGCGGACTTGTACTGTTTAGTCAGCCCTTTCGGTTGGTATAGATATTTGTATGCAGGGTGTTCTAATAAACGTGGAACAACGTATATTGTGCTTATTTTATCGAATTTCGGAAATCGGTTGCAATGGCCTTTTTTGTGATCAAATAGTCTATAGAAAGGTAATTTAAAAAGTTATACAAGATGTCCACAAAAATATAAATTTTAGCATATTTCCTTATTCTAAGTAGATACTCTGTATACTATTATGTGGCTGCATTGTATGTCGAAAATCAGTAAAAACTTACACCAGGCGCTAAATGGTTATATGTGATAGTTTTTGAGTTACGTGTATGAATGTATGTAAGATTATATTATCCCTGACAGCAGGTAGATGAAAACAATAGGTCACATAGTGCACTAATTGCTTGCTTCTACTATTTTTGGAGAGATGTGAATAGCGAACGTCTCACTTGCAGATATTTTTATTTTATCCGGGAGAATTGGCCAGAATAACTTGGCACACATATCCCTCGGTGCAATGTATATAAGAACCCCAATTTTTATTTAAATTCAGTTCATATAGTTTTGCAGTAGCTAACATGGTTCATATCAATTCAGCAAATATTATTCATCTGCTAATACTTTCATATAATTATAATGAAAACCAAATTACACAAAATAATCCCACTGAAATAGAATTGCATGATACAGTGAGAACTCTAATCGATACAAGTGTTCGCGAAACAACGTTCGCAGTAGAAAGCAGTAGAAACAATAGAAGCATTAGAATTTGAAGATATGGATCGTCCTCAAGTTATTGAAATAGCAGTTGAACGCGAGCCTTCATCGTCCTACGATTTAGAAGATGCTGAAGAAGAGTATGAGGAGACATGCGCTTTGGAAGATGATAATATTACTCCAGATTACAAAAGGAGAGCTGTTCAGTTTTGGACTGATCTGAAATCAAAGCGACGATCGTTAGGTTCTGTAAAAAGCAAATTTAGAAAAGTAACATCGGTTCAGCAGCTGCACAGATGGGAAAAATACATAGAAAGGGGTGGAAGGAATAGGGATAAATGGCTGGAAATAGTAAAACACGTATTATGTAAATTTTCATCAGCTATAAATAAAAACGCCATAGTACACGATATAGACCTGCAGCAGTGGGCGCTAGAAGCAAGCGCAATCATTGGGCTGGAAAATTTCAGAGCATCTAAAACCTGGACTTTGCAATTTGAAAGAAACGATAAAATTACCTCTAGAAAGATAACTAAAATACATATGTTGGCCGAACTTATGGACACGAGAAAGAGAAACTGGAAGCGATGGCTACAAACTTTGTCAATTCTGTAAAACCGTACATCGAAGCATGTGGAGCAGAAAATGTCTATAATGCAGACGAAAGTTGATTATTCTGTCCAATTGTCCCGGATGAAATAAAAATATCTGCAAGTGAGACGTTCGCTACTCACATCTCTCCAAAATTAGTAGAAGCAGCAATTAGTATACTATGTGACCTATTGTTGTCACCTGCCTGCTGTCAGGGATAATATAGTTTTACATACATCCAAACGCGTATAACTCGAAAACTCTCACCTATAACCATTTAGCGCCTGGTATAAATTTACACTGATTTTCGACATACAATGCAGCCACATAACAGTATACAGAGTATCTCCTTAAAATGAGGAAATATGCTAAAATTTATATTTTTGTGGACACCCTGTATAACTTTTTAAATTACCTTTCTATAGACTATTTGATCACAAAAAAGGCCATTCTAACTGATTTCTGAAATTCGATAAAATAAGCACAACATAATCATTCCACGTTTATTAGAACACCCTGTATATAAATATCTATACCAATCGAAAGGGGTAACTAAACGGTACAAGTCCGCCATTGAAACTTTTTTTCTATCTCTTGCCCGTTTAAAAGTTATTCAGAAGAAACCAAATTTGGGCCAAATTGCAAGGGCGAATTGCACCCCCTAAAGTTGAAGTTCCGCAGCAACGGAAAGCATCCTTGAGTAACACTCCATGGAGTCTAAAAACTGACAAAGTTTCATCAAAATCTGTGATTTACAGTTCGCGAGGTTCCCTTGTTAGTTGAATCAACTAAACCGTCTCGTCTGAAACAGGCCTTAAGGTATGGAAAACAATAACAATTGATTTAAAATGGGAAGTCACTACTGACTTCCAGTGTTACAAAACATTGATGGTAGACGAATAGATATATTTTTCATTCTGCAGAAGGGATTTTGATATCGAAGTTTTTGCAAAGTTTGGAACATCCTGTAAGTATATGTATTACGCCTCCAATCTGTCCATATAAATTAGGAATCTGTTACGCACGACTGACAATTAGAAAAGACATTTGTGTAACACGCAACAACGCCCAGGTAATAAATGGTATTCGGGGTGTGCGGTTGACATAGATGTTTGCGAGTCCGGACCTAATATCTATAATAATGTTATCAGCGCCCGTCAGAAATATCGATTCTATATGCCGTTCACCGAAGAGAGAAAAAAAAATTACTTAACATAAATGCCTCTGTTAGGTACAACGTATGTATCGGTATACCAACAAATAAAACTTCAACGCCTGAGGTCCTTGTTCTATCCGAACACCCACAATACAACCGGAATCGAGTCAAGGTCTCCTTTATATCGAAGCTTCTCGGGGCCCGTGCTACTACACATATGCTTAATATAGAGGTTCAAATTCACCTCTTTAGAAATGTCACGCCTTGATTGCATCTATAATTCGGCAATGGGCTCGTTTCGTCAACGAAGGCATTATAGGCGCCTGCGGTAGATCATAACTACGATATATGTGAACCAATACACACGTATGTACTATATCGATTGTGACGGTTAGCAATATTATTCGTTAGATAACGGAACGAGAATGAAGTGTTTTAACCGTGTGTCCTAATAGCGTTTAGTTACTCAATTTTTGAAACAAACGAATTAAAATGCCATTCGTTTTGAAGGCATTGTCAACTTGGTTGGAGCCCAAATATGTCTAATCTGAATTCAACGATCTAAATTGTTTTCTCTTTAGTCAGTAGCTGTACATATTAACGCACATTTGTACGAATATTCAATCAACAGATTACTAATAGAGTGACATATCTTTAGGCACAAGGTAAAGTCACTTAAAGTTGCCGATTTAAAAAATTGCTTACAAATTATTTATTTCCTTCAAGACTGTATTTATATGGGTATATAAATACTTACTTAAATTTATATTATGCACATATATATCCATGGGCAGCCATTATTATGTCCGTGTAAATGATATAATTGGCATCCTACATAATTACACAAAACTTTTCTTATTGTGTAGTCCTAGAGGTAGGTAATTTATTCAAATGATATGCCGCAACGTATGTTAATTCCCCTGTAATTTATTAAGTAATTTAGCCTATACAGGAGTGCAACACGCAGTTCGGTGTTGGAATATAAAATCGTGAATTTTGCGCTGAATACAGGCTGTTATATAAATACATGATGTTTAAAGTTTTACTTCCTGGAGATATGGGAATCTATAATGGTTACATTGTAAAATTATTTTCATATTACATAAGGCGTTCCAAAAGCCCTAAAAGTATCAAAGTTTTGTTTTTTTAAAATAAAACCCCCATTTTTGGATTTTCCAATCAAAATAAGTGTGCATTTTCATAAGATAGGTTTATAATACCTAAACTTTAAGGTTTTTTTTAATTATTTGAATTTTGTAAAAATCAAACCTAACTTTCATGTTTCAAATACAGAGTGAGTTTTTTATATGGCAAAGTTCATTTATTAAGTAACTGTTAGCTGAATTAAAATTTTGATCATTGGAATATATATTGTTGTAACAGCTTCATAATTTGAAAATATTTTTAAGTGCACCGAGTGATCCGTAAGCTTGTAAAGAGTAATAAGATATATTTTTTAAATGGAACACCTATATATAAGTAGCTTATTGTGTTCCATATTGAATTCTAAATATCTTTTGTTATAAATATTTTTTCGAAAACGGCTTAGTTTTCTAATTATTCTCAATTCTCTTTAAAAAATGTCGGAATCGTATCTACGGATTTGTCTTATCCCTTTCCAAACGGTGTAATGTTGGTCAATCAGCTTTCGTTGTGTTACAGTATAAAGTTCTATGCATCTTAAAAGCACATTAGAATTTATAATTTTTATACTGTGTGATCGCAAACCAAGGTTGCAACGGGAAAACTTTAATTGATGAAAACTTGTTTGTTTTAAATGGAACAGCCTGTATTTTTTTTATGGAATCTTACAGCGCCAAATGAGCTTTAAAAGTTTTATTAAGCATATGCTATACCCATCATTACCCAGGGCGTCGCCCTGGATAACGCATTTGATGAATTTGTGCGGCAAGTAAGCATTTTTTGAGCTTCTCCTAGGATATACCATATACCATATCAATTAATTCTTCTTTCGAAAAATCAATTTTTAATAATAAATAAAGCAACAAGTGAAAAATAAACGAATTAAACTGAGTAACAGATATAACAAAATCAAATAACTTGACAGAAATAGCGAAAGAGAGCGAAAAATGTAAGAATAATTACAAGAAGCACATTTACTATTGTTTGACACTTATGCAAATGGTTTTTTTTTTCACAGTTATTGTGATTTATATAATGCAGCTGCCAAAAAAAAATAATTTGAGTAATTTTATGTTATTTTTCATAAAACTTAAAAATATTTTCAAATTATGAAGCTGTTACAACAATATATATTCCAATTATCAAAATTGTAATTCAGCTAACAGTTATTTAATAAATGAACTTTGCCATTTAAAAAACTCACCCTGTACTTAAGAAGTTTTTAAGTATGTAAGCGAAATTTATAGTGAAGTGTAACAATAAACGACATTTTATAACCCAATTATTAAATATTAACAAATTTTCTATTTTATACAGGGCATACAAAAATTAAACCTAATCGAATAAGTGGCTAATAACTTCATTAATTCAAATAGAACCTATTTTTTTAACTTACCAGCAAATACACTTTTTAATTTCCTATGGAATGCTATTTATAACCTAAGGTTTAAGTCTTCGCGTTTCTACAAAATACGACAAATAATCATTTTTGCACAATTAGATGTTCTTTAAATGAAAGTCCTAATGTATCTAGTTGCTATATATTTAGAAATGTCAGATAATTTATAATAGCATTGGGTCCTCCAACAAGTTAAACAAAAAACGACTTACTGTACTTCATGTTTTGTGTTATAGGATGATGAATGCCTAAAGCAATTCAAGATTTGGAATCATATTTGTGAGTAAAACCAAAAATGGATGAATTTGAAATTATCTACTAAGACGTCACAGCTGTTTTGGCTAATAAAAAACTGACATCAGGTATCATTTAATAGTTGTTGGTTAATGTTAAAACATTTGGTATGATTGTTTAATAACTGCGTGATATTACAATACCTTGGACAATTATTAGGGATAGCTTGTAAAAATGCTGACGTAAGTTTTATAAAGCTATTTTTGTTACAAATCAAATAGGTCACAACTTGGAATTAGATCCTGAATTTCAAATAGTTACTGATTAAAATTTATCATCTACTGATGATATTATGATTATAGAACATTTTTCCAACAAATCAAATTGTTTTTACTGTGTAATATATGGAATATTTTCGCCAGCAAAATCTATAAAAGTCGCCATTTTATCACTACTTAATTTATAATGAAAAATTATACAACCGCTAAAAAATATGTATTTACGAGTGAATAAACAAAAACATCTGTGAAATATAAAAAATAATAATTATTTCCTCTATCATGAAAGAAAAAAAATATTTAATCTAATTCCCATATTATATTAAGTATACTTGCAAAAGTGTGTTACAACTTCCTGCTAGCAAATATACAAATATATCGAAAGTTATGCTGCAGGGACACGCACAAGCTAAACGTAAGTAACTACTTAACTCTGTCCTAAAGCCTGTTTGTAATAAATAAATAGTAATTAATGTCACGCTGTAGTTGATCACATTTAAATGCCAATTCTAATTAAGTAATACAATATTAAAATAATGGTCGGCATGCGTAGAAGGTATTCTTGATATTTGAAAGTTGAGAAATGAATATGTATCGGTAATAGGAATTTCACATGTGTGGGCAGTCACATCTTTGTCCACTCAATAGAGAGTGTTGAGACAGCAGTTTAATCTACTGCAGGGATATTTATACACTTTTTGAAGCTTGCGGAATACATAACGACCTCAATTCGTGGAGATTATTCATCGATACGTCAATGACCAGTCTAAAAACAGTTTTACTGCATTATACAAACGTTTACTCTCCCATGACAATGGGTTTTGTTGCTTCTATGAAGGAATATTATGATAACTAACTAAAATTTGACAAAGGAAGTGAAGTAGAAAGATTATTTTTGGAATATTTGCGCGATTTTTCAAATTGTTTCACTCTTTCTGGTTTTTGATGCTCCTGGAGGAAACACCATTCTTTCCTTGTTATCTTTACTATGTTAGAAAACAATAGGTATTATAAGATCTAAAATTAAATAGCTTCAAAATGTTCATATTATCCACGCTTTTCTTAGAGCAAACAAGAGAATTATCTCTTATCAATGTGAATGATTGCATTTTATCTATTAATATTCAGATGCTTATTTCATTTCATGGCAAAATCTAAAAAAACGCAGGTGACGCTTTTTTAAAAAAATCGTCCCTATTTTTCTTATTAGCAATTGCCCATTTTAACTTGCATCAAGTTAAAAGGGTTGCATTATTCATATGAGATGGCAATCATTAGGTACCATGTCATAGCACGCGAAGTTCCAAATATAAATTAATAAAACTCGTTGTCGCGGTCGTTCTGGTTAATGAAGGAGCGTCCTTAAATAGAAAGAAGTGCACCAGCATATATCTTCCAGTGGTAGCAGCTGATGCGTTGAAATACGGGCGCTGATGGCATTAATTATTGACGAATCGGCCTGCGATCTCAATTAAATCAATTGAGGACGCAACTAAGGCTTCACAATGACGAACAGGAGCATATTATACATGTTTTATTTTTAAAATACCGTTCACATTAGCCGAAACGTGTTGATTTACTATAATACATTATTCACCTTTAACATGCATAATGTTATAAAGTTGCTTGAAATTATTTTCTTCTTGTGTAACATATTATTTTATATTAGATTTTGTCAATCAATTTAATGCAATTCAATGTATAAAATGTTACCCAACTATATGGACAATGGATTCTCAATGTCATTTTTGGCGGTAAAATCAGTTTCACCAATATCCACTAATGCAAAACCTAGGTAAACGTATTTATGGAAATATTTAAATTCTCTAGATTTGGCCAACGTTTACACTATTCTGATATTTTGACAGATCTATCGGTGTGCTAGCCAAACATCGCTTGGTATCAAAACATAAATAATAGCAATACATCGTAGGAATTTGCCAAGTTTTTTTATTTGTTTCCGAATTTTCCAAACGAATTAGTGAAAGTTTTAGCATAAGAACATGGATACCTCAAAAAGGACAACTTTGAAACTTTCGAATGTTTTCTTAGTGTACTCTGTTACTAAAATTTATAATTTTAAATTTTTAGCAAGTGCCCGCAATTTCTAATAGTTAGTTCACGAGTTCATATTCATATTCTTCAAATATCTTTAACTGAAAGAAAGGATAAATCTTTGTTTTTTGTAGTATTAAGTCATTGATCCGTTTGCCTCGACCTTTCGAAGGCATTTTTTGTAAGATTATTTATAGTTTGTGGTAGGTGTTAGAATAATCCACAATCGGATTTCGACAGCATCATATGTGGAGTGCCGCAAGGATCGATCCTAGGACACATGCTTTTCATCATGTGTACAAACGAGCTCCTATTAAACGTAGCCGACAAGAGATTTAATTGTATACAGATGGTATGTCGCTATTTGTTCGAGCTCTTAACTCTTGGAACTTCTGTAAAGGTAACTAGCGAAGCAAATAGTTAGTTTAACAATAATATGACAAATAGGGTAGGAAAAAAGCGTATGTTCAATTTAATCTGTTTAGATTGAGAAACTCAATATATCTATAAAATCTGACACGTAGTATTAATTTCTCATTAGTTAAGTACATACATTCAAACTTTACTGGGCCATTGTAACACTTTTGCCTTCTTTTAAATCGTTAAAACATAATTCATAGTTTTTATGATGTCGATTACTAGAACTCTGATTTTTGATACTTTATTTTAGAATGTTATGAAAACATTTATTACGCTTTACAGATGAAATCGTATATTTCAAACCAAGGGAGGAAAGTGCTCTATTGCAGGCCGCAGGCAAATATTATAGCCGAAGGCGGGGTTTGTAATTGCCCAAGGCCTGCAATAGCACTTTCCTCACGTGGTTTGAATACTATTTTTTCCCAGCCAGTCCAATTTTAACTAAATGTCTAAAAATAATAAAGGCCTGAATACTTGTGTGACATGATAGATAGCAGGCTTAATCTGTCAAATATTTTTTGAGAACTGTCAAGTTAGCGTCGTTTTAAAAGTGTTTAATAACAGTTTAATTGGAATTTAATACCTAATAATTTAGCAATTATCTTATAACTGGGCTCAGACTGGGCTGAATGTACTAATGTCATCTATCAATAATGTCACATATTATAAGATGTACAGTTTCGTCATGTCAATGTCACTTGCTTTCCGCCCTAGAGAGGAAAAGTACAACTTTTTTGTCTAGGGAGGAAAAGTACAGCTTTCCTCCCTCAAATGAGGGTGCTGGGAAAAAACATTATATTAAGTAATTTACGAAATGGATATATTAAACTATGCGGGGCATTTACAATTTCTGGAGGAGGTGGTCAAGTTCAAAAGCCTGTAACAAGTGGTATCTTTATTGACTCTGACACTGATGCAGAGCCTTTGACGGAGTTAAATACGAAATACTCTTGATTAAATTGAAAGCTATGGGTTTTAGATGCATTGCCTACGATTGTGTTAAGTAATATTTAGTAAATAGAAAGCAATGTTTTTAGATTGATGAATTGGGTGAAAATCCTTATGGCATCCCTCAGTTCTCAATTTTAGGCCCCTTATTGTTCTTATTATATGTGAACGATATGCCAGAGAATATCCAATATCAGATGGTTTTATATGCGGATGATGCTTCGTATAATAACAGCAAACTCACCTAGTAAAACCATTGTTGAAGTGGGAAATAGTATAAAGAAGCTCAACAAATTGACAGTCATAACCTTGAGTTAAATATTTAAAAAAACGCAAGTTATAACTTTCGAGATGTGGAAGTTCGATGTATGGAGATTGTACTTACGTGGTCCGAAGAGGTTTCTTTCCTGAGAATGACGTTGATCCTTCTATGTCCTGAAATGGTCATATTGATTATCTTGCTTCGAAAATGGCTAGATTTTGGTAAAGTCTGCGTGTAATAGCAAATTGTGTAAAACGCGTAATAAACTCTAGACTGCGGTATGGCGCCATTTTCTGGTGCAACTGTGTAAATGTGGATCGTATTTTTAAATCGCAGAAGTCAAGCATCAGAGCAATTTTCAATCTAAAGAAGAAGAAGACAGTTGTAAATTTCATTTTAAAAATAATAATCTACTTACTTTACTATCTCTGTAAACTTGGGAATGGGCATTATTTGTTAAACATAATTACAAAGACTCTTTTGAAAAAGAATGAATAGAAGAGGCACTTCGCATAAGTGTCTACTGCAACCAAAGGCACATTTAACAAAAGTACTGAAAAATGTTTTGAAAACAGGTAAACAAACTTTGCTACGAAAACACGAAAAATGAGTTAGGCAGTACAGAGCTACTTTTTCGAGATAAAAACATTGGTTAAATCAAATTTTAAATTTATCTTACCGTTTTCAAGATATTAAAAGAAAATAATTTTTCTTCAATTTCTATTTTACGATATAACTTTCTTATTATTTAAAACTTAAATAATTTAAATAGTTTTCATACATTTCTTTATTTGGAATTTGGATATGGAATTTACTTTCTAATAATCCTTCAAAATTTTTAGTTAGGACGTCATATTATTTTTCTTAAATGGGAATCATAGTAGGCTATATTATAATTAAATAACTAATTAACTAAAAACATCCATATAACACTCTATGTTTATTCTAAATATTAACAAAGTTATATTAAATTATATATTGCGCTTGTAGATTTCTGATAGATTTCTACTGTGCCATGGGGTACGACAGATCCATGGGAAAAATCAGAGTGCCATGACAACCGAACAAAATAATTGATATTTATTTCCCCTGTCAAATTATAAGCGTCAGCTTATTTTTTTTTGTTAAGGGGAATATTTTGAATATTGAGGAGATATTACACATATTCTATGCTTCGCTAATGAAATAGTAGTGTGCCATGAATGTTTATAGGATTACTGTCATAACCTTCATAAAGTTAGTTGTGCATTAAAGGCAAAATCTGTGGGGCGTTTTCAATAAAAAAATAATTTAATATTCTAAAAAAATACAAAGAAACTAGGAATCAAACAAAACAAGTTAAATATAATTGGGAAGTAAAATTTTAATCATTTAAACTGTCGCGCGGCATTTGCAATGTAGGAGAAAAAATATAAAAACGTGGGGTCTAAATTTAAAAAGAAAAAAAAATCTTTGAGCCTATGCAACTGCTTGCTCACTGAAGACAAATTTTAGTGAGAAATACTCATTTATAAGAACGCTATCAAGAAAGTGAGATCGGTAATACGTGAATAGCACGTCGCCACAGATCGCAACTCTCCGAACATCGCATACAATATTCAATTATAATGTCAAGTAACGAGTTAATTAGAGTATTTATAAAATTTTCAGACGAATCAGGATGCGAGGCTGACATGGCAGAAGGCGGCGCCGAAGAGGAGAGTGGTGACATGCTGGGGCCCGCGATAGCACCGGTCCACCAATCTCCATCTGCTCTCAACGTCAAGGCAGAGGTGAGTCCAATTGATGTTGCGTCTGTTATAGTATAAGTACGCCCGTTGTTACTATCGCTATCTTTTACTTGTGCGGTATCAGCGCGTGTGTATAGTGCGTACGTATAGAAGTGAACGCACGGTTTAATGTATTCTATAGACTCCGCGCGCAATAAGTATCTGCCTTTTATAAAGCGGGATTGCCGAGAGCGTCGCACAGCGAACTGAAACGAACGAGTTACACGGTGGAAGCTACTACGGTTTTACGTAAGGATCTCTACGTGAGTAGATGTGCGTATGTGAATATAAGAGGCGTGTCTTGCATTGTTGTGCAATTTAACTACTTGAACAACATTAAATCAACTTGTTTTAAAATATCAATTTTTATATGAATTAGAAATAATTATTAGACGAAAGAGTATGTATGTTGTACTAGCATATTGCAAATATGCGAAGTTATCTTATTATTAAAATGCGGTGAATTCTATTATCTTCGTAGGAATATGCTGAGCATGTCTGTCAATCTAAAAATTTATTTTAACACGCGTCACATGACCGCTGGTATGGTGGCAAATACTATAGGCTACTGAAAAGTGCTCCCGATGCTATCGAATTGGAAACCCATACAAAAGTTACGGGTTATAAAGGTAATGACCTGTACAAAATTTCAGCCCTGTACAACTGATAAGGTGCTTGATAGAAACTATTAATAAAATAATTTATTTAATAAGTACTCCTATTTAAACAAAAAAAATTGTCACACAAACAATATTTATTCTAATTCTAATTATAGAAATATAGAATAATCTAATTCTAATACAGATAAATAAGATAAATATATTCTTAGAAATACAGTTTAATAAATTCAGAATTAATACATATGACTCTATTTGCAAGCCTGCTACTTACCTAAATCTAAACCAAGGCAAAGACGCACTACACAAATAGAAGGTCAGATTTTAGACTCACAATTAGTAAACCGGGATTCATCAATTAACACTAGAGAGTTAGCAGTTGCAATAAATATCCTAAGTTACAGACACGGAAAGAAAACATTCCGCACCCATATCACGTTGCAAAAGTTTAACCTCTTTATGAAAACGACATCATTCTTCCACTGGATTTCTGCAACACGACTTGCTGAAGACATTCTTTGAAGCAATGGATGCATATTGAATAAAGTCTTCAATACTCGCAAATTTCACTATTGGGCAGAGAAAAATTCACACCGTTTTTGTGAGTATGGTTATCAAAAAAGGTTCTTTCTTATCGTTTGGTTAGGCATAATAGTTTATGCAGTTACTGAATCAATTTACCTTCCGGCCCGTCTAGATACTACTAAATACTTCAATGTTTTGGAAGAAGTTATAGATGTATGTATGTATATTATGATGAGGATGATATTTCACTGTGACCTAAAAGATCTATTGTGTCCCTTATTCTTGCTGTTTTACAGCTGGCCTTCCAATCCTATTCCTTCGGTGTAAGATATCAAAAGGCCCCGGGTTAGGTAAGTCTCTCTCTTCGAATTTGCATGCTCTCAGGTGCAACGCCCTTGAGTTGCACGGTACTACATAATTTGAGAGGAGATGGGTGGGTGTTTCATCCTGTTCCCCACAAAATCGATATTCAGATTCCTTTGTGAATCCAAGCGTGCTCAGATGTCCTTTCAGCTTACAAAGGCCTAAAAGTATTCCTGCTAATATATGAGCATTATTCTTGCTCAGGTTGACGCATTCTGTAAACCTCTTCTGTTTATAGGTTGCTAGAAGAGTTTTACTTTGCTCCATTCCCTGGAGATTTCCCAATAATAAGATTGTCTCTGCTCCATTTATCTTTTCAATTCCTTCAGTATTGTACTGCTACTTATCTCGCAAAATGGTTCAGACCCTACAAACGGTATTCCAGCCCCTCTTTTGCAAGATTATCCACTATCTCGTTTTCCTCCACTCCTATGCGACGCGACACCCACAGTAGTGTTACTTTATTTTTTCTTTTGCCTAGCTCATTTAATTGCCCTAGGCATTCCCATATCATCTTGGAACTGATTTCACATGATCTCAGTGCCTTGATGGCTGCTTGACTATTAAGACATAATGGTAATCTCTTTTCGGTAATTTCTGTCAATATTGAACTGAATGCATCTTTAAATAGTGTGTATTTCCGGCTGGAAGATATTCGGGTATTTCCCAAACTTTCGAAATACTTGATTTTAGGCCCATATATTCCTATTCCAGTTCCCTCTGCCGTTTTAGAGCCATCAGTGTACCATTTGATGGCATTTCTATTCAATTTCATGTTCCCACTTGCTTTTGTTACTAAGCTTTGTGGTGCATTCTTTCAAAAAGTTGAATTTTTGTGACAAGTCATCCCGGAGCATGTCCCAGGTTGTGAAAATGAACTGACTTAACTATATATTTCGAATCAAACGTTTATTTATACCTGCTATGTTGTATATATTCGTTATGTAATTATTAAACAGTACAAAATATTTTGTAGACTCAATTCAGTGCATTTTACTTAAGTGACTTACCGTATTTCTTTAAAGTAAGTTTTTTCATACATGGGAAAAACGATTGGTACAATTTTTTTATTTCAAAATACAGCATAATTTAGTTATGATAACCAAATCATTCAATTCATCGTATCAAATTTCGAATTTGAATAAATATTATATTTTTTTTTTTTTGTTTTAACAAAGCATTTGTTTGAGCGAACAGCTAGAAGTATTTTGCTTTAAATAAACAAACTCCATCGATTTAACAAAACGCCATGATTATTTTTGATGGAAATAAAAATGAATCGGTTATTTAAAAAAGTTCTTTTAAGTTTAAATAAGTTACCTGCATATCAATCACATTTGGAGGACATATGGTTAAGATGTTGTAAACGCCAAGTGTTTGCCCCATGTATTGGGGGTGGTTCGCAAGGATCACCTTACCAGAGTAGTATGCAATGAAGGGAGTCGTTCTTTCAATTATCACAGCTCCTATAAGAGATGTTTAGTTGGCAAATATTGCAGACTAATATGTTATAATCATTGTGTCACGCTATTTGTGCTAAATATGTTAATATATAATATAAAATGGAGAGAGGACTGTTATAAGAAAATAAAATAGGGTATTTATGTTAATAACTAACATGTTGCGCCATCTTATGTGTATTTTTTGCATTAGTTCACGTTATGAAATTTGAGGGCCGTGGAAATGATCTTAAATTCAAGTTTTATTTTCTCCACTGGTTTTCATTTTGTATTTTGAATTTTTCTGGTATATGTACATAGTATATAAATTTAAATTTTTACTTATTTATCTTTTCATTTGTCTTATTTCTTAATATAATTGTAATTTTTAATTTCTTGATGGAACGAAATTATTATCTTCTCATTTACATAAAAAACGCAAAACAAAAAAATCCGTTTATTGACGTTTCGGGTTTGTATACAAATGCTTTATCCCATATGATAAGAATATGACGTCCATCTGACAACTGTTAAAGGAACGTGTTAGAATAAGCGTATTAATATCTCGAAAAACAACGTTATAATGCCTATATCTACTTTCCTAGTAGAATCTTTGCCACAAAATATATTCGGTTTTTACGTACCACGCATACATACATCTTTACTTCGTCGGTAAGTCGGTACAATTCATTTTTATTGGGTAGTATAATATGTAACTAATAACGTTATAAACGTCTAGTAAAATCGCTTATTGAAATTAATATTTATAGCGGCACTTAGAATTTTAAAACCTATTTTTCGACTTCATTACCACAATCGCTAAGATATCTACTGGAGGCCCGTGGTATTGCGCTCGAATGGTCAGCAATATTTTACGCTAATGTAGACAACTCGAGGTAAACAATACAAAGTCCAGTGGCGCTTAAAGCATCAAAGTTGTTTTATGGTCCTGTCCGGGCTATAAATTCGCCCTAGTGCCGGTGGCGTAGCCACTGTTTGGGGAAGCAACTTGCCCGTATAATAGAAAGGAACGTGCCCAAAATAAATGTCCCAATCCGTTCTTTTTTTTATTCGAGAAACAGTTAAAATCGCTATTTAAGTAAGGATGTGCTTATTTACATAATGTTACAAGCTTATGTTTTGTCACTACAGCAATTAACTGTCAAAATAATCGATATAAAATTAAATATGAATTTGAGGTCTTCGAAAATGAATGTGTTTCTTGATTTTTTAGAAATTCAATGGCATATGTATTTATGTTAGGTAGTACATAAGCAAAATAATTGTTTTTAACGAAGAATCGATTAGTTCCCGTTAACTTATCTACGAAGAATGTGCATATTTAAAGTGTAATTTTACTTTGAGTAATGTTGGCAACTTTGGATCCGTCATCTCCGGGGAGAATTTACTTTGGAATGTAAAATTGCATTAGGCACTTGTAATATTCAGACAAAAGCATAAATGCTATAGTCGCATAAGCTAGTGAAATCATCCCTTCGACATACATTCGACGAATATTTTTTTCTGAAGTAGCTTTATATGTATGTACTAAAACTGAATCCTAGAAAGTCTTAACTTTCTAATGTTTATAGCTTTCGAGTAAGTAATTGCTAAGAAGAAAATAAAAAAAATATTTTCACTAACCTATGTAATATTTTTTTTGAACTCCTAGTATGTTGTAGTAGTAACCGCTTACGTCAAATAGAAGAGTAGAAATCATCTCCGACAGCCGGGCTGCTTTCAAAGCTTTGCGGTCTGTCAGATTTGACTTTGAGGTGGTACAGGAGTGCCACAGAAAACTTAAACAGCTGGCGGAACATCTAAATGTTACATTGAGATGAGTGAGGTCACTCGGAGATCAGAGGCAATGAAATAGCTGACACGTTAGCAAAGGGCGCCAGCGAGCTGCTGTTCTTAGGTCCAGAACCGACGTGTGATAGCTCATATGGCAGCATCAAAACGTTTGTCAGGTCCCAATTTGCTGCTAGGCACTCCTCTTTTTGCAGTGGACTCGCCGGCGCTAGACACTGTAAAGCCTTAGGGCTTCAACCGAATGAGGAAAGATTCCGTAAGGCAGTTTTTATGAGCAGGGGCTCATTGAGATTACTCATAGGGATCTTAACTGGGCATTGCACATTAAATAAACACATGTGCCGCATGGGGCTAGTGAACTCTCCCCTGTGCAGGAAGTGTGGAAGTGCGGGGGAAACTCCTGCCCATCTTCTTGTCAACTGCTGGGGATGCGTCGGTTGGACGAAGTAGTTACTAAGTTAACTCTCAGCCAGATTGCGCACCTTTATGATAGGGTGCGACCTAAATCGGAGGGCTAAAATGGGCATGGGGGCACAATCGGTCTTTCTGGCCAAGTTGCCTCCCGCGCTTATACCCGCCCATGGACAAAAAAAATGTTGTAATAGTTGTCTACAGTGATTATCTGTGGTTTTTTGATGATCCTAGATGTCCCCCAAGTAAGCCAAAAATATAAGCAAATATTTTAATAGTGTTGTTTTTATATGTTGCTCTTTGGGAGCACCCATGATTTTTTCACCAAAATTTCACATTTCCGAACAACATGCACAAATTGCAACTCGATACAGAGGCTATAACATAGTATAATAAAAGAATATATTTTATCTAATGATACACATGTGGTAATAGGTGATCCAGTTCGAGTTTCCTGTAATGGCTACATTATAAATTAGACAATTTTCATTAATGTCACGTGTTTGACAGATCCAGAGTTTGAAAGATTCCATTTAAGTTAATTGGTCACTCAACTATTGCTAGACCCGTTAAAATTTTTCAATTGTTCCACAGCAATAACAATTTCATGCGAACTGTGTATCGACTTCTATGGGATGATTATGGTGAATCTATTTGGGGGGAGGAGAACCCCACAGCTAGTAGCTACATACAGAAGCCGCTCTCAAAGATGATAGGCCTAATTAAGAGGGCAAAATTAGAGAGCGTCCTCTAGGAAAAAAGGGGATCACAATAGATCTGAAACGGTCGCGGTGAAACAGGTCTATAGGCCACCCCAATCCTAATCTAATCTAATCTATGGTGAAT
The DNA here is from genome assembly GCA_004143645.1 of Protaetia brevitarsis. Taxonomy (NCBI): domain Eukaryota; kingdom Metazoa; phylum Arthropoda; class Insecta; order Coleoptera; family Scarabaeidae; genus Protaetia; species Protaetia brevitarsis. The sequence continues at coordinate 1,960,197 of RXPK01000307.1, forward strand.
CTAACCGTCCTACTGAACGAACATTTCGTTATATAGTGAAAAATTTTCAAAAGACAACAAGGAAACATGGGGGATAGACTGGGTCATGCACATCATTATGACGCTTATTCACTCGAGAGTGTTGATGCTGTGAGCCAGGGTGTGGCTGAAGACCAAGAATTATCGAATCGTTAGCGTTCACAGGCTTTGAATCTTTATTACGGCTCCCTTTGGCGCTATTTGCCGTTAAAGAACTTGCACTTATACCTCTATGAAATTCAGTTAACACAGGAATTGAAGCTCGAAGCTCATATAAATTAGTATTATTGGAGCGAGATGTTGATGTTTTGATTTTTCGAGGATTTTCTTTTTTCTCTGATGAGGCATACTGCCAACTTTCTGGGGTGTTAATATGTACAAATACCGGATACGGGAAGAGAAAAATCCTCACGTGATATACGAGACACCATTGCACGCCCAAAGACTAATAGTAAAAAAAATAAAGGCCAAAAGCTAGAAAACTGTGAGGTGAATTTTTGCAAGAGCGTATATAGTAGATTAGATTAGATTAGGATTGGGGTGACCTACAGACCTATTTCACCCATGACAGTCTTCTTTTGCCCTCTTCCGAAGATTTTTAGGAATTGTTGTGGATGCCGGCTTGGGGTGGGCCGAGCACGTTAGCAGCTCTCTAGGAGCTTATCATCTTCTTGCTATGTATGCTTCATCTTCTTGCTATATATGCTCTTAGAGTCACAAGATAGAATATTAGTGAGCATATTTCAAAAACAGTAGGCTCCCTTTGAGTTACGCATGAGATATTGTCTTCTTTAAATTAGATTAGATTAGATTAGGATTGGGGTGGCCTATCGACCTATTTCACCGCGACTATTTCAGATCTATTGTGATTCTTTTCTTCCTAGAACACGCTCTCTAATTTTGCCCTCTTAATTGGACCTATCATCTTTGAGAGCGGCTTCTTTGTGTGGCTGCTAGCTATGGGGTTCTCCATGCCCATTGTTAGAAACCTTGTCCTCGCCAGGCCGTCACATTGGCACAGCACATGAACTGGTGTTTCTTCCTCATCTTGGCAGAATCTGCAAGAAGCGTCATCTACCAGGTGTATGTTGTACATACGCCTATTTGGTCTACAGTGACCAGTCAGCAGGCCTGCTATCATTTTGACGTCTTCCTATCTTTACACAAATCAAGTAAATTCAGGCCTCTGTTCCTTTAGAAACTCTTGCCCGTCTCTGTTCCGATGATTTTTGTCACCACTCTCTGAACTGATTATGCATCCATTCATTGATGGATTTTTTAATTTGCAATTTGGTAGCGCCAAAAGAAATGCCAGCTCCAATGACCTTGAGGTACCTCGCCTGACCAGCTAGTGCGTCGCCTCATTCCAACTCACGCCCGAGTGGTTAAGAACCCAGGCCATTGTTTAATTCCCTTTGGGTGCCCAGCTCAATTAAGATACTCACGTAGTCTCACACTTATGGAACTAAACGCTTTAAGTATGACTGATTGTCAGAGAAGATAGTGACACTTTTACCTGACTCGGTCCATCTTTCTAATTCCTCTGACACAAAGGTGAATTGCAGCAACTTCAGCTTGGAACACCGTCATGTCTTTGCTGAAGCTTACCGAAAGAGCCTTATTAGGCTTCTTTGAGTGTATTCAGCCCCGACGCCTAGTCCGTTTTAGAGCGCTGTGTATACCAGTTTGAATCGCGCTCTTACTAGATATTTGGAATAAGATGGAGTGTAAATTCACCAAGCTTTCTTATAATGTATGGATTACCACTTGATTGCGTTGGATATATCTTATTGTTGTTTTTAAAATGGAAAAAAAAAATCGTCGATGCAGCTATAAAGCAACTATTTGTTGTTAAATTTATAGCACCTGCACGCCCGCATACATATTTTACGATCACAACCCACTGGCATTACGGAATTTGTTAATCAACGAATTTAGCATTCCCTTTCCTATTGGTATTTGCATAGAAATACGAACGAATAGACGCATCAGCGGCTATAACCGAGATTGGAAGATTTGGAAGAATCGGGCGCAAAGCGGGGTTAACGCGTCCGAAAAAAATCCCCATATTTATGAACAATGCGTGATGAAAAATAAGCAATGAATTGTCGAAATGTAATAAAATTGATGTACGATTCGGATTTTGCGTTGCATCGCGACAAATGAAGGGCCCGCTGACGTTTCGACCTTCCAAAATTACGCATCCCGGCTTGCGAAATTAAAAAACATTTCGCCCGTTAATTGGCAATATTCGCGATAATTAATACGCAAGATTTATTTTTTTTTTTTCGTACTTTTATTGCATGCGGAACGTTTCGTGTCGAAAATGTCGGAAATGGATTTTCGGGTTTATTTTTTTTTTGCGACAGTATTTTCACCGCTCGTTTTTTGCACGTGGCAAAAATTTTAAAATAATGATGAAATAAACATTCCGTTACTGCAGTCATCTGTTGTTTACGAAATTGCTACATTTTATGCATATACCGGATTTTTCCATAAAACGGGCTCTTCTTATAACTTTTTAAGTATTTGCAACATAGAAATAAAATGTTATATTTGGCCTAGTTGTCCTTAGAATCTTATCTCAGATGTTTTATAAAAAAAAAAATATAAATTGATGCTCAATACTGAATTTCTAAATTTAATTTTTCGACTGCATTTGAATATCATAATACAACATTAAATTATATGATATTGAAATATGAAATGAACGATAGGTTTGATATGGATGAAAAGAGTAAAAAAGAAGACTCATTTTTTTCCCATTCAACAATATATGTAGTATATGATAACTAGTTTCGGCTACTTTCGGCTATCCTCAGATTTATATTTGGCCATTTATTTGACAATTAACTTATTTAACGTTGATCTGAAGATGGCCGAAAATAAGTTCTATGTAATTGGGGACTCATTAATATATTTAATTTTAGGGCTTGCAGCAATAGAAAGTTGAATGCACTGCGTGTTGCCTGCTGCGGTATATGAAATTGAATATCGAGCAATAAACCAGGCGTCTCAATATGTGAGTGAATAATATTATAAAGAAACTTAACGTCATTCCGTTTGCGACGAAGTTCGGGAGAGTAAATGTAATATAAAGTTAGTAATGTATTGTGATCGAAGCCTTGTATGGGGTAAGGGTGATAGGATTTAAAATAGAGAAATTTAAGCAATCGGCGTTGAATTTTTTCAAGTGAATCGGAATGAGATTTATAAAGCGGAGCTCAAACAACAGATGCATATTCAAATTTAGAACGACAAAGGCATAATAAAGTGGCATAATCGCTTCAATGTTTGTACAATGTTTCGCATTTCTTAGTATAAAACCCAAGACTCGGAAAGAAGCTGATGAAGTGTTATTTATGTGATTTAAAAAAGTGAATTTAGTCAAAGGTAACACCCAAGTCATTAATTGAGAAACATCGGAGAATAATTACACCATTGAAATGTAGTTATAAGTAATTATATTGAGCTTGCGCGTGTAAGTAACAACATTGCATTTGGAGATGTTAACATGAAGTTATTAGTGTCGCACCAAGTTTGGAGAAGTTGATTTGCTGTTGAAATTGCTGTACTCATTCACATGACTACTCTTAGCGTAAATTTTGAGATCATCCGCGAAAAAGAAGTTTATTACCGGTTAACTGAGAGCAAAGATCATTAATAAAAATAGCAAAGGCCAATGATGCTACTTTGCGGAACACCTGAATTAGCAATGAAGATCTGAGATCGATTACCTTTATAGGAAATATATTGTTCTCTATTAATCAAATAGGTCGAGAAGAATGATACTAGTGATGAAATTAAACCCACATTAGACAGTTTGGTCAGTAAGATTTTATGATCTATATGGTTAAGAGCCTTCTTTCTAAAGAATGATTTTTTATAATATAATAATTTTTCTGTGGAAGGCATATCACGCATCATTTACATTTTTATTAAGTAAAGAAAAAACCAATTGGTGCTTCATAGGGCGTTATATAGACCAACGTAATTAGCCGAATTGAAATTGTATATTTTTCTGGTACGGTTAGGTGACAATGGAGTCATATGCTCAAAATGCCAGGAGATAGAGATTCGAGAACCGGATGAATCTTGTAAGTGACTAGTGGGCGTTCATTCATCATTCATTTCATTAAGTTAGGGTGGGCACCTAAAGTCCTGGCACTTGAGTTAGGTGCTCATTGTATCATCCCTATTAAGTCTCTTATTTCCACTCGAACAGCTTGGTGTTCACTATAAAGCCCAGTATCTTGCCCAGTGGAAACTTAAGAACCTTCGAGGGCTCCAATAGATCTCCCCAGAAATATTTTTGCCTGAGTACCTTCAATACCTCACATGTGCAGAATACATGTAAATTCATTTCCTCCTGTAGCTCGCATCTTCTGCACCACGGTTCACTTACTCGGCCTGTGTTGTGTAGATGCTTTTTCAGGGGTCAGTGTCCAGTTAGCAACCCAGTAATGGTTTTAGCGTCTTTCTTGCTGCGCCTGAATAAGTTATCAGAGAATCTAGCATCCCCATCCTCGCTTTGGTATAGAGTTGACCTTCAGTCGACCTCCATTTCTTTGTAATTTCTTTATCTAATCAGGTCCAGATCTCCCTCCTTGCAGAATCCTTAGTAATCCAACATACGGGCTCTGGACCCATGAAGAGTCTTTTAGAGCATCCTCATTTCCCGGCACCCAAATCAGAGACACCGTGTAGTCTCGTGCCAGTGTATTGAGAGATTGTTTGCAATCTCTAACTAGTTTTGACCTAGTTACGAAGTTCGAGACTGCCTTGATGACAGCCTGGCTGTCAGTCATTATATTAATTTTCCTCCTCATGTAGCCCCCCTTTGCAATCATTTCTGCGCAAGCTGCAAGGCCTAATACCTCTGCCCGAAAGACCATTGTATGCTTCCCCAGGCTTAGGGATACTCTTTAATTGGGGTTAGGCCCACAAATACCGGCTCCTGTGCCCTGGTAGTGGGCATTCGTGTCTTTGACTAACTACAAATTCCACATTAGCTAATATTAAATCAAGTAATCTCTTGTTACAGTTTAATTCGGTATTCATTTGCTGTAAATTAAGGAAATACATGAAATTATTTACGATTTGATTCTTACTGTATCCAAAGTTGTTAATATACTGGGGTACATTAAAATCGCCCAAATTAATTATTTTATCTCCATACTGTATGTTTAGTAATTCCAACTCGCTCATTGAATAGCTCAAATGTGGTGGTACTAATATTAGGTGGAGCATAAACAACGAACATGCAGATTTTACAGTTATCTAAGCATACTTTACAGGCGATTACATTAATATCATATATGGTATTTCAAAGTTCTTTAGTTGAATGTTTGGGTTTTTTTTATTCCTTTGAAAACCTTTCTCCCGTTAGGTGTATGGTCATTCCGAAGGTGAAATCAATTTCTTGTCCTTATCTTCTCTCTCCACTTCTTCCAGTCTTTTGTCATTTCTCTTGCCTCATGCCAATTCTTTTCTCTCTCGGTCAATGCTTCACTTATCTCATCGTTTCATGTTCTTCTTGGTCTTCCTCCTGGTTTTTTTCCCAGGTATTTTAATTTCATAAATGTTCTTAGTTATTCTTTCTTCTGACATTCGACAAATATGTCCATACCATCTTAGCTGTCCTTCTTCTATTTGCATTTGTATTGGTATCATTCCTAATTCTTCCCTTATTTTCTCATTTCTGATTTTATCTCTTCTCGTTTTATTTTGAGTTATGCATGGAAACTTGCCAATTTTCAAAAATTCATTAAAAATAACGAAAGCAATGATTGCAAGTTTTTTGATTACACATGAAGAATATTGTTGGTGCGTAGGTACTTTCAATTCCTCTCCGCAGTTTATCACGGACACCTGTTCTTCTAAGACTTTTCATATTTTTTGGTATTCCATCAAATACTTTATGCAAGTGCTAAAACTACCATGTAGATTCTTTTATCTTTTGTTTTTTCAATCACTACTATCTATTACTATTATAGTAATGACGTTTGCTTTGATATTACAACAATTATTCACTGGACTTTACGTGAACTTATCTAACAAACATATAACTTTAAACACAGTGTTTCAGTACTCATCCTGCAGGCATGTACTTATATATAGTAGCAGCTCTGTTTATTTGGCCTGTCCGGCGGGGTCCGACAGTGACCTGGGAGATGGATGTCGGACCGCTCGGCCCTGGGGAACATCCCGAACCCGCACTAGTGTAATTTCACGGTACCTTGCACCTCAAACCCTGCGCCCATTCGCTCCGATGCCGCCGCTACTTGCTTACTGTGTTTGTAGCCGCTAACTTCACAAAGCACTCAAACGGTCAGATTAGTGATTTATATGAATGAAATATGAGTTCAATTACAACGAAACGTCCACTTTATCTCTCTCTCTATCCTTCCGAAAGACCGGCGCTTCTACGCGCGGTTAATACTTACGATACAGTAAATAGAAGCGCATTTGGAAAGATACCGGGTTACGTATACCTATTTAACATGCGCGCTCTTCCATCGACGTAGGAATCCACGGACTTCATTTGATTCGGTCCAACGTGGATACGGGGGACAACATCAATTTATTTATGCAGTCGCACAAAGCATTTCGATAGCCTCGCCACAGCAAATTCGTCATTTATATGTTAATGGAGTTACTTCGGTCTGGGATCTCGTTGAGTTTCGCACCCCGCACAAACGCATTTAGAACACTTGTCGTATGTCATCAGCATTCTACGAAGAAGATTATTGGACGAACGCATTTTTGCAGAGGTAGGTCCTGAGTTAGTACTTGCAGTGAGGAGAAAGAAACGCACAGGTATCCCGTAAGGGCATATCTTGACACCAATGATGTTTCTATCGTTCACTAACGTTACTAAAGCAACATTCTAAAATATGAGGACTACAAAACGGCTATTTTGAGGTTAATTTTTTATCTCATTCGTGCAGCTACGTTTCCTACGATCTAACCTTCAGCTCCTTCAGGCTAACATTACTATTGGAATATATTTAATAAGAATTAAGGTGAGGAGGATGCTGTATGCGTACTGCAAAATTTTCATAAAAATTGGTTGCGTCTTCGAAAAGCTTATCTTTTACTTCGTGTATAATTTGTCTGTTGTTTCTTCAGTTTTTTTTTACATTTTAATGTATAAGTAGGTTTTCCAATTTTTATATTTTGTAAAGAATGATACGTTACCGATGATGATAAGATGCAGCAAATCCAACTTGCATTAGTTTTTTCACGTGGCTGTGAGAAGATTATTGATTGTCGATAAAATAACATTAAATAAGAAATACGTATTTTTTTGCACGATGTGTATAGTGGAAATCTAATAATTTACTAATTTTATATTACCTTACATTCTGCACTATTTTAATCCTTATACTCTTTCCATTCTTTTGAATTTTATTTATACATCTACACAAATCTCTAGATATCTTGGACATTACCGCATTTACTACACACAAAAAAAAGTAATTACTCAATTAGAATATAAATACATCAGATCGAATATAACATAACTTTCTATATAAGCAAGAAGATGATGTATTTATACTGAAAACAAAATTTGTTCAGTTTTCCAAACCCGTGAATTTGTTAGACGAAATATTTTTTTAGTTAAAATGTAATCAATATACTAAAATCATTATGAACATATAATATTTTCACCACAAAAATAATTATTTTAGATTTGAGTAAATAGATTTAGAAACTATCATATTTATGCCTTAATAATTTATGTACATTTGATAGAATTATATAAAAGTATTATTTGAAGTACAGCCACTATTTGCTTCCAAAATATAAGTATATTGAACTGATAATACTTACCTGCTTAATCTAAGCATTTCTACTATTCAGTGGTAATAATTACCTACTAATTTTGTGTCTGTAACACCAAAAAAACCTCAGTAGGGGAAAATTAATAAATAAAGAAATATTATGTAATTAAATAAATTTACTGTCATACTTTATAGTTTTACAATGTTTGGGAGAAGGTAGCGTAACGGGGTACTCCAAGAGTGCGCAGGTGATATTGATGCGTAGAGGTATAGATATTATGCGTATCCGTCGTTGCGACCGGTGTTCTTGGGATACGTCCCACTCAATGCCTAGGCCTGGTATCTAGTCGGCGTTGGTTACTGATATAATTTCAAACAGTATAATAATTTGCTGGTATTACCTACTGAAAACTAATAACTAGAAAATACCTACATATGTTTGTTAATGTACACACCTACTATGTTCATATATTATCGATACAATGGCGCTGACTCTAAGTATTATTTCAAAATTTTTTAAACCAGTAATCCTTTAATATTAGATAACACGTATGTACTTACCTTCGAATATTTTAATGGTAGCATCTGTGCATCAGCCCAATTCCACCCCATTCTCTAAGTAGCTGTGAAACGGCTGGGGTATCCATTTAGATTTACTTACACTCACAACCAACAACACTGCTCGTTGGTCAATCAAAAAGTGACGCCAAGTAAAGTGTATGTATATGCAAAACCCCCTAAACCCCCCTAAAAAAGAGCGAACCAATGACAGATAAGTTTTAGTGCAATAAATGGTGGGGTAAAATTCGTTTCAAATGTTTCAATATTATGGTAATTTCAATTTGATACTTCATGTTTTTAATACAAAATATTTAATAATTTTATATAGTAATTCATTATACCAAACGTATAAGGGATTTTATTTTGAATCTACAGACTTTGTCACTATGATTGCATAGATTTATTCCTTACAACACTAACAATGTTGATTTGGAGGAAGTATACTTCAATGCAAATATTTATACTATTTGTTCTAAGAGTATATTGTGTTTTCAGAGAATTTACTCTTATGTTCTAACCAACGAGATTTAGTTCATGTAAATATATATTAAGTTTCGATTTCTGAATAAATAAAAATATTCAGATCGATAATAGATTTTTGTGTTATTTATTTTACCAAAAGATTTCTTGCATAATTGTTTTATGTAGAAAATAGTACATATCAAACCAGGAGAAGAAAGAAATATATTACAAAACTAACCGAAAGCGAGGTTTGTAAGTGCCCAAGGTCTGCGAGAGCACTTTTTTGCCGAGATATGAATACATTTTTTTTTCAGCTAGTTCCATTTTAGCATAATATCGAAAAACGACTAAAAAAATTAACCCGAGATAATGGTAAATTTAAGTTGTAGATATTAGTAGGTGTAATCTGTCAAAAGTTTTTTCAAAACTCTGAACCGTTTTCTATAATTTATGTAACTGTTTAATTATAGTATTTTATTTTTTAATTTTATTTTTTTTATTTTATTTTATTATTATTATTATACCATTTTACTTTTGTTAAACTGGTATTGACGCTTTCCATACAATTTTTTGTAAAAAATGGAACGAAGCAAGCAAAATAAATAAAAAAAAAAAAATAAATTATAATAAATAGACTAATTTGATTAAAATTTATTATCACAAATTCAATTATAGTCATATCCGCATATAATCTATTGCACTCAAAAATAAATGTGTATTTATTCTGATGTCATTTCATGTCATTTATATGCATATTAAGTTGTGTGAAAGTTAAGTTAAATATCTGCAAGCCTGAATTAATAAATGATTACTAATATTTTTGGATTTTGCGGTCAAATATTTTAATTAATTGATCTCCTAAATTTATTGAAAGTGTATTTGACAGATCTGTCCACATCTAACATGTATCTACAGTTTTATAATAAAAATCACTAAATTGACTTTTCCGCTGTAGAGCAGGAAATAAGCTTTTCATTCCGCAAATGACGCAATATGACATACGAAAAATGCAACTTTCCTATGCATTGTTCCCATTGTATTTAATCTTGTATTTAATTTTATGTGCAGCAATTTCATTATAATTTTATACTAATTCAACCGGTAAATCACCTTACCTTTTATTCACCATATTCTAATAGTTATTTTGTTAACCTGAAGAAGACTAAACTTAGGTCGAAACGTAGCTGTATGAATTATTCCATACAAAAAGTTAAAGAATCTAGCTCAAGGTAGCCGTTTTATTGTCTGCAAGTATTAAGTATTCAAGAATAAATTTTGTATCAAGAAATTAAATTATATGTAGAAATAGATTGTAAACATGATTGAAACACATTATTTTGTGTACATGAACAAACAGATTGCGCAAGTAATTTGCTAACAACACATCAGAACCTACTTTTATAATAACAAAATCTTAACAGAATTGAACCCCACACTAATACTATATAGAAAAAGATAAAAGTTTGACGAAATAATCTTTTTAATCTAGCTAAAATATAGTAATGAAACTAATGCAGTTTTTCAGTGTTTAGACATTTTTCTTTTTTATGTTTTAAATGTAAATGGTATACGCTTTCGGCTATATCGAAATGAGTCGTTTCATTATTGATGTATAATTGTTGGGTTTATTTTCAGAAATGTAAAAATATTTTTGTAGGTTTTAGATTCACTTATCTTGAAAGTAAGATACAAAGAATTTCTAAAAATAGATGCAGACATGAATCAACTACAATTTTTTTAAAAAATCAAGCCATTTGTCGTCTACTTCACCATTTTGTATTGTGTTTTTTTTTATCACAACATTTGTTTAACTACACACAAAGAAATAATTATGTTGATCAAAATTATTAGGTATTTTCATGTGAAGTAATACTTTCCAGAGAACTTTTCTCAGGGCAAAAAAAGTGCAGCTGTTTTTAAAGTTGGAAAATTGGTTATATGGATGAGGGGGTAATTGAAGGATTATATTCAAACAAAGTTTATTTGTCATTAAATAGCATTTTGACAGATAATCTTTCACTCGAAAAATGACTAATAAAGCAATGTTTACCTCTGGTCAAAATAGAAAAGTTTGACGCAACGCTAAATTTAAGTTGTATTAGATTTAGCAGTAAATGAGAGCAAAAATAGCTCAATTAATCATTTATGGTTGGATGTAGCTTTTGTTTTACGTTTTAAACATAAGCAATACATTTAAAGTTTAAATGGACACTTAAAATGTTATTTTCATTTAATAGGTATTTAGTTTGATAATTTTTGTATTAATTTGACTAGGACTAGATTAATACCTATTTAAAATTGCAAAAAAATGTTGAAATAACCACGTTGTTTCTCTGAGTGTATTTGTTGCTGCTTTTGAAGTTGTGTTGTTATAATTATTATATTTTGGTAATAAACCAACACAAACGTAAATAAAATTATTCAAAAAAAACGTGATATAATGTTTGATTCCTAATAATCTTTCTTAAACCAAAAAATAATACAAAAAAGTTAATATCTTTTTTTCGTAATTTTTTTTATATTTTAAGTTATGCCTGACTCCATGCGTATTTTGACTCATTTAATTCATAAAAAATATCAATCTCTTACTCTTCGCCAGTTTTCATTGATGAATCTATCGGTTGGGGCAAGCAGACAGATACAGACTGTCCCATAAACCTACTTTTGATCTTGCAAAGAAATATTTTTTTTTATATAAAACTAAACTTTGCTCGATTTCGTCTATGAATACTGGATGTTACTGGAGCAACTTGGTCTTAAAGGGACATATTGATATTTGCACACGACGATGTTTTAACTCGATATAGATTTAGTGCTGGAGAGTAAGTTTATAAGTTATTACTGGGCGCGCACTCCTACGACCTAATAGAGTCAGTCCACATCTAATCAATATCAGAACGTTACAGAGCGGAGGGCTTTTAGATGCACGAAGTCCTGTTTAGATTAAAGATGAACTGACCCACCGCCGCCTCCGCCAACATTGCAGATTATACAATCCCCTGACCGTTATGTACCAGAATCGGTTGTATTACATAATGCCTGTTCTATTTAGATCGACAATTAAATTATAACGAACCTTTGTTCTAATCGATTTACAAGAAAATCGGTCCTGCCAACTCCTCCGACAAGTTGCCTAACAAGCGTGTTGTGTAATAGAATGTATGCCAAGTAATCTCCCTCTCATGGTGATGTGGATATAAACGGACCGAAATGGATGCATGGACAGATAATTAACTACATTAGGGTAGCCGAATTAACGTTGGCTTATAGTAGTATGTACAGGTGTTCCAGTGAAGTTTTGGATACTGGGTCTATTTTAGGCTTTTGAACTCCTTATGCCACGGTGGCGAGAAATTGTTGGCCCAGAAGGATGAAAGAAACGGTTTCTGGCCCGGAGAGGACCAAGGTGCTAATTGGAAACAGATGAGCTATTGAGACTGGCCGGGTTTAGACTACTTTCCAAATTTTAAAGATCCCACTTAGATTAAGAATATGAATTTAATTTTTTTTTTTACATTAACGCGGACTAGTATTTGCTCTCAGAGTAAGGTTTTCGTGGTTTCCCTTGCTCATACTTAAACTAATTTTTACTTAATGCATGTTAATATCTGTCAAAACAACCTTTTTAGTTTCTTTCAATGTAGGTGAATACTGAGAGATCTATAAAGTCGTTCCACGGGCGCAATATTATCAATACCACCGTCACTAGTTCCGAAATAGTAATTAGGTACTAGTTAATTGAAATAGGGACCAATGACATGTTAGGAATAATGAGATAATTAGAATAGGTAGCCCCATGTAGTACCCTTGAGTGGAGCATGGGGTTTAAGGATGTTTTTTTTTTCTTGTATCGTTTTTATTTATCAATAAATGGTGGTCTATTTTACATCTTAGAAAAAAGAAAGCCTTTTGTTTAGAAATTTTACAGAATTCGATGTTGCAAAATCTAATACAATCCCATATAATGCAGATATGGGAACTAAGATGGTGGGTAAAGACACTGAAAAGAAAGCACCAGGGACGGAAAAATTCAGATTTCAATTAAAACTATAGATAGTGATTGAGTACCTTGATATAAAGCGGGGACCTAACTTTGACATCACTAAACTTGAAATTACGAAATCCTTCAACGAATGTATGCACAATAAATCCAAAGAGTGGTGGGAAAAAATCATCTGGACCAATTTATATCCCAGATAACAATTTAAAAAACCATTTTTTAAGCATATCACAATAAGTTAAAAAGCTGGTCACAAGCTTGTCACTGACAAGGAAATAAGCTTGTTCCAAGATTATGTTGGCAAAACGTGGGGACTAAAGCCTGCAATGGTACACTGGCTGTACACGAAAGTTATAGTACTCTCCATAACTTACGCCTCACTAGTCTATAAAGCAAATCTGACTATGCTATAAGTGCGCTTAGCAAAATCCAAATGATTGCCTGTTTGGGCATCACGGAAGCTATGTCCTCGACGCCGACGGCTACTTTTGAGACCATTCTTGGGCTTTTTCCGCTACAGTTGGTGATGTCTGAAGCAACCCTAGGGGCTTACAGACCAAAATGTAGTGGATACTAGGGCTTCTCCGGCAAAGTCGCAGACCACACCAGCATCATCAATTACATCGAACAGACAGTACCACTGTCCGTAAAGCCGGATAAGATCTCGTCTATTTTCAGCTTCTTTGGAGGATACAGCGTAGATATCTCCAGCAGGGAAACTGCAATAGAGTACATCCGCAAATCAAAACGGGGTCTATCCCGCTGATTTGTCGATGCCTCGAAAACGCGTAATGGTACGCGCATTGGAATCTGGAGGGACGGACAGCGGGACGGCGACGTTTTTAGCTTAGGGGCCATTTCCTAGGCCGAAATTATTGAAATTCAGCCTTTATTTGAGGGCATCGCAAGAGATGGAAGGATAGGAATCATCTCTGACAGCCAAGCTGCTCTCAAAGCTTTGCGGGCTGCCAGATTTGACTCTGAGGTGATACTGGGGCACCTCAGAAAGCTTAAACAGCTGGTGGAACATCTAAATCTTACAGTGAGATCGGTGTTAGGTCACCCTGGTATCGGAGGCAATGAAATAGCTGATACGTTAGCAAGGGGCGCCAGCGAGCTATCGTTCTTAGGTCCAGAACCGACGTGTGATAACTCATATAGTAGCATCAAAACGTTTTTGTCAGATCCCAACTTACTGCTAGGCACTGCTTCTTTTGCAGACGCACTTTGGGGTTGATTGGTTAGACGAACCCAGAGTCGGTAAGTTAACTCTTAGCCGGATTGCGAACTTTTTCGATAGGATGCAACCTAACCGAGAGGGCTAAAATTGACATGGGAGCACAATAGGTCTTTTTGGCAGAGTTGCCTTCTTCTGCTTATAGGAGAAAGAAAAAGGTTATATAAGCTTTCGCAAGGTTAAACCCACAGGTATGCAACACCCATGTTTACGAAAAGCATGCAACAATCGGTGCCCTCTACCGCCCCCAAAAATATTTTGGTCCCTTTCAAAATCACCCTCTTTTTGGTAATTGCTACCACCTAAAAAACATTTATGCGTTTTCATAACGGGAATGGCTCACGTTTTCACTTGATTTGTTTGTACACGGTTAGATTGAGCCTGTAAACTAGATATTTTGGAGCAACAACGCGTATCAAGTAAAAAAAATATAGATTTAGGTAGTGCTTTTAAACTAACTAACTACATGACACATTAACAACATTTTTACTGTCAAGCTTATCGTCGACAATTCAAAGTCGAGCAAGTGAAGAGCTTGTCGTAAGCTTACATGTTATCTGGGACAAAACAGTTCTTAGAAAAACAAGGATTAGGGGTGACCATACGGACCCATTTCACTTTGTTCTACTAGGCATACTATTTGGCTTCTTAATTAGACCTATCATCTTTGAGAGTAACTCTTTTATGTTATGGTATAAACTGTAGAGTTCTCTATGTCCAGTACTGGAAACTTCGTTCTGTTGACAAAATCTTTTTGTCTTTATTCGGTGGGCTTTTAGTAAAATCAAGCATCTGTTCTTTTAAGTACTCTTGCTTGTCTTTGTCCGGGTGATGTATGCAACCCCTCCTTAGCCTTATTACGTATCTTTTGCTTAATGCACATCAAAGGATAATCATGACGAACCTCTTGTGGCCCAGATCGTCCTTTGCCTCATTTCCTGTTACACCCATGCGGTTACGAACACAGGCTAAATATTGCTATACTTTTTACCATACTCTAATAATTAAATGAAGGCACTAAAAAATATAGTTAGAACTGGTCACTCCAAATTAAATCTAACAGATGACGCTGGTAACACATTCTGCCAATAGAAAGAGAAAAACTCCAGCTCACGTTTTGTGCCAATGTCTAAGACGACCTTGTAAGAATAAAGTTTCACAAGATTACAAGTATGATAAGTCTAATCATTAAGAAGACAAAAATAGATAACGCCTTGTGGGAGAAAGTGGATGATAAACATGATAATAGATCTGAAAAAGTTAAGGTGAAATAGGTTTTTATAATCACTTCACTCGTAACTTAATCTAATTATTTTCGCAACATCTATAAAATCAATTTTTAAAGATTGTGTTGTTGTAGTTAATTTCTCGAGAATATTGAGCATACATATCGGTGCATAATGTGGTAGTAAACTTTGCCTTTGAGTCAAATCGTGGCGATTTGTTCATGCGCTCGTGTGTGTGTTTGTGCAACACGTGCAATTGGCAGATGAATATCGGAGTTAAATAATTATGTAATTAGTTGTACCTATCGTATTCCGGCTGTAAATTCTTGATTGGAATGATTGGCAAAGTTGAATCGCTTTCGTTTGATATAGGTTTCCCATTCTGCACACCATAAATTTATACTGGAAACGTCTATGTTCATATTTCGGAAATGTATAAAGTTTATTTGTAAAACTGGCAAACTAAAATTGATTCAACAAGTAAAAGCTTTGCTTTCTAAATGTCATTTTACACAATATAATCATATGCGATGAAAATGTTGTCGTATCCTCCACAAAGTATGTCAAAAGTCTGTCGTTGGCATCGGATAATACGTTATTTGAAATAAAAAAACAGCTAACTACAATTAGCGACGTTTCGATTAAATTTATTTTATCTTTATCAAGCTGAAATATAATATAAAAATTGTAAAATAAGACAAATACGTTAAAAATACATCTTACCTAAGTAGCGATTTTTTAATTAGAGCCAATTTA
Organism: Protaetia brevitarsis; assembly: GCA_004143645.1. Taxonomy (NCBI): domain Eukaryota; kingdom Metazoa; phylum Arthropoda; class Insecta; order Coleoptera; family Scarabaeidae; genus Protaetia; species Protaetia brevitarsis. The sequence continues at coordinate 1,976,244 of RXPK01000307.1, forward strand.
TACATTATCAATTGGCTAATGAAATTTTAAAAAAAATGACCAGTTTTGAAACTACCCACAACATCCACAACAAACTGTGAGGGAAATTTTACCGACTAAAACTGACGCCTTACAGATTGCAGTTGGAACAGCATCTACGTGAAGATGACAAGCTTAAACGTCAAGATTTCTGCAATGAAATGCTGCAACGTAATGAAGATGAGTTTTGCGAGCGGATAATTTTCAGTGACGAGTCAACGTTCCACATAAGTGGCAAGGTGAATAAACACAACGTCCGAATATGGAGGACTGAACTCCGAGATTGTTGGTGGAGCATTTGCGTGATTCTCCAAAAGTGAATGTGTTCTGTGCTGTATCTCGCAAAAGATGTATGGTCCTTTCTTTTTGAAGAAACACAGTAACGGAGCTAATATCACAGTGACATATCACTGATGCCTCAACTGCATGAGGACGGGGGGAACTTTATCTTCCAACAGGATGGAGCACCTCCTCACTGGCACTGTGTCCTTAGAAATTATCTGGACAAAACACTTCTGCAGCGCTGGATAGGCCGTGCAACAGCCGACAACCGCGTTCTCGTACGGTAGCCACCAAGAAGCCCCGATCTTACACCGTGCGATTTTTGTCTATGGGGATTTGTGAAAGGCCTGGTTTACGTCCTTCCGCTTCCTAATGATTTAGATGAGTTAAAACAACGCGTCACGAGAGCTGTGGAAAGTGTCGATGCAGATATGTTACACCGGGTTTGGAATGAACTAGATTATTGCCTTGATGTGTGCCGTGTGACAGGAGGAGCCCGTATTGAGCACCTATGAGTTCCCAAAGTAAACTTTAAGAATCACTTTATAAAATAGTTTAAACGAATTCATAATAACGTTATTAGTTTTGGATTAATAAAACATTTAAAGTGTCTACTTCTTTTGTAATAACTAGAGACCGGATTATATGCAAAGAAAAACTGGAATATATGCGCATATATATATGCATCGATTTTTGAGAAAATATGCATAAACCTGGAGCATATATGCAAAAAAAATTGCGACAATATGCAAAATTTTTGCATAAAATAAATAAGAGCAGAAATTTAAACATTAACTTTATTGCACAAATTTTTTTCAGAGCATATTTCTAAAATAATTTATAATTAAATGTTTTTCAAAATTGTGTAAAAGAAAGTTTTGTGTTTTATCAGAATACATGTTTCGAAATAGAAAAGCTTCTTTCAACATCCACAGATGTAATTTGGTGCATTTTTTAACTTTGTAATACATTCTAAATTAAAATTAAAGTCGAAATCGTTTTCTGGTTCACCTTCCAAATTTTTTTTAACTTTCTTCAATTTCAAATAACCCGCATTTTTATTTATCACTTTTTTAAATTTATCGTATATAAAATTACCTATTGTACCCTTAACCTTCTTACATAGCATATCAAATTCGTCTACTATTTCGACTGATTGCGAGAGCGACATCCCTTGCGTTTCTAGTTTACGAATGGAACTTGAAACAAAGCTATAATTTGACTTAATATACAAAAGGTTTTGTAGCAATTCTGTTGATGTTACTATCTTTTTACAGTTTTCTAGAGCAATGCAGTCAGCAGTGATTTCAAGAATTACAGTTTTTATTCCTTTAAAATTATCGGCGAAAAAAATTGCAGCCTCTAACCATGTACCCCATCTCGTAATAATCGGTTCAGGAGGCAACTTAACACCGAGAAGTCGCTCCTTATAAAATTGGATTCGTAAAGGTGCTTTTAAAAATACATTTTTGACATTGCTGATTAAATCATTAATCAAAGGGAATTGATTCCTAATGTCTTCGGCTACACGATTGAACCCATGAGCTAAACAAGTGGTATGAATAATGCTACTATAATTTTTTTTTAATTTTGCGCGCCTTTTATCATGTATGGTGCAGCGTCGGACAACATTAGTAAAAAAATTTCTCAGGGTATACTTCCAGGTAAAAAGAAAATTTGATAAACCTTCTTGAACGAATTGGGCAATTGTCACATTATTTGTTTTTTGAAGTTCTTTACAATAAATTAAATATGATTTACCTACAATATCTTCATGAAGAATTCCTATTAACAAATGGGCAATATATTGGGCACACTTATCCGTACTTTCATCTACCATGATATAAATAAAATTATTCCCTGCCAATTGAATTTCTGCTATTGTTTGCTGGTAACAAGATGTGATATAATTTTTTCGTAAGGTACTTTCGTCAGGTATATTATGTTTGCAATATTTTTGCAGAAATGATTTCAAATTAACATTGTTTAATCTTGCTAATGGTATGTTGGACGAAATTAATGCGTTAGACAGATCCGTATTATATTCTTCTTATTCTGAGTTTCGTGAAGTTGATGCTACACATTGACGTATAGATTGCTGCAGACATACGGATCGTTTTAGTTTTTCACATTTTCCAATATGTGATGGAGTTTTAGCGTGTTGATCAATCAGGCATTTTCTCTCAGAAGACACTTACAACAACAATTGTCATTTTATATCAAGAGTTAAAGAATTTAAAAACAATTGTAAAGCTTTTAGTACAATTAAACTTACCAGTTTACTGTAAGCACAACAAAATATTTTGTCACCATCCTTTACCAGTTCCGGATATGGCTTAATCCATAAAGAAATTTTGTTCGCTATACTCGTTGTATGTACGCACAATATTTAAAAACGTAACACAATTACATGCTGTTTCGCTCAAAGATATTCAATGAATGAATAGTTTTATTTGGGAATTAATAATAATAAAACGTATTTACCACATCCCTTCTGCTAGGCGAAATTAAACACGTGCAGTTCTTTGAAAAAAGTATTAGAGAAACCAATGTAAAAGATTTATCGTTCTGAGAATTGTCGGTTGTCGATCTACATTAGGAATTACTAGGAATTTTTACTAATAGAAACGATAAGAAAAAGCTTAAATATGTGATATATGCAATCACTAATTAGCGCTAATTATCTTCAATTAGTGTAATACGTCTACATATAGACTATAATTAAAGATATGCAAAAAATAAAATATATGCACTTTGCATATAATCTAGTAATAACACTGTATAACTACTTACCTGATATAATTAAAAGTGTACCTCATATTAAATTCAAAACAATTTTAAAGAAAACACTACTTGTAAAAGCAATTTATTCAGTAATCGATTCTTAACAGAAGGAATTTAATTTTGCTAAAGTGTGCTACTTGTTCATTTAATTTTCTTTTGACGAACTCCACGTTGTAAGCATTATGGAATGGAATATTATCTTTATATTTATGAATTAAATCATTATATTATTAGAATGTTGTAGTTGTTATATTACATCTTGGAGACCTCTTTGTAAATGTTAAAGTTATGCTTAACCAGTAAAAACAAGAAGTACCTAGAAACCAACTGCACAGTGATGCCAACGTCAATTTTCTATTGCCAACCTCGGACACTTGACTTTAAGTACTTTGCATGTGAGCACTTTCTACCGGCAGTGTATCATATCTCGTTCTTTCGATTTTTTTTTTGTACAACGCTGTATGTGCCCGGTATGGTGGATAGAGAAGGAGGGTGGGGGGCGGATGTTGCGCTGGACTCTCACCCCTTCTATCGAACAGGGGAGAGGAGAGAAAAAGCGCACAGTCCTCGTAGGGAGGAGGTGGCGGAGATTTCGCGTTCGCGAGCAGGGGTAAGCCCGTATTCGTCCGTTGTCGAGTTCGAATCGTTTTGTTCTCTCTCCTAACTGATTTTCGAACATACATACATACATACATGCACATACGCAGGCGAAAACGGGGAGACGTGCGCGCCCGCCGCCGTTCGCTTCAACAGCGGACAAAAGCTAAAAACCAATAGTCCTTCATTTTCATTTATTCACTGGCTCGCGTTGTATTGGAAAAAGGTTTTTGTTTGTCGGAAGTGCCGGACGTCGGTCGGCGGGGAGCGGCGGTGTGGAGGGTGTGGAGTTTCCACGAGTTCGGGATCGAGATCGGACGCCCGATGGATACGCACACATCACACACTCATACACACAACACACACCACACGACAAACGAGTGCTGCACCGCACCGCCAACACGCGTATTGTTCAGGCGTCATGTACGGTTCGAATTTGTCGAATTCGAACCATTTCTGACGGCTTTCTTTCTGTTCAACTGATGTGTTGATGTTAAAATAATTTAAAACTGGATACAAAAAAAATATTAAAGAGTGGGTTATAAGAAGTACTCTACAGACTGTTCGTTGTAAGTAGGGTCGATATTAATGGTCGGCTGTAGTCACAGCGCGCTATTGGATTATCACTTCAACAGTTCTTAGAAGATGTGAATGTCTGAAATTTATTAATAAATAAACTTTTATCCTAGTTGTTGTAAGCAGATCTTTTTAATGATGTGTGCCCTGTCCACATAGAAAAATCTCGGGCAGCATTCAGAAACTATCTACCTACTTATCACCATCACTATATAATTTTTAAATTGCCCGGCGCCTCCACCAAATGGCGCGTTCCTTCGCCTTTAGAGTTCGGGCTTACAGCCACTCACTTTTTTAAACTTAGAGCTCTGAATCTTCGAACTTCAGCGTTATTCAAGCTCTTTCTTTTTAAAATATTATTAAGTATACTAATTAATTTATTTTATTATTTATATTAATATTCTAACACAATTTTTGAACTGAAAAATACAAATGTTGTTGGAACTGATGGAGCAAATACCAAAATTCTTAAAGCTTCTGCTCACATCTTAAAATTTATATTAGCTAGCCTTTTCAATTGGTCCTTGGAAGTAGGAATGTTTCCAAATATTTTCAAAGTTGCTAATGTTATCTCTATTTTCAAAAAAGGGGAAGCCGATCGTGTAAACAACTATGGACCAATTTCCATATTATGTACTATATCCAAAGTTTTCGAGAAGATTGTCTTTAACCGTATATTTAATTTCTTAATAAAGTGCAATATAATACACCAAGCTCAGCATGGTTTTGTCCAAGGAAAATCTACTCACACTGCATTACTTTCATTTTTAGCTAAAGTCTACGACAATTTGAATAGTGGTGGGAGGAGCATGGGCCTCTTTATCGACCTGTCTAAGGCTTTTGATCTAGTTAATCATGAATTACTCCTGCTTAAATTAGAACTATACGATTTGAGAGGCTCAATAAAATGTTGGCTGTATCTAGCCAACAGAAAACAGATAGTTACAGTGGATGGAGTTGTCTCATCTGAACTTAGTGTGAAGTCAGGGGTGCCGCAAGGCTCGATACTGGGGCTACTGCTCTTCCTACTGTTTGTTAACGATCTACCATGTCTAATTAATGACGATAATCTCGTAATGTATGCAGATGGTATTAGTTACTTACATGCAGCTGCTAATATTGAGGAATTAAGGAAATATATGCGAAATATGCTAAACATATTTGTGCAGTGGTTTACCGTCAATAACTTGCGATTAACATCGATAAGACTGCTTTCGCGATGTTTACTCCAAAAAGAAGAGATACTGACTGTAGCTAAGTACTGCGAGTTAATGGGCATTCAATTCGACAGTTTACCTCCACTAAGTTACTAGGTCTTAATATCGATAATGACTTGGTTGGTCAACACACAATGATATTTTATACCCTAAATTATCACAGGCATGCTACGTGATTTACCGATTAATGGAAGTAACAAACATACATATCACTAAAAACGTATTACTACACATGTTTCGAAACTTGGGTGAGATACGATCTTATATTCTGGGGAGCCTATTCCCAAAGTATTCGCGTTTTCCACTTACAAAAGAGAGCTATTCGCATAATGTCGAGAGTGCCACGTGGTCAGTCATGTCGCACTTTGTTTAAAAGTTTAGGTATTATGCCCTTACCGACTTTATTTATTTATGAAATACTAATACTTATTAAAAACATCGAACCTAAACTGAAACAAAATAAGGATTTTCATAACTACTTTACACGTAATGCTGATGATTTTATTATTCCAAAACATAAACTTGTTACTTACGAAAGTAATCGCCTTTATATTGGTATTGAATTATATAATTCATTAAAACGTGAAATTAAGTTACTCAATAATATTAATTCTTTTAAAAATGCACTAAAAGATTTTTTTAGTTAGTAAGTGCTATTATTCCTTGAATGAGTATTTTGAATCATCCTAATTTTCATATCACTTTTATTTTATAATGCTTAAACCTCTAGTATTAATTGTTATCTTGTATTATCATTTTTTGGCTTAGATTCTTTGACTTATCCTATACCACATGTACTTGTTCTGTATTTTCTTGTACTCTCGTTTACGATTTTCAATTTTTTTTTTCTCCAGTAGAAATACAATATTATAACCAATTTCAATAAATTTATTTTTTTTTCTTTTTTTTCAATAAAAAATAAATATAATTTAGTGGTATTTGGCGATCTTTCTGATAAATGATTGAATATCAGGTCAGGGAGGCCGTCAGGTGAATAAAAACCACTAATTGTTGTATTTATATTTTATTGATAAAAAACAGAAAAAAAATATGTACAAATTAAGAAATTATATATAAATTAAAATTTTGAATATTGAATTAAGTTTATTGAAGTTAGTTATAATATTGTATTTTACTGGAGCAAAAAAAAATGAAAATTTTAAATCCCGGACCTTGTCCTGAAACACAGAGCATAAAATTTGGCGCCCAACGTGGGTCTATATTAACGGTCAAACGATGGAATGGTATTCTACATATTTTTTTCTTATGGAACAGTCTTAATGTCGCTAAAAGTGTGATTAATGTTTAAAATTCTGCAAACACTGCGTAAATTGTCTCTTTTTTTGTAAAGCTACCCATCCAATCAGTTGACGGGTATGTGCTAGTACTAATACATCTCTACTTATTTTATCCCAGCTATTACAATTTTATTTTTGTTTCGTAAGTTGGGTATGTGGGTGTCTCATTTGTATTATCTTCCAATACTTGTCCCAAGTATTTTATTTGTTGTGTTTGTCGTATGATTAGGTATACATAAATTTTCCATCTTATGAAATCTCTGTCATCTAGAGTGAAGTGAATTCGCCATATTATGGTTAAGTGAAAAAAAATATGTGATTGACGACTGGCGCAATTACCCCAAGTAGGTTTCTTGTTTGTAAACCTAAAAAAAAATATATTAAAGAGCGAGATATAAGTAGTACTATGCAGATTGTTCGTTGTTTGTAGGGTCGATGTAAGTGTTCGGCAGTAGTCAGAGCGCACTATCGAATCAACACTTCATCAGTTCTTAGAAGACATGAATATCTGAAATTTATTAATAAATAGATTTTTATCCTACTTGTTGTAAGCACATATTTCTAATGACGTGTGCCCTGTCCACATAAAAAAAAATCTCGGGCAGTATTCTGGAACTACCTATCTACATACCGTCAATATACAATTTTTAAAGTACCCGGCGCCTCCACCAAAAATATATAAGTAAATGTATATAAATATACAGGGTTTCTCACTTTAGTCGTTCGTTAGAAGTTCTCGCGCTTAGAAGAAACTTGGAGTTCTGAATTTTTTGAACTTCAGGGTTATTCAAGCTCTTTCATTTTAAAATATTTTCAAGGTCATACCACTTCCGGTTATACCGGAAGTCGACATTAACTCCCTTATTTTAAATGGAACACCCGATATATTATCCCATTTTTAGATTCCCGAGAAAATTTTATGATGTGTTCCATCGGGTTTCCCTATAGCTATTTTCATTTGTTTCTGAGATATCTTGATTATTTTGAAAATTATGAAATATGTAGTGATAAATCTTCAATACTGCGCCTCTTACTCATTTTCGACTGCTGGTAAATGCATCTAGGGTGAATGAAAGCACAAGAATGGTACTTTCGAAATCCACATTGACGATTTATTTATCGCATACAGGGTGTTAAAAATTTGATGACCAATTACATTATTTTCAAAGCTGATAAAGTTAGTTTCTTCAAACGTGACACCCTGTATATTATTATTTCCCTATACCTATTTCTTGTTATTCCATATTTTCTATTTTCACGTGATTTTTGGCAAAAACCGGAATATCGTTTATTTTACGAAACAAAAACAATATGATTAAAACGCAAAAACTCACTTTAATTCGAACACTAAAGCAAAATAGGAACATAAGAAAATTGAGAAGGTAATAACAAATGAAAAATATAAAAAACTTGAAGCATAAACAGAAGAAATAATAAATGGTTATAAACGAAATTATGACAGTAATTGTTGTATATGACCGCCATTTTGATTCAACTACAGAATAACTCTGTCATATACTCTTCGCGTAACAAACCTCTTAAGTTCGTCTGGAGCTAGATTTGTAAAGGCATCGTGAACACGGTTTAATAATACCTCTCTAGCATGTACAGGCGTACAGTACATATTCAGTTCCAAGGTCCCTGCGGGCCAATCTATCCGATCCTCGAACATCAAGGTCAACTGCTGATATACAATTATAGGGGAAAGTTCTATAGCACCATCCATTTGATACTCCAACTGTTTGCTCTGTCACGTGGAGGAAGAACATTTAGGAAATCACTAACAAATCTCATGAGTATCTCCAGATATCTAGCATCATTCAAATTTTCATCCTATACACATCATATGCTACTCTATTGTCCATAATTGAACAGAAAACATTAAAACTAAAATGGTCTTGGTGATTATTGTCCCTTATGACATGTGGATTATATTGTGCCCAGCAATGATTATTCCTGCGATTTATAATTCCTTGCCTATTAAATTTAGATTCATCAGTCCCCATAATCTTATGAAAAAATCTCGGATCTTCAGTCATCTTTATGCACATGAACTCACAAAAGTCGTCTTGTTTTGCCTTATTAATAAGACGGAATCCGTACACAGTTATCTCGGAAAAAGGATGCATTTTATGTTTTCTTAATATTCTGTGGATTTATGCTCTTTAAATACCTACCCAATTCCAGCGCAGCTGCTGTACTTGAACTCCGTGAATAAGTTTGAAAATAAGCCAAAACATTCACCTCAGTATCTTCATTATCTATTAAGGGCTTTGGGTAATTTTGAGTTATCCTTACACTTCCAGTTGCCAAAAATCGAGCTTCGATTCCAGGGTCATTGTTGATAGATTCGAATATCGTTCGTTAAATAATCTGCACGTTCGTCTGATAAATATTACAGTAAAGATTTATAGAGTTAAAATTCCTCATAAAGTAGAAATGGGTCCATATAAACGTCACGAGATTCATAAATAGGTACCCGAAGAAATTCTATCAAATGCTCTGAAGGCAGTACGGGTATATTATTTGGACATGAGAGATACAAACAAGTTGCAGGTATCGGGTACCTCGAGGCGCTATCTAAGATCGTTTACATAATGGAGTTGGAGAAAGTCTATATAAACTAAGACTTTGTACTATTCTTACTTGTAAAGGAAAAAAAACGGAAAATATGAAGAATAGCCCGGGTACTCTGAAAGTTCGTAATTTTGAGCTGTATTGGTGTAGAATTACTCGAGAATGACGATTTAGTGTTTATTTTCCGGCGCTGACCACGTCTTCTACACTTTTTTCTTTAAAAAAGATGCGATTTTTAGGTTATGTCACCACACAAAACACGTCGAAATCCTGAGAAAAAACCGCATTTATCAACTAATAACTGTTATAACCGAGTAGTAAAATGTTTCAACCAACTTATTTTCTTGAAATAACACCTTTTCATGTAATATTTTTCCCAAAAACACAATACGAATTCCCACACTGTTGAAAATATTACGGTGTTGGCGTTAATTTTGCGCTAGTCAAATATTTTAGTGTTGATTTTTCCAAACTTTGCCAGACGAGTTGACTACGCGTATTTAATAGAACAGAAATGACTAGAATTTCGTGTGAATTCTTTGTTCAGATATGAGGATTGACTATTTTTCTAGACATTCAGAAGCGTCAACCAATCAGAATTTTTTCCTCGGATAGAAATATAGAAACCCCACCTATTCTAATACAGTATTGCATTATACGCACCACCTGCATTGCACGTGTATCTGTTTTCGTGTTTGATTCTCCGTATTAACATATCCAAACAAACCACCAAATGTGACTGATTTGCAAAGTGTAGCCTCGTGTTATTAAACGTTAATTCCAGTGGGCATAAAAAATTTCAACATCTTAAAGATGTATTGGGAACATCTATTTACGCAATTAGTTTAGACTTGAATCAAATAGCATAAACATTCACTAATTTTATAATGGTTCTCAAAAAATCATTTTAAAATTGGTACGTTTAGTTGAAACCAAAACTTGTGAATGAGTGGTTTTGCATATTTATAATTGAGAAAACGTCTTAAAGAGAGAATATTATAGCACTAAGAAATAGGAGTTGCATATTAAAAAGACGTTGTGTTTAGAAAATGGTGTTAAAACACCCAATAGATCGCATTCATTTAGTTAAACAGCTAGTAAATTTGTCTAGTCTAGATCAAATAAAATGTGACTAGAAGTATTTTATAATTCCACGTGTCAGTTGGACAAAATAACCCCTTAGCAATAGACAATACTTGACTATCTTTGCTCGTTAAATTTAAACTTCTATAGTTCTCGACAAAATAACACGAAAAGAGTGTGGACCTCTCCTGACTATTAAATTAGTCAAAAAAGTGTTAAAATTTTCAACAGTGCAATAACTGCCTTTTAGACTAGGGTTTTTTTTATGTTGGTACGTTGGTCATCACAAGGTGTCACTATCACAGGATCATTATTATGTCGTAACTGGGCTTGATAACGCAAGTATTATATGCAGTTTATGGTATTACTTTAAATATAAAAATAAAAAAAGATCAACAAAAACGGTACTGCAACAACATTATTCTCTTGTCCGATCACTGAAAGTCCAACAGTATCGAGCGCAGTTACTCTTAAATGAGTTCCCACTCAGAAACACAGCGAATTTTATCAAAGCACAGTTACAGACAACAACCACGATCCTTCTCTCCTCCTCTTGTAATGACCAACGGACCAACATAAAAAAAAAACCCTAGTCTAAGGGCACTTATTGCGAATTCAAACGTATTCCTTTTTTGGCAAAAAAATACATGAAAAGGTGTTATTTAATGAAAATAAGTTAGTTGAAACATTTTAGTACTTTTTTTTTATTTAAAATTAAGAAATTATATATAAATTAATATTTTGAATATTGAATTAAGTTTATTGAAGTTAGTTATAATATTGTACTTTTACTAATGCAAAAAAATTGAAAATTTTAAATCCCGGGCCCTTATTCTGAAAAACAGAGCATAAAATTTGGCGCCCAACGTGGGGCTATAGTAATGGTTAAATCATGGAATGGTATTCTACATTTTTTTTTTCTTATGGAACTGTATCAATGTCGCTAAAAGTGCGATTAATGTTTAAAATTCTGCAAACACTGCGTAAATTGTCTCTTCTTTTTGTAAAGCTACCCATCCAATCAGTTGACGGGTAATGTATGTGCTAGTAATAATACGTTTCTACTTATTTTATCCCAGCTATTATGATTTTATTTTTCTTTTATGTATGTTGGTGTCTCATTTAGATTGTCCCCCAATATTTGTTCCGAGTATTTTATTTGTTGTGTTTGTCGTATGATTAGGTATACATAAATTTTCCATCTTATGAAATCTTTGTCATCTAGAGTGAAGTGAATTCGCCATATTATGGTTAAGTCAAAAAAAGTATGTGATTGACGACTGGCGCAATTACCCCAAATAGGTTTCTTGTTTGTAAACCTATGCATTTGCTCCCACTTACATGCAAAATCTCAACCTTCAACAGAGGTAGTTTATAATGTGCGGACACTCTTTCTAAGCACTCACGAATTAAAATTTATCTTTACGTATTTCGCATCATTTTTTTTTCCCCCACATAAGTGTACAGCGTGTGTATTTTTATTCTTCGTGATTAGTCCGTAAACGTGGGCAAGGGGCTGCGGCGGGGGTACACTGCTGGGCTTTACTCTTTTCGCGCATGACTTTTTGTAACTGGACGCGCTTCAATCTGTAATTTAAAAACACGCAAATGTAAGTATTGATTTTTAATAAAATTCATTTTTTCGGTTGGCAACTCGTTCCGCCAATCGCAATCAGAATCGGTAATGGGCAAATGCTGCATAATTAACTAATTATAAAATACATTTATGACATTTTTGTAGCCGGGCGCTCTATCTCCCTCTCTCTTTTTCGCTCTAAATCTCTCTCCCTCTCCCTCTTCAACCCTTGTCCCCGGCTGCATTACCTCTGTACGCCCTAATACTGCCGCCCCGCGCACCGTTATATTATCACGTCGCCAATATTTATAAATCTTCGCTTCATTGTTATTAATGCGACAAAACGGTTTGCGCCTCCCCAACCCCTTTGCTCTCGTCACCGACTCTCTGGCGCGCCCTCCCCACCCCCGCGTTAGTGCCCCACCGTAGTACGCTCCTTCCCCATCCCCGCCGCCCCCCCGCTCGACACCGCGGTGTTGCCTGCGATTATTTATTTTTGCTTTATTCCTTTTTTTTTTTGCGCGCACCGATAATTTCGATATCCATTAGTAGCGCTGCCGCTATACCATCGGCGACCGATACTGCATTCATATTAGTTTCTGACACGTAACGAATTCAAAATGGGCAATATATTTCTCGATTTTTACATTTTCAGATGCATTTTTTACATATGCAATGGAGACTTTTAGTGAAGATACGATCGATTGGAACACAGAGAAAAAAATGTGGTAAAACTAAATGAAGATTAGATGTAATATTGCAACGCTACAACCGACGCACAGTGTTCAAAATAGATAAAAACGTGATCGTAATTCCATATTTTGAAATTTTTTGATAATGCTGCAAATCATATATAATAATAATAATAATAATAATAATAATAATCTTTATTCATAGCCAATATACAATTGGATTGAATGCGTCATAAAACTACAAAACACAATAAGTTCAATAAAAACAGAGAAACAATAAAAACAAAATAAAATAAAAGACAATCAAGAAGATAAAAACTCATTAAAGCTGTAGAAGCAGTTCTCGCTAAGATATTTTTTGAGATGCGTTTTGAATACTTTAATTGATTCAGTATTTCTTATTTTTTCTGGGAGTTGGTTGTGAACCGTCATACAAGCAAACTCAGGAGACTTACGAAACAGCGCCGTACTGTGATGCGGGATTGACCATGAATTATAACCCCTAGTAGAATACCCATGTTTTGGTAGGAATTTATTAAATGTATCTAAGTTCGCTTTAGCAAATAAAGCACATCGGTAAATATATATTGATGGGTAAGTCAGAATTTGATTTTGTTTAAATATAGATTGGCAGCTATCCCGGTGTTTGACATTAAATATAAGGCGTATGATGCGCTTTTGAGCCACAAATATTCTATTCCAACTAACAGCTTGACCCCGTATTACTATGTTATATGACATAATTGAGTAAGCTAGGGCGTAGTAGACGCTAAGTAAATTTTTCGTGCTAAGACTCGATTTTAACTGCATAATTGCGTAATATGTCGAATTTAATTTTTTCATTACATACTCAATATGTAACTCGAAAGTTAAGTTCTCATCTAGCAATACTCCCAAAACTCTCGATGACGCTACAAATAAACCATCGCACGGCGGACTTCGCCTTTTGTGAAAATAAATGATGGCAGTCTTCTCATGATTCAAAATCAATTTATTGTTGTTGCACCAGGATGACATTTGCATCATAACCCGCTCAACCTCAAGTAGCAATTCTTCACTGGAATCAGAAGATATCGCCACCGAAGTATCGTCCGCAAACAATATCAGAGAGTCAGCCGATATAAAGTTCGGAAGATTATTTATTGCCAAGAGAAATAATAGAGGACCTAAAACAGAGCCTTGAGGAACCCCCAAGTTCATATCAAATTCATTTGAAAGAGTCTTATCTATTTTTACTTTTATTTTTCTATTCGATAAGTAAGATCTAATCCATTCATATTTGATATTTTTATTTCATTATATTTGTTTGTTACATCATACAAGTTTTCACCAAGAATTGCTATTTTATCTTTGTCGGTACCACAGATATTAATTATTAAAAACTGCAAAATTAACAATAATTTTATAATGTATATTTTACTACCCGGAACTGTACTTATGTTTGCTATTACCTGGCCCAAACATCTTGGTCGATTTAATAGTAATTATTATAGGTGAAAGTACTTACTTTAGTGACTTAAATAGCAGTCTTACTTTATAGGAAGCTGTTTTTATTTCTAAGTAATACCGGTTGCCCTATAAGCCTATCACATTTACGTAGAAATAAATTTTCAATGAGGATTTACGTTTATTGTTAGTATTTGCTAGTTCGTGAATTTTGCGTGAAATGAAAGATTATAATATAGGTAATTCAAAAATATATTGTTTTACCTGCGGAAAAGTGCGGAACATGACCTAATTTATATAAATGTGCGCCTTTGGATACTGTGGATTGAACTATCTTTCAATGTTGCTATATAAAATTGCGGTTCGCGATGAACCAACGAAGATGAAACAATAATATACTAATCTATGACAAGAGTAGCTACACTTAGAATAAAGAGCAGGGCGCATGCGCTACAACCTAATTTGTATGGTTTGATCGTGTTTGACACTATTCAAAAAGAGGTTGCTGTTTTGTATCTATCTCCTTTCGATCACCTTAGTCCATCCGTCTCTGTTTCAAACTAAATCCATACGTAGTATATATAATCAAGGATGCGCGTTGAGTGCAGGACGTATCTTCATATCATGTGATTGCCCTTCACATGGTGATTTTGGGAATAAAATCAGACCACATGATTTTGACATATCTTTTTAACAGAAATTTCGAATTAATCTGGTTAACAGAAGGATCAAAAACCGAAAGTGGGACTGGAGCTGAAATCTACAACGGGGTGAGAAATGCAATGATCACCCTTCTGCTGGGAAAATATGCCACGGTTTTTCAAGCAGAGGCATACGTAATAGTACATTGTGCTCTGATCAATCAGAGGGCTTATAAAAACAAGCGGTTCTACATTGCAACAGGCAGCCAGGCGATACTGAATGCACTAATGAACTCCAAGATACAGTCAAGACTGGTTTGGGAATGTATTTGAGAACTGAATAGCCTTACAGACCATATTAAATTCACTTTTCTGTGGGTGCCCTGGCATTCAGCAGTCGAAGGAGACGAAAAAACTGATGAATTAGCAAGAAAAGGATCATCTGCTTCATATATACGTCTGGAATCTGTTCTAGGAGTGTCTAAAAACACAGCACGAGAACAAGTAAGACGTTGGGTCAAACAGGAACAAAAAGAACACTGGAATAATACAGCGAGACAAACTCCTGGTAAGATATTTATCAAAGCACTATCAAAACAGAAGGCTGAAGAACTACTACAACTCAGTAGAAGTAATTTTCACATCGTAACTCTCTTAACAGGACACTGTACACTGAAAGGACACTTACAGAAAATTGGGATCTACTCTAGAGATGCCAACTGCAGACTGTGTAATGAGAGGACAGAGAAGGCTTACCACATTCTGTGTGATTATTAGGCTCTGGACGCAAGAAGACCGGCAAGTTTTGGCAAGCCAAAAATGAACCGAGATGATTACTTCGATCAACCAGAAAGATACCTGTACAGATTAGTGCAGGATAGTAGGATTCTGTAATAGCTGGTATAATTTAATGGATAGGGGAAATGGGAGACTAAATACAAAAAGCTAAGAAGTGTTTCCAGAGACTACATGTCAGACGGTCCGATAACAAAAAAAAAGTATCAGGACGAAGGCGAAATTAAGAGGGAAGAAGCAACTGAAGATTCGGGTAATTAGTCTAATATTTGTTTTCAACTTATTTGTGATAAAACAACGTTCTGAAAATTTGGTAAAATGTATCAACCACCTCCTACTCCTTACAACAATACCTTCACCTCTTTATAACTAAATATTAATAGTCATTTATTAATAAATAAATATTTATGTCATATATCACAGGAAGTAAAAATCGTTGAGATCGCGACATTTGTGAGTAGTTATTTCATCTCCTAAGGGGTTGAAATCGAATGAGACGGTATCCATTGTTTATATATATTTGTAGTGCATAAAATAATTCAACATAATTGAATTTTTCAGCTAAATTACTTCTACAGTTTGAGCGTGATTAATTTCGATCACGAATTCGCTCATTTTGAACACTGTGCGACGGTTGCAAAGGTGGAAAATAAAACAAAAAAAAAATCAGCCCTTTCGCAAAAATTTACAACACAAAAAAAACTGCTATGCGCACTACTAAGTCAAAAATATCATAAGAGGGCCCCGCAGCTAGGGAGAGTGGGGTGGGTCAACTTCTTACTAATTTTAAAAATAATAAAAAAGGCGCCGCAACCGTTTGCTCCACCTCTTATGTCCCGACCCAAAACGGTGAAAGTTAAGTTTAGTGGCATAGGTTTCGAAACAAAAAGAAAGAAAAGCACTGCTGTGTACTAAATGTACCAAAGAAAATGCAAAAATTAAATTAAAAATGAAAAATCAAGTTAGCTAGCTCAACGGATAAAATTAAAAGGGCGCAAAAGAACAATTAAACTCAGAATTAAATTAAAACAAATCACGAAAAGTAAATTGTGGGTGAAAGAAATCTGACTTTCTTAATACCCCAAAAACTGAAAAGGTTTAAACAAAAATAAAAGAACAGAATTTAGAATGACGTTAAATCACAATAAAAAAATTTATTATAAAAAAAAAGAACAAAAAATATTAATTACAATTATGCAGAAAAAAAACCGTGGACAAAAGGTCCTGGTCTAAATCAAAACTGCTCGATTCTAAATTACAAAAGGACAATGCTAAATCCTTTATCAAAGCAAAAAGAACAATTTAGTACAGGAAGATAATTCTTTTTCACGAATATCCACGTGGTTTCAAATTAAAATAGAATAAATTCGTGGAACACCAGAAATTTGCAAAAATGAAAACTAAAAGCAAGCACAATGCTTTTATTCACCCAAACCTAGGTGATTAATAAAATAAAACCGAAACAGCAAACTAGAAAACGGAAAAATTTAACTCTTTAAAATTAGAATGAGAAAATTACAACTAATATCTATCTTCCTGCACAAAAATAATAAATGATATTATATCTAAATTGTGTACACAAGAATATAATAACAATTATTATCAAGCGAGTTCCTTGATGGACAAAATATAATCAAATAAACGAAACAAATCTTAAAATCATATGAAATCACAAAATGGCAGCAAAGTTTTACAAATTTACATCTACTTACACCGGCATCTGTCAAGGAACTGAGTGACAAACTCGACCGCTGCGTACAGCGAAGTCGCACGGAGAACAGTCCGCCAACGGACGAAATCTCAAAACATAATAACATAAACAAAACCAGTGAATGCAAAACATATTAAGGAGTGAAATTTAAAACAACTGAACATTTAAATAAATAAATCATACAATCAAATCATTAACAAAATCTTATTTAAAAATAAACAAATGAATTTGAGGAAACTCCCACGAAACATTTATAAAGGCAAATCGGAGTAAACAAGAACATCTGTGCAACTTAAAAAAAAACTCCGCGAAAACAAGGTGTTCGTCCACAGCAGTACGTTAAATAACAATTGTATGTATATTGAAACAAAAAAAAATTGATAAATCAATTCTTTAAATATTCAGTATGTGTACGATTAAATTAAAAAAAAGGAACAAATAATACACATCGCTACAAAGGAGAGATGAAATCGAACTGTTTGGCCAAACCCTCGTTACAAAAAAAATTATTCACAAGTATTAAATTAACTGTTAATAAATCCATAAGTTTATAGATATATTTATATATAAAAAAAAGAAAAAATAGTAAGTGGCGTAATAACTAACAAGTCGTTACCAAATTTAAATTTGATTAAATAAATCAACTTTTAAGGTGTAAACGAATAAAACGGGTAATAATTAAAGTTTAAAAAAAAAAAGTAATGCCTATTGAGAGCTTGACTCTAAATTAATTATAATAACGATAAAATGATAATATCTATGATTGGTCCAACTTATCTGTTGAGATGGAATCCGTCGAATATCTGATGTGGGGTGTTCGAAGATTAAAACAGCGGTGGCTGAGGATCAGCATTTTTCACTATGTACTTCCAAGATCAAAATCTCGTACTTAGTTGCCTGAGAATAATTCATTAAAATAAGTGTTTTTACAAAGAGCTGAATAAAATTTAGTGATATTTAAAAGTTACAATACCTTTAGTTAGTATAAGGCAAACCACGCGGTGCAGCCATGTTGACGTCTTATCCACGGCTAATACGCAATCTAATAACTGATTGCTGGATTATGAGGCTTTATTCCTCGGCACTAAACAAATGGCCAGACCCTTAAACAACAGTGGGGACACGTTATCCTACTACGCGTTTATTTTTTCCCAATATCTGGTATTTATTTCCGTCAGCAACAAAGCGCCCAGGTATTTCAGCAATAACGGGGATAAATTAGCCTGCTATGCTATTCACTTTTAACAATACATAACTGTGTTGTGGCCGATGATTAACGGCGGACCTCATAGACCGGGCTTCAGACCAACGGCACGTCCGCTCCTTTACAAAGCTGGCTGCCGACTTCTATTCTTCGCTTGCGTACCTCCGGTCTCCTAGGCTCTCTGTCAGTCAAGGACGTTGCGCTGTGCTCATGAGTCGCGCTAAACTTCTTTATTTGTTCATTCCTTTTTTTTGACGTCATTACGTCACCGCACACACACACACAGAGATTAAATAGAACTAAAAATACGTTACAAATTCTAAATAAATCTTATATGTTTACTTAAATAGAATAAAATCGAATATTTTTTATTATGCAAATAAGTAATAAATGAAATTTAAATTAAAATGCGTTCTAAGCGTCCCATTACAATATAAGCGCCTGTCCTGCAGGGGTCTAACCTGGGCCCACTCTTGTTTGTATTGTATATCAATGATCTACTTCTGCAGATAGAGGGTCCCATTCTTGCATATGCTGATGACATAAAAATCTACTTGGAAATTTCAAAGCCTACTGATATCAACAAACTTCAACATAATTTGGACATATTTACGGAGTGGTGCAAAAGATCTGCATTGAAACTGAATGTTGATAAGTGTTGTGTTGTTACTTATAGTCGTTCACGCGTACCGTATATATCGTCGTACTATGTTGATGGTAGCCCTCTAAAACGCAAAACCGATGTTCTGGATCTTGGTGTGTTATTCGATTCAGGGATGACGTTCAAGCCCCACATTTCTGCCGTCTGTACTGAGGCCTACAAAACCTTGGGGTTTATAATGCGTATTTCAAAGTACTTCAAGGATATATCTTTAATTAAATCTTTATACTTTGCATATGTTGTAAGCAAAGTTGAGTACGCAGCCCTGATATGGTACCCTTTATACACATCTGATATTACTAACCTTAGAAAAAATTCACCGCAGATTCTTGAAGTTCATATCATTCAAGAGTGATGGTATTTATCCTGATAGGGGCACATCCCAGGATTTGATGCTATTGCGTTTTGAAATGGAGGCCCTGAGCGAGCGAATAGAGATGATCTGCAAAAAATTCTTATTTAAATTAATGACAAATGTCATCGACTGTCCGTTCTTACTAGAACATTTATTGTTTCTTGTTCCGCGTATCAAGTCTAGACACAATTCTACATTCATGATGCCACTCACGAGGACTAATATTCTGAGGCGCTCTCTAGTCTACACACTCTCTCGGATTGGCAACGACGGAAGTGAGGATATCTTCAAGTAAATTCATCCTGGATACTTCTCTGGAAATGCCCTTAAATACATTTTTTTCCTATACATGCACGTTGTAATGTTTTAAATTAACGCTACTTACCTGCTTACATAGGTACACGCAAACAACACACACATACACACACATTCACGAAACAACACCTACTTTGTTTACATAGATATATTTGTTTCAACCGATGTTTTGATGTAATGCCTATTTACACATTTAGGATAACATGAATTTTATTTTATCTCGTTTATTACTTATACATATTGATATTGTAATTATCCTGTTATTGGACCTTAATGGTCTGTTGGGTAATAAAGGTTATTATTAATATTATTATTATTATTATTATTATTATTATTATAAGAAAAGTCTCGCCTCTATAGCTACTTCAGATAGGTGTTTTATACATCTATTTAAATATATTTACAATTCTCTCTAACTGATTCTGATTAATTCGGCTACACAAATAGAACTTTTAAAACTAAAAGGTTAGATGTACCATTTAGTTAGTGATTTTAGTGAATATTGACTGCTTTGCTAATCTACTTAGATATTTTATACCATAGCCGCCTGTGAATATTTATAAATGGGAAATACATTTATGCATAAAAACTCGCTTTAGTTGCCAAACGCATTGCACTCAGGATTGGAAACCACACCAATCGCCTTTCTTCACTCCTGCCCGCAGTCTTTTCAAACAAACTACAAGTGGTAGTACTAATCTGGCATGCAATGATAAATATACATAGGTCTCCAGTTATTTCTTCTCACTTCGCCTTTTTACTTACTAATTTTTCATTTAAATTTTTATAATCTTCTTGGTTAGTTCATTTTTTTTTTTTTTTCTTAGTTCTTTAATATAAATTCTCTCCGCAGTTATGTTAATTTACACATATGAAGAAAAGAAGAAACATAATTAAATGACAAATCTCGAGCAGCAGTACCCAAGAAGAAGTCTTCACAGTCTTAAGTATTATACACAGGTGTGAATCCAAGTGTTGTGTCATCAATTACCAAACCGTAATGACAAACAATGCTCCTGCTTACACAACAAAGGCTTTACAATTGTTTTTGCAAAAAGCTTTTAGTGATTAGCGTATAAGCACTAGAAACTAGCAATAGCATTGCCTTGTGGATCTCCCGATTAGACCTCCTTAATCTTTTATGATTTAATGAACGACTCATACCCTTGATGATCTAGGCCAACAAGATATTGATATTGTTGACAGTATTAAGTATAACTACTGGAATACTTTCGCACGTACAAGAGGGTTATATTGCCGAGTATTGCTAGGGAAAAAGAAGTGACTTGTTAGAGCATTCGCTAAATTAAAGTTAAGTCAGTTATTGATTACAGTTAATTTTGAAAACTTATTAATTTTCTTGTGGATTATTTTTATTTAGTTCTCTTTTTCTTCAACATTTAGAAGCATATTTTTAGTTTATATTATAAAAATTCTCATTTATTTCTCTTTAATGTTAAATACAATATTTTAGCAATTATAACAAAGCAAAATATTGTATTGTGTAGTGTATATCTACATTATATTTATAAAATTCCAATAGTTCTTCTTACGTTGGCATATTTATTACAGAAACTCTAATATGGAAAAGAACAAGTATATCATATGTAAGGAATTTTGACACTTTCTTTGTGCATCTATGTGGAGAGCATTTTCAATAATTTATTACGTTGTTGTAGAGGTACAAAATAAAAAAATAATATTTAGAATTCCAAAAAAAAAATCTTTCTGGTCTTATATTGTTATCATAAGGATTCCCTTTGTGAAATATACATGCTCCTCCGACTCGCAAATTAAACATCCAAGGAGTAGTTTTACAATTTGTCGTCGGGAAGCGCTACAAGCGATTTCCTTATTTCGCTACTTGAGGAAATCGAAAGTGATGTTAGAGTACACTCGGCGTAAGCTTATCGGGGTCGTTCGCGTGCCGATATGCCATTGTCCCCGCTTGTTGTATATCGAACATTCCTTAGTATGTACTATGTACGTAGTTTCTTGACACAATTTGTTACCAACCATCATATACATATTATGCCACCTAAAAACTTTTTAATTCACCCCGGTTGGATCACAGAGAAGAGCTTAGGTCACATATTTGTTCTTATCCTATTTGGTAAAATTAGGCCTCCTTGAGGAAATAGGGTATTAGGTATATACTATTTATTTTACACTGTTTTAGTTAAAAAAAAAAAAACCGCTAGAGTTGTAGTTGTTGTTCATCAGCAAAGTTATAGTCTGTTCATAGATATAACGTTTTGACTTATTCATTAGCACTCGAACTTTAGAAAAGAAATATTGGCCATTTATTATACTAAACGTCTATTATATAAACATTTATATTCGATTTTAAAATATATTAATATGCATACCTATGTATTTACATTTTTAAGGTAAATAAATGTTTTATATTAAACTTAACTTGAATCTATTTTTAGTGCATTCCCAATTGCAATTTATTGGCTAAAAGTATTCGTCTTGTACACACCAGCGGCTAATTTTAAAAAATCCGCTTTTTTCAATATACTTTTAACATTATTGTAAAAAATTCTACAATAGAATAACCCTATTCAAGAGAAAATTTAATTCAACGTAATAGCAGGTGATAAAACCATTACAAACTTAAAGAAATGCCGACAAGCATGTTTACAATAGAGGGGGTGGGTCGACAGGGCTGTAAAATTTCACGTGGGTGCCTCCTAAAGATCTCCCACTATAGCAGGGAATAACTGATAACATACTTGTGAATTATTCTACTAGTAAACCAGCTACGATATGGTTATTCAATTAGGTGTTTGTGAAAATAGTATTTAAAAAATTCTGAAAGGAAAGCCGATAAGAGACAAAAGAGAGCTATTCATTCAGTAGCGTGTGACAGCAGAAAAATTAGGAGTAACAAAATCTACATTCTATTACATTTCGTCGCTACCGAGACACCGGAACATTCGAAGACCGGATCGTTCATATACGTCACGGATAACGACTTCGGGGAAGATCGACTCCTTAAAGTGTTGAGCAAGAAGTTTGTCATCATCAAATTAAAAAACATGATGATGACAATTTTACCTTTTTGACGTTGATCTGAAGATGGTTTTTAAAAAAAAACGAAACTAGTAATCATAGCAATCACAATCTCTACAACGCCAAAGATTCTAAAGGTCTTTGGAAGAACTTACAATTATTGAATATTTCCAAGAAAAAACAAATTGATTTGCCATTACATATTGCGAATGTGGATGACATTAACCAGCACTTCCTTAATTCAGTGCCCAGCACAGTTGTTAATGATTTTAACTTATTTTAACTTATTAAATTATATTATATTTTTATAAAACTCATACTAAAAACAACATTTGCAACAATTTTACCTTCACTCTAGTTGATGAAGCACAGATCTCGAAAGTGATGGCTGGGATCTCTTCTTCTTCTTCCGGCTGTGATGGATTGTCGGTACATATGATTAGACTATGTGCTCCTTACATTCTTAAATATATAGTTCATATTATTAATTCTTGCATTTTAGAAAATGTCATTCCTGATTTATGGAAGCAAGCATTGGTGATACCCTTGCCCAAAAAGCCAGCGCCTCAGTCTTTTTCAGATTTGAGACCAATAAGCTTACTCTGCGTATTATCAAAAGTACTGGAAAAAGTATTATATCTCCAGCTGACGACGCACTTGAGCTCTTATAATATATTGCCGTCATACCAGTCGGGTTTTCGTCCCTATCACAGCTGCGAATCGGCTCTGTTAGCAGTTACAGATGATATTTTGTCTGCAAGCGATAAAGGATTGATCACTGGCCTTGTGTTGATTGATTTTGCCAAAGCATTTGACACTGTTAATCATGAATTGTTGTCTGCTATTTTTCATTATGTTGGTCTATCCGAAAATGCCGTTAACCTTTTAGATAACTTTTTGCGTGGTAGATCGCAATCCGTGAAAATTGGAAGTGCTGTTTCTCGGAATGTTGAGCTCTCTTCCGGCGTGCCGCAAGAGGTTCGATTCTTGCGCACTGTTTGATTCTCTTCAATCTTGTAAGGTTCATCTGTATGCGGACGACACGCAAATATATTATTCTTTTTCCAAAGAAATTACTTGATAGCAATGGATGATATTCAGCGAGATCTTGACATTATCTCCCAAACCTGCTCACTTCATTCTTTGCGTGTTAATGCATCAAAATCTGCGGTTTTGTTTTTTGGAAACCAACAGGTACGCAATAGTTTGGCGTTAACATGTGCATTGCATATAGATGGTGATCGTCTGCCTGTGATGGAAGATACCAAAAGTCTTGGTATCGTATTAGACCCTAACTTTCGTTTTAGACAACAGGTATCGAAATATATTCAACGGGCTTACGGTAACTTAAGGATATTATACCAACACAAGTCATCTCTACCCCGAAATATTAAGTTATTATTATGTAACTCTTTGGTTCTCTCCCATTTTTTATATTGTTCCACAGTTTACGGCATGTGTATTGATGTTAGGGACCAAAAGAGAATACAGCGGGTTCAAAACTCATGCCTCAGATTTATTTATAGCATAAGGAAATATGATCATATTTCACACACATTAGTAACATCTAAATGGCTGAATATACGAGATCGCATGGTGCTTAAAGCCTCGTGTATGTACCACACTATAGTCACAACTAGGATACCTAAATATTTGTATGAAGGATATCGTTCGGACAGACGTGCACAATATTAATATTAGATCTCGCGGACTTCTTACCCCGCCGTTGCACAGATCTTCCTTATTTCAGCGATCTTTTTCATACAATATATACAAGACGTATAACGCTATTCCAGCGGTAATCAAAGAAAAGACGTCAATCGCATTTAAAAGATCATTACGCCAGTACATCTATGAGAGACAGATATCAGGTATTGCTTTTCCATAGTCTGGACATATTAATTTGCCTTGTTTTAGTGTTTAGTTTTCCGGACAAGAGCTACTTTTTTATTTTTGTTGAGCTTCGTTGTTCATCACAGAATTAGATTTAAGTTAGTTTAGGCATTTAGTTTTATTTTACCGTTTGTTTATTGTAGACAAGGTTAAGTGGAAGATTGGTGGGATATTTACCCGCACTAAACTTCGCCTTGGGTATTTCTGTGCATGATTTTTTTTTTTATTATTTTGTATTAATTATTAGTTATTATAAACCATTTACTGCACAAAATAAAAGACATTTATTATTATTATTATTATTATATATTAAATATTAAATGAACGAAAGAACGAGTTTTTTTACTCTTATCTAACCTTTACATATATATAGCGTTCATTGGATACTTAGAATATAATATAAATATATATCAGCTTAGAAATAAAAATAAGTGTTATTTAAAATTAATAATAAATTTCATTGTTTTTTAATTATTAATCAGAATATTAAATTATAATTTAATTTTCTAACTTATTGTCCTCCACAAATATATTTATTTTAGCTTCTTTATACAATGGTGAAGTTTCATTCAACCAAAGAGTAGCTCAATAACATAGTTCATTTATCATTTTATAAGAATTGGTATTATGTAATCGTGGTAGTAGCGGATTAGTTACTAAAATAATACTTAAGTTGTGAGAAAATAATTTAATTCGACGTTTTAATATGGTGTACCATAGCTTATTCAAAATTAATAAAACTGAAATATATATAAATTTTTTAGAAAATGGATTTAATATTTTTTAAATTTAAGTTTTTACCTGAAACGTCACATTCTTTAAGATTGATAAAATTTGTTTTAATTATTTAAAAATAAACATAATAAAAAATTAATATTAATAAGAAAGTTTTGTATATAAAAATTTCTCTTTTTTATGTGTCATTTTCTAAGCTATTGTAAACTGCAAGTGGAATCTTACTGTGTTGTACATATGTTAAATTATTTTTATGAAGGTTAAATAAAAAGGTGTTTTTAACTATATTTGTGGATGTTTGAAAACAAAATTTTAAGGTATACAAGGTTAGCTAATAAAGAAATTTGTAACGATGATTATAAAATTGAAAAGTATATGTTTGATAATTATAAAATGTTTTGACGGTCGTTAATAGAGTTTTTATTATTTTTAATTTTAATCATTTCTAAAACTGTTCTTGCTTCATAGTTTTTTTCTTTCATCAATATATCTGCCCTTTCAAAGGATATGTCAATATCATTTTATATTCGCTCGTCACAATTAACCTCGAATTCCCACAAACGATTTCATGCTTTTCGAATTGGAATCAGTTCATTGAGTCGAACTTAGCTTACTTGCTTATCGACAGACTCACAAATTGAAAAGTGGGACTCTGATGTCGCCAAACTGAGTCCAAACAAACGTACTTACACTGAGTTATACAGCAAGTTAGATGAGCTGAATTGAGATTTGTGTCAAAAGGAATGCTACAATATTCAGGAATTCCTAGATTTCTATTTTCAACAGAAGACCATTCGACCGTGAAAACAGGAAACCAATAATTCCCTCAACATTTGTCTCGAATTAATAAATTGCTGTAGCGCGGAGTGATCGGATATATTATATATGTAACTATTACTACCCTACAGTTCTTGTTATATCTTTGTCTATGTACTCCTATTTATTTCATGTATATTATATGTAAAATGGAGAGTAAAACGGAAGAGGCGCAACAAGTTGCTGTCACGTTTTAAATACCCGTATGAATATAACAATTTTAGTGAAAATGTAATAAAGCTCTTTACGTGTAGCGTAGATGATGCCCTTGATGTGTATATGGAGGTTACCGTGTTGACACCTCGAGGGGTTCTATCGACCGCCGTTTTAAACAGACCGAGATAGCATTATAACTTGAAGACTTAACGGAAACCGAATAATCGAATCGTGTAGGTAAATCTATAGATACGCCTTTTATTTATCATTATAAAACCGTCTCTTTTTGTAATAAGTAAATATCATTGACATTCCTGCGTATCAGATGAGCGAATGTGTATATTTCTGGTCTCTTGTCGTGACGCAATTTCTCTTAATCGAGTAATTTACATGTTATAAACGCGTGCGTGGGCGTTGATTTATTATAAAGTTGGAGTCGTTAATGACGCCCGTCTGTATTTAATGTTGTACTCTGCGGTAAATCGAAGAATCTCATTTTATTTTTGTTTGAAAGTAGAACGTTCCTATATGATACACGTCAACGATTGTCTAATAATTCGTACATAATTATACATGCAAATTTCCACACGAATATGGGATTTTAACATGGATTTCCAAATGGGTGTGTGACGACTTTATCAAGTCGGATATTTGTAGTTGTATAATATAAGCTGCGATAAATGAAATTGTAATGGGTATATTATGAAAATATCTTCGAGCTGTTACGAAATTGATACTCTATTCTTTTACTTAAAACGTGCTAGGAAAATTATCGTGATTTATAATTATCAATTTGCATAAAACAAGGCGTAATAAGCAAAAACTTCTAAACATGTTCAGCAACGAAAAAAAAAAAATAAACGATTCGAGAATAAATGAAACTTTAAATTATGTATATTACGTTACCTATCTCGTTCACAACGACGTATATCCTTTCAATAATAACAAAGAAGCTGAGCGAAAGCACTATATAGGGGAAGAGCATCCGTTACGTAGATGAATTAACGTTAATTAAAAGAATACAATATCTTTGACGCGCTCGAGTTGATAACGAGAACGGCCGAACGCGAGGATGGGAAGTTAACACAACAATTAACAATAAAATAAAGAAGTTGTACGCGGGGGCACAATTAAAAAGAAACGAGAGTCCGAAAATTAATCGGAAGTCACTAGTACTACTGTGGGTGCGCTTATAAACGGGGCACACAGCAGGTGGTTGATGAAAAAGTACGCTCGTCAAAGTAATTATCTCCGTTTCCCCCTTTTAGACGTAGAAGAAGAGCGGAAAATAAATGCGTAAGATAGAGACAACCGATTTCGTTTAATTACTTTATGGATACGTTCATATTTTTCTATGCCTGTGTATGCCCGTGTATATTTTTTTATATGTATATAGACACGTCATATACATACGTAGCCATATGTTTATTATGTTTATAGCAATTTTATATTTATATTTAAG
Source organism: Protaetia brevitarsis (assembly GCA_004143645.1). Taxonomy (NCBI): domain Eukaryota; kingdom Metazoa; phylum Arthropoda; class Insecta; order Coleoptera; family Scarabaeidae; genus Protaetia; species Protaetia brevitarsis. The sequence continues at coordinate 2,004,152 of RXPK01000307.1, forward strand.
TACATAATAAAGAAAAAACAATAAAATAATAATGAAATATTAAAATTGAACTACTATGCGAAAAGCGGTGTTGCACACCGTCATTTAATTTTGTTTAGTAAATATTTGTTTGAATGAGGTTTCTATCCACTATTTTTTATTCATTGAATAAAGTGTTCGGACATCATTTGAATAAAGAGTTATTTGAAGAGAACATCATTATAATAATGTTTTTACAAAATAATAATTCGTTATTCAAATTATTTACTGATCAATCACAGACATATATATAAGTAAAATAATTAAAACTGCTCATCATTTGAACCGGCGGCGTGTTTGGTAACCATCGGCTTATGCAGGAAGGATGTTTATTGGGGTAAAATTAAAAAAAAAAAAACAAATAGGAAAATATGAAAATTCACGACGACATTAATCTTGTCGGACAGTGTACCTACATATACTGCTACATATTGGTCTCTTTAATATTTAACCTAAAATTAAGTGAATTTACTTAAGGCGAATCTGTACGGCCTTTTAATGAGATTCTCTGCCAGTAGATGGCGCGGATTTTTTTCCGCTGTTTTTAGACATACCAATCAAAATATTTTAAATTTGATAAAAAGATTGTTTTGAAAACAGTATTTAAAATTGCGCCAACGTTTTATTTTTTAAATTTTCTTTTTTTTAATTTTTTTGTTAGGTTCTATTTGGCTTCCAAAAAGGAAAAATGAAAAAGTGGTCGATGGCGACAGTTCAGCGGTACTTACTAATATTAAACCACTTTTTTCATTCCTTTCTGATAGCAAATAGCGTCCAAAAGAGGAAAATGCGTTTTCTCTTTGATCTCGTCCGCTGGGACAACCATAATAGGACGTAGCACAAACGTCGAATTGGGTGCCCTACAGAAATGATACCGGTTCCAGTAATCAGATCTTTTCAAAATATTAGTTAGTCTGTCATATGAACTTGAATGTATAGAGTAACACTATTTCATGTTTTTTTAGAAAAATCAAAATTAAAATGCAAGTTAATAAGGTACTATCAGTAATTTTATTTGATTTACTAGGCTACAAAGAAAGCTATCAATTCAGAAATAAATAATTGTAGCACTGATAATATAATCAGTACTATGAATCAGTAGAATCAGTGACTTATTTTGTAAATTGAGTAACTGCTGTTTTTCGAGAACTGAATTATCTCGAGGTATGCATAAATGTGAAGAGCATTTGTAGAACACGTGATTGAAGGAATAAACCTCAAGCGATGGTCAGATCGAAAAGAAAGATACCTAAGATATATTTATTTCTGTCGCACACTTGGACGTCCAGATTCGTCTTAATGTAACACTCAATTTTCAAAGTTTCAAAGCTTACTTAGAAAAGAAGTTATGCTTGGTTGTATATTTCAAATGTCAAATATAAATTATTATTTATAACTATTATAATAAACCATACTAAATTGAAATGCTATTTATGCATTATAAAAGCTGTGTTTAACTGTATTTTATTGTTAGTTCAAATCTATCTGGTGTTTTTATAAATATTGTTCTTTTTTTTTTCCTTGGGAATGTTATACTTTTAGTAACGGATTGTATTTTTCCCTCCATCTGGGGTGAATCATGGTGTCTGTTGGAATTGAAGTTGGTTTACTGATCATCGATAAACAATCGAAGCCAGATAACTGTTAGAAAGTGTAAACAGGAGCATTCTTCATGTTGCCACGATAACAGACGCTTATTTCGTTAGCTCTTCCTACAATTTTACGCCACGCATTAAAAAATATCCCAGTTCCACTAAAACTTTTCTATATATTACCTATATTAGTATTTAAATTCACCTTTACATGAACGACCTTTACGATTTTCCTACAAAAATTCCTCGACAAGAGTCCTGATGCCTCTGACCCGCTTACTGAAGCCCCAAATATCTTCGATTTGGCAGTTAGATTTTTCTGAATCCACATCAGTATCGTGGCCGTTCCTATGTACACTGTCCGACTTAATTAATGTCGTGGTATATAGCACGGTGATAATTTCTAATATTTCGAAATTTTCCTTACATTTTTATACATTTACCCCCCCATTCAATAGGAAAAATTATCAAAAAAGCTGTTTTTTACCGAAAAAAATTATCCCAAATTTTTAGTGTGTATACTTATATTTTGAATTAATACGTATTAAACTTATTTGCTATTAAATGCCATGCACCTTGGTGAGGAACAGGAACATAATTTATATAGACATATTAGGTGTTGATTACAGTAAATAGATACTGTGTGTTTATTTATATGTTCCTCCCTTTCCTATTTCCGCGTACCCATGGAGATTGGCCGCAGTAACAACTAAACAAGAATAGATAGCACACTTTTGCCACTGATTGTGAGTGCTAATAGTATACGCATTTATAAAACGTTATTGTTTTAGTGACCAGAAATGCAGACATTACGGTATAATATTTCATTGACAACGCGTAGTATAAGTGCGTCGTTTTTGTATGTGTTTTGTAGCGAGAGGAAAGTGTAAGGCTTGAAGCTATAATTACAATGCATTACTCATTTTGCAAACTCTCAATTAATGCCTATATATACAGTGACCGGCATAAATATTGAAACATATGGGACTTTTTTTTATTATTAAAATATTTCAAATTTTCTTGGGGGGATAGGTTCTGCATGTCTAGGAACCTCACAATTTATTTTGACATACGTCACGTGATCACTAGTATGGCGGTAAATTTAAAAAATATGCCATGAATTTTCAAAAAGTGAGGTTAGATGACAAGGTAACCAAAAAAGTTATTTGAAAGAGTTGCTTAGAATTCAATTATGTGGTATGTGCAAATTTTTGTAAAGATATTTAAAAGAAAATGAAAATCACAATTTTTCCAAATATTGTTTCATTGAATTACATATTTCCATTTTTTTTTTCTTTTCGTTTTTAGCAGCTCAATAGCAGTGATATTTCTTAATTTGGCTGATATTCAACCAATTTTGTCAATTTTTGTATAATTAACAGAGCGAAAACTGAAAAGTACGTTTTCGATATGACAATTGTTGTTGCAAGTACTAATAAGTGAAAGTTCGCGAACATTTTCATTCTAACCACTTAGCAAACATTATCTTTATTGAAAATTATAATACTTTTTTTTTGTTTTCTGTATTAAAATGAAAACCGTTAGTCCAAAACTGGTAACACTACATGCGCCTAGATTTTGAAATTAGAAAACAACGAATAATAAACAGTAAGTAAAAAAAAAATAGTAGTAATTACTCATTTATCAGAAAATTAAAATAATTTACTACATTATTTTGTTTTAATTTCAAAGCCTACCTTACTTATAAGAAACAGAACGATATATGTGTCTAGCAAGTTGTCCATTACTATTAGTTATTGTTTAAATGTTTTAGCTTAATAAGAATTCATATCGTTAGCTAAAAGTACTTTATTATTAATCATTTACTTCTATTGAGTTTCATAGACATTAAACTATTTTATTTATTTTACCTACTATTTATTATTGTTTATTCTCTAATTTCAAAACCTACTTTAATATCTTCGGTGCGCGCATGTACAGTTATGAGTTATTAGTTTTAGACTAACGGTTTCCACTTTTTTTTATTATTATTTATTTGTCATACGTTACTTTAATGTAGAAAACAAAAAAGTGTTATAATTTTCAATAAAAGTAATGTTTATTAAGTGGTTTAAAATAAAAATGTTTGCAAAATTTTATTTATTACCTCTAGATACAGTCCCTTGCAACAACTGTTATTACAAAAATGTACTTTTTCAGTTTTCACTGTGTTAATTATGCAAAAACTGATAAAATTGTTTGAATATCAACCAGATTTAGAAATAGTACTGTAGTGGAGCTGCTTAAAAACGAAAAAAATGGAAATATGTAATTCAATTAAACAAAATTTGGAAAAATTGTGATGTTTAAATTTTTTAAAATGTCTAAAATTTGCACACAACCTCAAAATTGAATTCTAAACAACTTTTTCAAATAACTTTTCTGGATATCATGTCATCTAACCTCACTTTTTGGAGATTAACATAATATTTTTTAAATTTACCGCCATACTAGTGGTCACGTGACGTGTGTCAAAATAGATTTTGGGGTTCCCAGACATGCACAACCTATCCCCAAAAAAGTTTTAGTATGTTTCATAAAAAAGTTTCCCATATGTTGCAATATTTATGCCGGTCACTGTATATATTATATATTGCATGCATACGTATCTTGCCAATTGGGCCAATAATTTACACAATTCTTTGAAAAACAGTAATTCCTGCGTCATAGAGGAGCCATATAATTAGGAATGGGAATCGACGACCGACAAACGTATCCGCGGAAGGGTCCACCCGAATAAACGAGACTTGAGAGACGGGAAGGGGGGAGGGGAAACGACCGAAGTAAAAGATAGCGCGCCCAGAGCTCGTCTCTCGTCTCCAGAGCGGACGGCGAAGGGGGTAAAGGAGACGGAGAGAGAATTAATGTTATGCAATTCTCGGAAGGTGGGAGAGAGTAAATGTAATTAATTATCTCTGTTCGTAATGACTCTGACTGATGAGGTGTTCGGGCTCTGGCGAGAACCAAGGGGGCGACGGAGGGGGGCCCCCGAAGGGTTGGAAGGGCGAGAATTGGAGGGTCGGTCGGCGATAATCGACCGCTGACGTCGTATCGCGTCGCGACGCGATGCTAATAACTAAACGTTATCGCGTCTCGCGAACTGCCTATTCTTCTTCATCGTATACTTATTTTGGTTGTTACGGACAAGCGACGGAATTTGATCGTCCAATACGTAATTGGCAATAGCGTGACATTTAATTGTTAATTTTAAATTGAACAGCAGAATGAACGCTCATCTACCAGTTTTATCGGCTCAATCTATGACTCCATGGCAACATTTTAGATTCTCTCCAATGAAATGAGTAATATTAAAAGTTTATATTAGCTTACAAGGGAATGAGTTGAACTGTGAATCGCAGATTCCTGAGGTGTCTATTGCTGCAAAACTACAACTTTAGGGGGTGCAATATGACTTTGACATTTGGCCCACATTTCGTTTATCCAAAATAGGAAAAGCCACTGATGTTTGTACCGCCACACAGTGGTCCCGATTGCGTTCGGAGCGCGAAATAATTGCCGTTTATGTCTAAATCTAGTCCACATTTACATATTTATAATCTTCGCAGTTGTGATAGTACTATTGTACAGGTAATAATATTAATAATAATGTTTATTGACATTTACTCAGGGATAACATATTAACCTTTGATTTTTATTCATATTAAATAAGACAACACTGAAAATAGAAAGATATATATATAAAAGATAAGAGATTGAAATAAATACTTTTGTACTATTTTTATATTAGTTGGTATTTATGTCTACATTCATCAAATGCTTTTTGTGGCCTACCAAATAACCAAATTGTTTTTTAGTAAATGGGCTTTTTTTGGACTGTAAACTAAGCACAAACTCTTCTCTCTAACAATCTCTTTATTTCTTTTACGTTTCGTTGTTTCCAAGGAAATTCTATCTTTTTCTTATAACATTAGTTAATAATTTATCAGCTTCTTGTTCATTTATAGTTTTTTTCGTAAATACGCTGTTTAAACGTATGTGCTAGTGTAAATCTTTTTAAATTTTTGTGTTTGTGCTACTCCGAAAACAAAACACTATGTTTAACTGCAATGGACATTTCATCTAAAAAAATTATAACGCTTACGGTCGCACTCGGATGCACTTTATTTTAGGTACACACCATAACTGAACTATGAACAATTTTAAAATAAAATATCAACATCTGCAAACGTCTGCAATTTTTTATAAGCCACTTCGAACAAACAGTTTTTGAGCTGTAGTACAACCTCAAGGTATTTCAATAAATGACGAATAAAATTACGTGTTTACTTTTGAAAAAGTCTACCATATTTAATGAATTCGGTAAAATACAAATATCAGCAAGTATTAGCCTCTATTTTAGTACACAACTCAAACGCCAAATTCAAATACATTGACTTCTACTAGCAAATAAGCCACAGAGGCTTGATATTCCCAAAATTTTTGAGTTGGTAGTTATATGCTGCGTAACCTAAAAATATTTCTGACTATACAGGGTGTTCCAAAAGTAGGAAAACACATATTAAATTCATTATTTTAAACGGAACACCTTACATATTATTCCATTTTTAAATTTTACGGAAAAAAATTACATCACTTTATATAAGCTACTATATGTCTATCTGTAAAAACAACAGTATTATTTACGCTTTTGTAAAAAAAAATGTCCTGCCGGAAGCTTTCGGTTAAGGCGGCGTATAGTTTGCATATGCATTTGTTTTAGGTATTTATATTTTAAATACCATACATACATGCTTAGCTTGATATAACAGTGAAACTAAAATCAATATAATTATATACATGTGTCCACTATAGTCCTAAACATTTGCTTAACTTTAGCCCAAGGTAACTTGATTTTTTTAAATAGCAGCCTATATCTTTGCTTATGCTACATTAACCCTTCCGCAAGACCTTTTCAATTCGTACTAAACAATTGTGAGGGCTCATGCAGGATATTGTAGATAATTATTTTTAAGTAAATCCAATGAATTTTTCATTAATTGTCAAGTCAGCTTAATATATAAACGCGATGTAACTAAATGAAACCGCAAATTAGTAGGGGGCTAGCTAAAGAAACTCGTGTATAAGAGAGAGCCTTCCACATAGGAAAATAGGAAGAATAGAATGAGGGAGGCATTTCCATTCATTCAGTAGAATTGTTGAAAAAACTACCCTAAAAGTTGCAAAAGACAATAGAAATATGTTTAACAGAAAGAAGATATATTTTTAAACATTTGCTATAAATTTTGATAATTAAGGATGATTGCTACGTGTAAATACTTTTAATTAAAGAAGTATTTTGTTGTGGTTTAATGATCATTTGTTTTTATTATAAATAAATGACAAACATAAAATCTTATTTCAATGGTTTATTAATAAATACAAATACATACTATTTAAGTAACTAAGTAAATCTGCAATAAAATAAATAAACAGTCACTGAGATGTAAGAAGAACGAAGTATTACATACTAACTTAATTGTTGATAGTGGACGTTTAACTATTATGCTGGTCAGATAATTGTCACGGCCTGCCCTATTAAAAAATAGGTATTATTTAGGAGGTTTCAATATTTTTATTTAATATTAATTGTCTACTTAAATAAGAATATTGAAACCATCTGAATGAAAAAAGAATGAATATTAATTGTCTACTTCATTCTTTTTTTATTAGATGCCCACTACCTAATATCAAAATAAATATTTTGAGTTCTAGTTCTAGTTATACTTTTGACACTTTCTTAGAATAATATTGGTTGATACGCTTTTTAATAAAGCAAACTTATTGCGGAATCAAGTGTACTCGCCCGACACTCATGTGCAAACGCGGTATGTGACCTTTTGTTTTATCGTGCGTATGCGAAAACCTGCACCCACACAATAGCCCCACATAATACCTACACGCACACTCAAAGTATAGGCCAGCAGTACAGGAATAATGGACATGGATGTCGTTTATTCTCAGCTCGAAGATAAAGAATTAAAAATGTTCCCCGTCATAACTTGAATGGGAGATACAAATTAGCTCACTTTTTCGTAGTCGCATTTTGCGTGTGTAGGCTCCAATATTAGAATTTTTATGGTTAGATATATACGAGGGCGGTCCCAAAATTAGCCGATCTAACGTATAGATGGCGGTAGTAGTTTGAAAACAATTACTTTGGTGAAAAGTGAGAACCTTATAAAACATATGTTTTAAGTATCAAGGCGCCACGTTGTTTAGTATTTTTTTTTTGGAGCCATCAAAAATAAACGTGAAAAGTGAATTTGTAAACATGGAAAAAATTGGCCACCGTTATGTAATTCAATACTCTCATTTGAAAGGTTTCAGTCCAACAAATATTAAAGCCTAGCTAAATTTTACTCTGGGGGAGTCTGCTCCTTCGTTTACGACTATAAAATATTGGGTGTCAGAATTTAAATGAGGCCGTACGAGCTGCCAAGACGAACACCATTGATTCATTCATTCAAGTTAGGGTGGGCACGTCCGGGCACTTGAGCAAGGTGCTCATTGTACCATTCCTATTGATTCTCTTATTTCCACTCGAGCAGCTTGGTGTTCTCTATAAAGCCCAGTATCTTGCCCAGTGGAAACTTCAGGACCTTTGAGGGCTCCAATAGATCTCTCCCGAAGTACTTCTGCCTAAGTACCTTAAGTTCCTCACAAGTGCCGATTACATGTAAACTCGTTTCCTCCTGTAGTTCGCATCTTCTACACCACGGTTCGCTTACTCGGCGTGTGTTTTATAGATGCTTTTTCAGGGGACAGTGTCCAGTTACCAACCCAGTAATGGTCTTAACTTAGGTTATCAGAGAAACTACCATCCCCATCCCCTATCAGCGTTTTGGTATAGAGTTGACCTTCAGTCGACCTCCATTTCTTTGTGACGAACACCATAGTGGTCGACCAATTGAGGTGTCCATGCCAGAAACGGTGAAGAAAATTCAAAAAATGGTATTGGATGATCGTCTGCTGAAGGTGCGTGAGCTAGCTGAAATGAAAGGCATTTCAAAAAGTGCTATACATCGCACATTGACCGAAAATTTGAAGATGAGAAAGCTATGCGCAAAATGGGTGCCGCGTTTGCTTACAATAGAGCAAAAACAGCGTCGTAAAGATGTTTTAACAGAGTGCTTGGTGATGTTTCACCGCAATAAAGCCGAGTTTCGTGCGTCGAAAAAAAGAAAAACAAACAAGGGCTAGTCTTATGCTAACTTATTGCAGCGTTCAAGTGATGAAATTAAGGAAAAAAGGTTTGTGTTTCGTCACGACAATGCACCAATTCACACATTCCATGACGTTGTTACAACCATTTTTGTTGCTATAACTTCTCTTGTGAGTAAATCCGCTGGATTATCCTTTCCAGTACAATATCTCCAATTTTCAGGGTACCTATATAGAAATAACAAAGTAATTTAATTGTCTTCACTACGTTCTTCTCGTCTTTCAAGTTTTTTTCTTTCGAGTCCTTACGCTATTAATATAGCCTTTATAAAATTACTGATTGTAATGGAGTACTCTCACAATCTTTATAAAAATGATAAAACTTGTAACACCACATGTTATTTCAAACAAACCCCAAACAAAAAAAAAATTTAACGTCTGATTGTTTATTTCAATGGTAAATTACTTAGGGCCAAATCCATGCGAAGGAAAATGAACAAATTTAAATAATACAATTTGCACGTAAAACTAATATTCCTTTGTCTAACTGTACCGACATTATGTGAAAAAAATATTTTTCTTTTGGCAATTTACATTAGATATACATCCAACAAAATACTTCTTTTTCAGTGTACAAGTCTGTATATTATCGGAATTCCACCATAAGTCTGAATGTGATGGCCAGCATTTATAAATATTTTGATACAAATTTCAACCTCATTAGTCTAATACCAGGGCAATAACGACACGGGTAATTTATCATCGATACCAGGAAATTTATTATTCTAAATCCGGTCGGGTTCCCGTTGCATTTTTAAAGGTGAGCACAGCACCGCACCAGGCCGCTATCGACGACAGTGATTCCGTCGGCGCTACTGCTGTTTAACTAAAAGATTAGTCGAAGATTTAGCGATTTGAGAAATACTTGTTGGTATTCCGAGCGAGGCGAACTCCGCCGACGTTGACTGGGCTCCAACGTTAATAAACGAAGACAAATGTTCCTCTCGCACAGCCCAAGTCAATAGACGGAGCTTCACGTTAAAACCTCTCTAATATCGTGCAACGTTGAAGCATGGAAGCTTACATGTGTGCGTAGTTTGTATCTGTATCCCTGCATGTAACCTATGTAATACACTGGCGTTGGTTTGTTTGTACTACAAAGTAGTTTAGTTTCGATTTTTGTACTTTCTTTCTCACGCCTTCTTGGTTTTTTTCCTATTCGTTCAGCTTTTTACTTTGAACATATTTATTTCGTTTTTAAACAGGTACTTGGTTGCGAATAATAATTTACTGAATTAATGTTAAGTAATATAGTTAAAAATTTGAACTTTTCACTTTTCAAATTGATAGAAATATTATTTAGTTTCCTTGGTATTCATCAAAGGGGTGAAGATTTAATGTAGTACATATTAAATAAATGGCTGGGGATCCACGGAGACGAGGTGGTTGTTAAATTATATTTATGTAATATATTCGTCAATCAAAAGGGATTTTCTTTGTGAATTATTGTATTTACCATTGAACTGAAAGTATACGAAAGAAACGTGAAGATTTTTCATTATTAGAAGAAATTTGTTGAACTAACCTTTCTCTTGTGGAATTTTAATATCTTTGCTGTTCTGAGTATTACTATATACCTTGGAAGCTTGGAAGGAACTCACTATACCCTGATACAAGTGTGATACCTATCTTTGATGTGGATTCTTTCCCTGTAACATGTTTGATTTGTCACCGCGAGGAAATTCCATTCTGAAATACTTTGAAGTGTGAACCACCTGATGCTGGAGATATTTTTTACAGATTTGTTTAAAATTCTGTGTAATTACCTATTTTATTTATTTTCCTATATAGTGAGTCGTGCAGAGGTTACTTTAAAAGTGAAAATATACTTACATTGTATTCCGTCTACATCCTCAATGTCGTCATATATGTACATACTAACAAAGATTCATTTCCCCTAAATAGTTGTCACCACCAATACCAAACATGTAGTAGGAATAACATAAGAACGCCATACCATCGATTATCATGTTCGCAAAAATCGATTGGGTATTGGGGGATCAAACTTCATAATTACTTGCCTGACGATATAAAGCAACTACCAGAGATTAGCTTTAAAAAACAAGTTAAGCAACTGTTACTCGAGAGGGAGTGTTACAGTATGCAGGAATTTCTGTATCCGAAAGGGAAGAAATGTCATTACTTCAAATCTCCTACACCTTTTATGTTTTGTTGGTTAGTTATTTGTTTATATGTTTGTTTGTTGTATTTATATTTATTTATACATTTATATTTATATCTTTTATATTTACACCTATGTTTTTATTAATCTTTTTTATTTATACATACATTTTTTTTCTAAATTATTTGACAAATGTACATATATATATATATATATATATATATATATATATATTTATCCCACGCACTATTTTGCGTCCATGCATTGCCATTTTACATTACATTTTGCGTCCTCGACTATTTTGCGTCCGTATACCGGACGCAAAATAGTTTCGGCCTTATTAATCGAGTAAACCGGTAAGAAAAAAAAAATTGTCCGTACATGGCCGTTGGTCATGTCACCACCATTGCCAGGTTTTTTTCTCATATTTTTATTCCAACCCGTTTGGTACCTAAGATGGAAAATAGGTGGAAGCAAAATAGTGCGTGATATGTAAAATTCATGTATAATTTAGTTCACAGAAATGCCGATAGAGCCAAAATAATATACACATGCCGTATATTTTTATTACAAACCACGCATTATTTTGCTTCCTTCTACTTGGCAACGTCGCACACATATAGAAGAACCGATGAGGTTAGTGATTGTAAATTAGTAGGCATATGTATGAAACAATTTAAAAAAAAAATGTTAAAAGTGTTTCTTTTCCTTTGACTAATGAATACATTGTGAAGCATTTGAAAAGTGTCGGTTTAGTAAGAGGTGCCCGTGACTTTGATTTTTTTATAGATATTTTCATTACAAAATGTAATATTCACCAGAAATTTATAATTATTTAACTTATACTACCGTTTCTCTTCCAGTATTACTTTTTTTTAATACCTCTACATAATTTTTCAGTTAGGTTTCTCCCATTACTTTATTTTAGTTCAATAGAATGTCATGGATTATCTACCATTATTGTTTTTGTGTTAGGACTTAAAAATTACAAAATCAAATTTAGCCACAACGACTATCTTTAAATTACAGTAAACAAATTCCAGAAAATGGATATCATATGACAGATTTAACTCTTGCACTAAAGTCTCGGCTATGTACAGACCACATAACAGATCAATTAGAATCAAAAACACAACTTCAATCTCAGAACACTTTGCCAAACGGGAAAGTGAAATCGGTCATACTTTGTTTACAATTTTCTCAATTGATTATGGTATGGTATATCAGAAGTAACAGTACGGAAGAACTACAAAGCTTGAAGTATACCTGGCGCCTCCACCGAAATAAAACATGTCATGGTCTTGCTTATCCAATAAGTAGAGTAATCAATATTTAAAATAGATTTTCAGTTCAAATATTCAAAAACTTGCATTTAGCTTGGGTATCTGATTTCTAGGATGGTACTAAACTCTGAGAATGCTTCTTCATTAAAGCACACACTTTTTTACCTTTGTTATTTACATTTGTCGTTATATCAATTAAACAATAATAAAGTGTTTTCTTGCATCGACCTCAACCGACACATAGGTTAAGTTGGGTTAGGGTTAATGTGTCCGACGGACAAGCTTCACCGCAACCTTTTCGGATCTATGCGGTCACCGTTTTTTCTAGGAAACGCACTCTAATTTTGCCGTCTCAATTAGGTCTACTGGTGTTTTTTCCTCCTCCTGACAAAATATGCAAATAGCATCATCTGCCAGGCCAATGTTGTATATATGCCCGTTTAGTTTGCAATGACCAGTCAGCAGACCTACTACCATTTTGACAGTCTTCCTGTCTTTACTCAGTATATCTTTAGTAAATTCACACCTTTGTTCCTTTAGAAATACTTTTGCCTGTCTTTCTCCTGCTCACTTTTTCCACTATTCTCTGGACTCATCATGCGTCTAGTTCACAGCTTTTAGTCTGTAGTTTTAGATGAGAGGACATTTGTTATTGTTTATATATATCTCAATTGTTAATTTTTAATATGCTATTTATGTACATACAGTGAGGACGCGTGGGTTGGAACAAATTCATTTAAAATTCAGGGGTTTGTTTTTTTAAAAAACGCTGGGATACGTCGACTTTTGTTTTTAGCAGGGTATTTTTTTACGGAAAATGTATATATACAGTGTGGCCCAAAAACAAGTTACGACCACCAACTACATTTTTTCAAATGGAAACACTTATTTTTTATATCCTTTTTGAATTCTGCATCGAATTCTAAGTATGTTTCGTGTACCATTTCCTACACCTAAACTCAACAGTTATCGAGAAATTCATGATTGAATTAATTAAGACCATATTTCTGGAGATTTTTTTTTTTTTGTATCAAGCAAAACATTCCATATTGCATTTATTTTGTTTTTTTAATTCTGGTATTTTCGATAACTTGTCACTTGTCAACGTGTGACAGTTCAAGTAAGTAATTGTCAAGTGCAGTTATAAAGTTTGAAAGAATGGCGTGTTTAACTGAGAAGCAACGAATAGAAATTTTGATAATGGTAGGATATGGCGACAGAACCCGAACACAAGCTCAAGTTTGCGAATTATTTAATAATAAACACCCGGAGAGGCCTATTACACGATCGGTGGTTAGTAAGATAGAAAAAAAGTTTAGAGACCTGGGTCACGTAAGAGATAATTATAAAACCAACCATCTTCCAGTTCCACAGGACACACAATTGAATATTTTGCTCGATTTAAAAGAAAGTCCGCAAAAAGCAACTCGACAAGTAGCTGTAGACCAGTCAGTCTGTAAATCTTCTGTTCTAAAATACTTACACAAGCACAAATGGCACCCTTACAAAATACATTTAGTTCAGGAACTTGTTGAAGATGATCTCAACCGCAGATTAGAATTTTGCGAAATAATGATGGGTAGGTGCAATGCCAACCCGCAATTTTTAAGTGAGATAGTTTTTACCGACGAAGCAACATTTTGTTTGAATGGTTCGATAAACACGCAAAATTGTCGCTATTGGGCACCAGAAAATCCACACTGGAGTATGGAAAGTCACGCACAATTCCCTCAAAAAGTAAATGTGTGGGCCGGCATTGCGGGTACCTCAATTATTGGACCGTTTTTTATTGAGGGGACACTTAATTCTGAAAATTATTTAAATCTACTGCAAAATTCCATAATACCAAGTTTAAATGCACTTTACCCGAATTGTGAGAACCCAAATATACCGGCAGATTCGATATGGTTCCAACAGGATGGAGCGCCCCCACACTATTCGCGAACAGTACGAGATTATCTACATAATATTCTCCCAAACAGATGGATCGGAAGGAGAGGTTATATCGAATGACCGGCTAGGTTTCCAGACCTAACCCCATTAGATTTTTATCTATGGGGTTATCTAAAATCCAAAGTATACCTCAATAAACCAGAAAATATCGAAGAACTGAAGAATAGAATTAGAGTCGAAATACAACAAATTCAGCCACAAACTTTAACTGAAGTGCTACAAGAAATTGAATATCGACTTGCCTATTGTCAGGAAGTTAATGGTCAACAATTTGAACATTTAATTTGATTTGTTCTGTTTTTGTTTTAAATAAATTTACAAAAAAAAACCAACCTTTGAATTTTAAATGATTTTTATAAATTGCCGCGTCCTCCCAAATTTTGAAAGAAATCCATCGTAAATTCTTCGATAATGAATTTAGGTATATCTAAGAAAGATATTTGGAATTGGATGCAGAGTTCAAAAAAGAAATAAAAGAACAGGTATTTTCATTAAAAAAAAATTAGTTAGTAGTCATAACTTATTTTTGGCCGGCACTGTATACATGAATGTACCATGAAAAAAAAATCTCAGCCAGAAGTAAAAATCAACGTGTCCGAACAATTTTAAATCAATTTGTTTCAACTCACGCGTCCTCACAAATTTTAAAAAATCAATTGCAAATTTCTCAAGACCTGTTGGGTTTAGGTATAGGGCATGGTACATGAAACATTCTTAGAATTCAATGTAGAATTCAAAAGTGAAATAAAAATTAGATGTTTTCGTTTGAGAAAATATAGTTCGTGGTTGTAACTTTTTTTTGGGCCACACTGTATACATGAATTTACCGTAAAAAAACTTGCAACCAAAAATAAAAATTGGCATGTCTGAGCGTTTTTCCAAAAAACAAACCCCTGAATTTTAAATGAATTTGTTCCAATCCACGCGTCCTCACTGTATATGTGATCCCCTGTAGGTGTATCATGTTGGTCATATTCATTCATTCATTCATTCATTAAAGTTAGGGTGGGCAATATGTTCGGCTTAATGTCCGGGCACTTGAGCTAGGTGCTCATTGTACCATCCCTATTAATTCTCTTATTTCCACTCGAGCAGCTTGGTGTTCTCTATAAAGGCCAGTATCTGCCAGGGGATCTGAGAATCTTCGAAGCTCCAATAGATCTCTCCCGAAATATTCTGCCTGAGTACCTTCAGTTCCTCACATGTGCAGATTACTTGTAAACTCGTTTCCTCCTGTAGTTCGCATCTTCTACACCACGGTTCGCTTACCCGGTCTGTGTTGTATAGATGCTTTTTCAGGGGACAGTGTTCAGTTACCAACCCAGTAATGGTTTTAACTTCTTTCTTATTGCGCCTGAGTAGGTTATCAGAGAAACTAACATCCCCATCCCCTATCAGCGCTTTGGTATAAAGTTAACCTTCGCTCGACCTCCATTTCTTTGTATTTTTTTTATCCAACCAGGTTCAGATCTCCCTTCTTGCGGAATCCTTAGTAATTTCACATACGGGCTCTGGACCCATGAAATGTCTCTTAGAGCCCTCCTTGGCTAGTTCATCGGCTACTGCGTTGCCCTTTATATAGTCATGTTCCGGTACCCCAATCAGAAACACCGTGTAGTCTCGTGCCAGTGCATTGAGGATTGTTGCAACCTCTAACTAGTTTTGACTGCCTTAATGACAGTCTGGCTGTCCTGGCTCTCAGCCATTATATAATTTCTTTCTCATGCAGCCCCCTTTTGCAATCATTTCTGCACAGGCTGCAAGGGCGAATACCTCTGCCTGGAAGACCGTTGTATGTTTCTCCAGGTTTATGGATATCCTTTGATTAGGACTGGGCCCAGAAATACCGGCTCCTGTGCCCTGGCTGCGCCTGGTCTCTGTTCGTATGGAGATTTTCACCTTTCAGTGAAGATAATTTGGGGTCCATGCTGTTTGTGGGCATTTGCAGCAGTGGCGCGTCTAGCAGTGTGCTCTCCCACCCTGAAGTTGGGATGCCACAAAGTTGTTGGCTTTCAGTCTAAAGATCGCATTCATTGCCTTCACTTTCACATAAAGCTGCAGCGGGGGCAGGCCAAATGATCTCCAAAGAGGCGTCCCTGTGCTGTTAATTGCACCAGGATTCCCAGCAATGTCTGCCTCAGGACAGCGGTTAGCAGTTTCACTGCGGAGGACACTTCTGTCCTCCTCCACCAGACTACTGCCTCGTATGTTATCGCTGGTCTTATCACGGCAGTATATAGCCAATGGATCACCCTCGGCTTAATCCCCAGGTTTTGTCAGCAACTTTCCTGCAGTGCCAGAATAGTTGCATACCCTGGCCGTTGTTTTGATTAAATGGTTTTTCCAGCTTAGTTTCGCGTCGAGGGTAACACC
Organism: Protaetia brevitarsis; assembly: GCA_004143645.1. Classification (NCBI taxonomy): domain Eukaryota; kingdom Metazoa; phylum Arthropoda; class Insecta; order Coleoptera; family Scarabaeidae; genus Protaetia; species Protaetia brevitarsis. Next base: position 2,020,714 of record RXPK01000307.1, read on the forward strand.
GAGATACTTTACTTGCTTGGTTAATTGTAACCCCTACTCAAACAATCTAACGCCGCCTAGGTCATTGAGTTTCCTCATGTTGATAAAGGCAACCAACTTTGTTTTTTGTGGATTAACTGAGAGTCCTTGTGAAAGGCACCATTCCACCACCATTCGCAGTGCATTACGCATGATGCCCGCCACCACGCCCGGGAACTTCCCTCTAGCTATCATGACCATGTCATCAGCGTGCCCCTGCGTCCATATTCCTTTCGAGTCCTTTGGTATGCCCATTGCTGAAGATTTAGAGAATATCTAACAAGTGCTCCTTCTGTAATGTTTAGATGTATAATTTTTTCCATAGTCTTCAGTATAAAAGATGTGAGACTAATTGGTCTGAATGATTTCGGATGGTAGTATGTGTCCTTTCCAGGTTCGGAATGAACATAACACTAGTATCTCTCCAAGCCTTGGGAATGTAGCCGAAAGCGTGGCTACCTCTAAATGTTGGTCATAAATAAATAAATAAATAAATTTGCGATTTGATAATGCCAACAGAAGGACCAATTCTGACGAATGACCTTGACAAGCTCTGCCTGGAAAGATCATCCGCTCTCTCATTTTCCTCACGTTCGAGTGTTGGGAACCTAAGCCGATGTTGATCGGTAACCCACCTCATTTAGGGCACTTACACAGTCCCAAATCAACTTTGACTCAGCACTTACGGAACTAACGCCTTAAGTGTGGGCTGGTTTATTTTCTCTGACACAATGATGAATTGCAACAACTCCGCCTAACTACACCGTTGTATCTCTGGTGAAGCTTACCGTAAGAGTCTTTCTAGCTTCTTTACATATATTCCAGCTCCTATGCCGTAGCCTGTTCCAGAGGCGTCTGTATACCATTTCGAGTCCGCTCTCACTGGAATGCCTTTTCGATCCTTCTTATCTGGTATTATAATCTGATATTTTCTATCAAGGTTGAATTTTTGAAATATGACATGGCATAGCATCCCCACAAAGAGTGACTCCCTAAGTTTATTCAATAGTTAACGTTGTGCGATTTACTTATCACTGCTTGAATAATGCTATATACTATAGACCTGGCAGTTCCTTGTGTGTAATAGATAGCGGATGATATGGATGTACAATTTTGGTTAAAACAGATTTTTTTTTTATATTGATGAATTTTAAGAACGATAGATATTAGTATTGCAGAAATCACCAGATATCGAAAACGGGTTTAATCGATTTCAGTAAAAAACGATTTTACAACCTGAGGTCAAAAAATGTGTGCATTTTTGAAGTTATACCTGTCTTCCCATTTTAAAAACCGATTTTGGTTTTGAAAACCGGTATTGGTTTCGTTTTACTGGTTTTCCGGTTACACTTTCTGATTTTAAAGCGATTAATTGCCACGTCCAAAACCGTTTCACATAAAACGGATTTCGATTCACAGCACTAGTAGATATACAAAGAATAATGTAAAGATTTAGATAAAAACAAGCGTAAATTTCAGATAAATCAGCACTATTACTATATGTAGATCAAATACATTAACTGATTGATTTGAGCACTGAATATAAATCATTTTCCTATCCTTATCCGATAACACACCTATTGTATTATTCCGTAGTTAGTGTATTTCTTTACATAAAGAGGTGCTAATTCCCTTAATTAGGCTTAGCAGCCTGTGTGGTACTTTTTCTGACAGATCAGCTTTTAAGTTGATTGCTTCCCGCAATGGTAGTCTCTGCCATTCCAATGAAACGCATTCTCAAACAACGTGGTGGGCTACCTTCTCCTCCTTGTTGCATAGTCTACATACAGGTTTATCTTTAAGGACGCTTATTCTATGTGGGTACTATCTTAGGCAGCCGTATCATGTTCATAGATTCGGTACCGTTCCAAGCTCTATTCGGTTGTTAGCCAGCACATCTGTTGCTAAATGCCTAGATGGTTGCCTCATCATCCGATTGTTGTGTTGTCTGTCCTTACGCTGTTTCAGTGAGCCTGGTTTCTCTTTGGATTGTTTAAGTTATCTCGAGAGCTGGTCAGATCCAATGAATTTTATTGAAGATCCTTGTTAGCGTTCGCAAGTTCGTTGCATGGTATGCCCTTATGCCCTGGAACTCACACCAAGTAGCTTTATTGAGTTTAGTCAGTAGCTCAACATTTACCAAGCAATTCCAAGTTAGTTTTGAGGTTACCTGATAGAATACTCCTTTAGAGCGGTTCGATTGTCGGATAGGATATTGATCAGCTTTGCATACCAGTTTGGGTTTTGCTGTCCAACCATCACCTTTCAAGATAATCTTGAAGGGTTTGTCGAAGGAGATTTTGAGCGTCATTGTATCACTGCCTATTTTAAAGATACGGTTATGTTTAGTTAATCTGACATTCCTAGGAGTATCTATATGTTTCCATTCTTGCCGCCCCTTTAATGTAAATAAAAGGAGCAGATTTGGCATCGTTTTCGTAGCAGATTTATGCAGCTCCAGTGATGCACAAGCAAGCTAATCTTTGTCGCTTTGCGAGTTTAATAATCGTCTTTGTCCACCAAATCAGGGGGCCATGGGTTAACTTACGGGATGTCAATCCCCATATTGTTTCCAATTTTTTTAAAGATTGTCATTAATGCCTTTTGCCATTACATTTATTTGTCATATGGTCAAGATGTTGATTCCAAGTTAGCCTCGAGTCAAGAACCAGTCCTAAGGATTTGGATTCTTGACTGAATTGTATCTTTTCGTGATGAAGAGTTGGTGGCTTCAGGTCACCCAGCTTTCTTCTTTTTGTGAAGGAAACTAGTGTAATTTGCACAGGTTGAACCTTTAGGTATTCCTTTACACACCACCCTTTTGTTGGTTTCAAAGCCCTCTACATGAGTTCTGAAATGATGCTTGTAAGAAGTTTGTAATTAACGATATTTTGTTGGCAGTTCTTCCAATTGCGAAATACTTCCAGGAAAGTACGTATATATTGTTTCAATACTTTTGGTTCACAGGAAAATCAGTTCCAAGGTACTTACTTCGTACCAATATTTTTCCAGATAAGCATAAAATGTGCTTTAAAACCATAATAATTAGAAGTAATAAATAAGACTATTTTTTTAACACTCATATTATGTTTCTATCAGCTTACACATATAAAATAATTCTTAAGCATTAAAAAACGGTGCTAACCTGATTTTCAATTCAGTTAGCTATCAAATTAGACCAAAGTTCATACATTGTTCTCGACTGGCGATATATACTTTATTTCGACTATTTTGCGTCCATCACGAAAGAACACAAAAATACAATTTTATATTGATATCCTTAAATATGCTATATTGCTTCCTATATACGTTTATTTCGACCAACATGTGGCAACGTGGCGGACGCATTATACTTACAACTTTATACAAAAAAATATACATCGGACGCAAAATAATTAGCAATTTGTCTGAAAATATACGCAGTGGACGCAAAATAGATAGGCAAAGTAAGGAAGCAAAAAGTGCGTAGAATAAAAAATCGTATAATTTCGTTTTAAAGCTACAGCGATAAAAAAGTGATTGGCGTTATCCATTTTTTCCCGCGGTTCAATATACGTCACTAAAATTCTTCTAACTACGCTCCTTCCAGGGGACGCACTACGACCGCGTTATGAAAGGAAGCAAAATAGTTAGCGGGATGTAAATATATATATATATATATATATATATATATATAGTACATGTATACAATGAATGACAATTTTCTTTAATGTTTTTATTGCAAATATATTTATTATTATTATTATTATTATTATTAGCATTTCGTAAATTTTTAGATTATCTATATAATAATAAATGTTAGTTTAAATTGAAATTTTAATGTGTATAAGGTGGTAGGCATTGCTAGTGAGATTCATTATATAGGATAGCCAGAGATTTGAATGTTGTTTTGATATAAAATTGGCATTTAATGATCCAAAATATACTGGCTAGTAGTTGATTTAATTTAAATATTGAAAATAAGTGTATTCACCTCGAGTAAGGGCCCTATATGCTCTTTAAATATTTTTGATACATTATTATATACAATAAATGCGCATGTTATCGATATTCACACTATCTTTATTAATATAAAAGCTGGCAATACGTTAAATGATTAAAATTAAGTTATGTATAAATTTATAAAGTCTTATATTATGCAAGTTATTGAATTAGAAGACACATCACGTGCTACCTTCTCGGCTACCTAGTTACTACTGTTAAAATAATATAAATAATAAACTACTTATTGCTCGATAAGAGAAGAGATTACTAATGCGCGTGACCTACAGTGGTAAATCCGAGGCTTATGTATATGTTCTTAGCCATCTAATGAAGGGGGTTTGTATCTTTCAATATTACCATACATTGAAGAATAGGTATCTGTAAAGTAAAAGGCATATTAAAGAATAAAAGTTTATATTTGTTTTTAAGAAAAATATTATCCGGGCAATCCTTTATAAAAAAAATTATAATATATATATTATTGTGATTTCTATAATAGATTTTCCCGGCTAATGTTTTTAAGAAAAAGAAAAATAAATAAATAACTTTCTAATTAGATCTGCCTTTTCTTTACAGATACCTTCCTCTATATCCTATCTTGCATATACATCTTAAGAAAATCTTTAAACGTCATGTCCTCATCAGCTCGCTCTCTTTCTGGTATTTCTTCTGCATCACCCCTCCTAATTGCTGATACCCTCAATGATGACTTAGATTTGCCCCGCCTTCTAATATCCATTCTTTATTTGAACTTGCTTACTTATAACAAATAGTGAGATACTAAATAAAGTCGCCAAATAAGCTCGCCCCACGTTGGGCGCCAAAAAGTTATATTGTGATTTCTGTAATAGATTTTCCCGGCTTTCTAATATTAGATCTGCCTTTTCCCTACAGATACCTTCCTCTATATCCTATAATGATAGACACAATACAATCCCAATCCTCTAGATGGCTATAAAATACCGTATATGTCCAAGATATCTAAAGTTTACCACTCCAGATCATGCGCACTAGTGATCTCTTACTGACCAATGAGTAGTTCGCAAAAACACAAAATCATGTTTGCTTGCGTCTTCTTTTTGTGTATTTTTTTTTAGACGTGCACAATCATATTTTTTGCGATTACAGCGCAATCTGTTACGAATCGAATAAAAAGTTTCGAACAAAAACTACATACTTGATGGCGTAGAATCCGAATCTGCAATACAAAATGGGGGTTCCCATTTAAGATTTCAAAGTTGTCCCTCCTCTCACTCTGGAGGGGGAGGGGGGAAGGGGGATGATGAGGTGGGGAATCGAGTTCGGCACCATTCAGTGACCTCCCTACATTATAACAAATTTTATTAAGACATTTTTTTGATTTGATGCAGTTTTTTAGAGATATTCCGTTGTCTCAAGACAAAAAACTCATCCTGTATATAACAAATCTTAAACAATATCACAGCGTTTGGCAAAGTGGTATTTGTTGCAACATTAAAGCAAAATAAACGAGAAAGTATACTTACCTTGGTTATGAAATAGAACGACAACACTGTAGTGGCCGTTGCCTGAGTAACTAACATTGTATCACATCGCAAATTTGATATCAGCAAAGTGATTATGGGAAGGGGTATGTTGTTACTGTAGGGGAGGCAATGTCGTTAATGTAGGGGGGTATCATTAAAATGAAATGCAATGGTATAACAGATAGAGGCATATACTATTCATTTGAACATGATTTATACGGGAAACGCGTATATGTCTTGCAGACACACGTTGTATGTTTGTGTAAAAAATTAACCAAAATCAGATTCGCTGCTTCGACTAAAGTTGAGAATGTGTCTGGGAGACACACGTTGTGCGGACTAGAGTTAATGGATTTCATATATATATATATATATATATATATATATATATAAGGCTATACATTCCTAACGGAATTGTAGCCGCTCACGGGAGCTCCTCAGACCGATTTGGTTACTTGGTGGATGGTCACTCCACCTAATTCCTTCTTGGTAAGGTCACATCTTAGCACTTCTTTTTGCCTCATCACATATTCTTCTCCACAGTTGCCTGTCTTTCATTTTCCTTCTCCAATCCTTTATTCCTAAAGTCTTCATGTTCTCGATTATTTGATCTTCCCACCTTGATTTGGGCCTTCCTCTTGGTCTATTTCCCATGGGCTTCCAACTCGTTACTTTCCTTAGCAGTGATTGTTCTCCCTTTCGATTTATATGGCCGTACCACTTCAGACGTTGCGCCTTGATTAATCTAACAATATCTTCTCCTCCCAAGATTTTGTCGACTTCGAAATTCATTAGTCCTCTGTATTCCCCGTCAATATCTCTTACTGCTCCGTATATTTTCCTTATGATTTTCCTTTCGAATACCCTTAATTTGTTTTCATCTTTGCCAGTTAGGGACATGGTTTCCGCCGCATACGTTGTTACTGGTCTTATTGCACTTTTGTATAATTTCAGTTTTGTGCTTTTACTGATTCTTTTATTCATAATAAGTTGTTTAAACTTGCGCTGTATCCCGCTTGTATTCTGTGCTCGATCTCGGTGCTTCTTTCATTTCTGTTGTTCACTATAACGCCGAGGTATTTAAAGTTCTTTACCTTTTCAAATGTGTATTCTCCCACTGTGGTGTCCGTTTTGCCATCTAACTGTTTCTTTCTAGATATTTCCATTAATTTTGATTTTTGCTGGTTTCCAGTCCGCGCTTCCGTGCTTCTGTACTGATGTTAATTAAGGCTTCCTCCAGGGCTCTCTTATCTCTTGCGACAATTGCCAGGTCATCCGCGAATGCCACGACTTGTACTGATTTATTGCTAATTGTTCCGGTCAATCCACATGCCCTTATTACTCCCTCCATGGCTATATTAAATAAGGAGGTTGAGAGTCCATCGCCTTGTCGTACACCCCTGAAGATTCGTAGACCCCTCTTGTGTTTGGACTGCTGCCGTAGTTCCGCTTAGCGTGGCTTTGATTAGTCGGACCAACTTTTCAGGTATTCCAAGTTCTCTTGCATCTTTCAATAAAACATCCCTTTTCACGCTGTCGAAGGCTTGTTTAAAATCCAAGAATATTATTTGCAGTTCGATGTCTACTTCATAGCATTTTTCTATGATCTGGTTGAGCACATGTATTGAATCTATCGTTGACCTCCCTTGCCTGAATCCATTTTTGGTACTCTCCAATTGTCCTCTCCGTGTACGTGTTCAGACGTTTTAATAGTAGTGTGGAAAATACTTTATACATAACATTCAATAGGGTTATCTGTCTATAGTTTTCGCATTATGGATTTCATGATTTCTAGAATTATCGGTTAGGTGGAAGGCGAATGCACAGAAGGTGCGCCTGTCATTGAATTTTGGAGCGATTGAAGTAATAACCAGAATTTCTCCAACAAAAAGAGTTTATTATACTACATCTGTATTATTTACAATTGGGGTAATTGAGGGTTCGAATATTAGATTGGTTTTGTTGCCCCTGGGCAAAAACGAATGATTTTCCTTTAGGAATTACATTTTCATACTTTGTTTACCTCTGTAAAATTAAACATATACTATAGCTGCGCATGTATGTATTGTATATAATAACTTCCTTCGTTTCTATTCAAAGAAAGGCGTACTTAGTATGTCGAAACGGCAAATTAATTACATTATACATACATACGTTGCACATTAACTTCATTGCTCGCTCACATTACGTAACTACCTAATTATATCCATTTAATTTTAATTAACGTCAAAAATGTTGTTACACGATGCAGATTTATAATGTAGAAAGTTGATTCTTTTCGTATTATTCGCTTACCTACGTAATTCTAATTTTGGTTTTTTTTTATGTAACATCGAACGCATGGGTATACATATATATATATTTGGATACATATATTATGTTACTGTATTGTTCCTGTCAGTCGGATCCCTTTCACAGATGGAGTGGGGCGGGCGAAAAAAGACAAAGAACCGAAATAATTAATTTGGGTCGCGGAATAAAAATTTTCTGATTAATTATTCCGGGACGGGAGTTTTTTTTTTTCGACAACACGTATCACATCGACGGGGGCGCACCGCACAAAAAGAAATAATTTTTCTGCGCGCCGCGCGGTCCCTCGGCATTGTGTGCGCGAAAGGGAAGAGAATAGAGGGGCCTTCAGCGTTCGCATATATAGGAGGCACATACATATGATGGAAAGTTGAATAATTCATTGGTCCCGATTGTGTTTAGAATTATTCGTGCAGATTCTATAGCGGTTCAATACGAACCCGGAGTCCCGCTGCTGTACCTCCGACAACCTACCAGCCTACTCTACCTACAGTTCTAGCTACCGCCAGCCAAATACTGCGGCCTCGCGTACGTACGTATTCGTCCGGCGTACACACATACAAGCTCGTATATATTGAGAGCGCCGTGTTGGAGGTCCGTGTGTGCGTTTCGAGTGCTTATTAAACTTAAAAACAAAGGATTTTTTAATTAAACACATGGCTTCGGTTTCACACATCAATTGCGAATTCATTTAAACGTGCTGCATGTTCGTTATAATTAAATTGAAACGAGACATCGCGAAATACGTTCGTTCGTTTTGTTCATTCGATATACAAACACATACACAGTCGCACCCAATACGCAATTTTTTTTGTTTCTGTTTTAATTTCAACCGTACACTTTCTAATACTTTATCCCACCCAACGATCTGAGCTATACTGCTTTATGGATACATCAAGTAAACGCAAGCGAACTGATGATAGGCAATATTAAAAGCAAAAGTGAAGCTTCTACACTGCGTTTGGAAGCAACATTTCACGGAGAAATTTATGGAGAAACCATTTATAATCGCTATAGGTACCGAATGTTTCAATTACTAGGGTTCTGTCCATAACTTTTTCATTTATTGCAAAGTAATGTTGCGATGTCCATGATATCATCTAAAGTTTTTCCACGTTGCTGATTATAGGATAATCAAGTAGCCGGATTAATCTGTCGGGGACACCAGTTCGTCAGGAATGGCGAATGTAAGAAAAGGATGCGGTGCCACAAGATTAAAAGATCATTGTGTAAAATCCAGAATCTGTTTATTTTAATAATTTGGTTACTATTGATAATAACAATAGACTAAGTTAATGTCAAGTCATTAATAATAATAATAATAATAATAATAATAATAATAATAATAATAATAATGCGTTTATTATCCAACAGTAATAACAATTACTTTTTACAGGATAACATCGGTACAAAAAAAATAAAATTCAAAATTAACATATATGCGTGTGCAACAACAAAGGGAAAAAGAAAATAAGGTAGTATGCTTAACGAGTTGGAACAAAATAGTAAACTAGAAACTAAATATATCTAATAGATAATACAGTAAACGAGTGTGCAAAAGTAATAAAAAAAATAAGATAATAAGTATATAATAAAAAAAAAAACCGTTAAGAAAAAAAATTAATGAAATGATTCTAAGTCAAACTTTTGAATTAATAATTTCTTAAGCTTACCACTAGTCATATTGAAAATATCTATATCAAAGCAAAAAGTATTAACATTACGACACATTGACAAAATTGGAGAAAACATATAATTATGTGTTTTAGCAAGTGGTAGGTAAAAGGTTGCTAGGGTTCTAGAAGTGATACGTGGCACATGAAAATTCAGTTCTCCCAATAAACATGGATCACTTATTTCACCATGCAGTAATTTACTCAAAAAAAGTATTTGGGCTATTCGCTATAACGCTTTCTATTAAATCGATGTACTTAGTATAATACGGGTGCCATACCACAGAGCAATATTCAAGCTTAGCTCTAATAAAACAATTATAAAAACGATAAGCGGTTCAATACTATGAACATTTCTAGTACTACGGGTTAAAAAGCCCAACAGTTTAAAACATTCCCCTGTAATGTTGTACATATTGCTGTGAACTGAAGGTCCAAGCATATAAGTAAAGAGAAATTAAAAATGACAAAATTAACCTAGCTAGCTCAGCAAAAATGAATTTAAAAGGGCGCCAGAGATTCTTAAATCTCAGAGAAAATTTTTAAAAATTAATAGTGGGCTTTTGATAAAATTTACTTTCTTTAAAATCCCCAAAAATTGAAATGGCAGATTTAAAAATAAAAGAATTAAGGTGATATTTAAAATCATAAACTTTTATTGAAAAAGAAAAAAAAAAAACATTTAATTACAATTAACAGGGGTCAAAAAAAAACTATGGACTGAAGGTCCTGGATTAAAACAAACCCTGCGTGAATCTAAAATTTAAGAAGGACAATTCAAATCCTTCAGCAAACAAAATGGTGAATTCGTTCTAGAAGGAATTTCAATACCACAAAAAAAAAAATCCACGTGGTTTCAAAAATTCAAAGCAAACTAGAAATTTAATTCAAATCACGTAAAGAAACAAGCAAAATTAAAAATGAAATAAAAAACAAGCTCACAGCTTCACTTCACCTACCCCGAGGTGATAAAATTAAAATTAATTTGAAAATTACTAATAAAAACGGAAAATTTAAACTCTAAACGCGCTCGCTTCTAAAACGAATATTATCAAACAAAAACTTACATGAATTGTATACAATTAATGAGATGAGACGTCTGAATACTGATCAAAAATTAAAATAAACCGAAACAATTCTTAATAAATGAAAAATCATAAAATGGGAAAAATGAAAGATCTCAAAATTTACATCTACTACCTCGCGTCACTATTCAGACTCTGCCCTAACGTGGCCTCTCGCACCGCGTATATACAAAACAGCTGACTGCGCGCACTCTGCAACGGCCGCAACAATCAAAGAATACGCCTTAAAAGAAGGACATAAACAAGATAAACTAATGCTAAACTTATAATCACAGAAAAATGAACTAACTAACTGAACAATTAATTATACAACAAAACTACTAAATTCAAAGAAAAAAATAAAAATTAGTGAGAATTTGCGCGCGGCAAATCCAAAACTTGATCTTAGAAAATTAACAGCATAGAGTTCAAACAACCGGGGAGACATGTCACAGCAATATGTTCATTAAAGGTTAATTTAGGGTCGAAGGTAATTCTCAAATCTTTTACTCTCTCACATCGATCCAGAACTATATGATTAACGTTATAATTGTATTGAAGAATAACGGTATTCCTAGTGAAGGACATCGTTTTACATTTGGCAATATTCAAATGAAGACAGTTAGACCGACTGCAATCAAACAAAGATTCCAAATCCGCCTGCAGCTGACCGCAATCACTCAGGGATTCAACTGTCCGATAAATTTTCAAGTCATCAGCATACAAAAGGTACATTGAAGAAAAGCAAGTAGTTATATCATTGATAAAGGTTAAAAAAAGTAAAGGGCCAAGGACTGATCCCTGCGGGACTCCAGAGGTACTAGGATAATTGTAAGATTTGACACCACGATACTCAACATAGTTGTTTTTCCCGGCAAGGTATGATTTTAAAAGCTGAATGATATCTTTTGACAGACCAAAATTACCAAGCTTGCGGACAATCAAAGAATGCTGCACCTGGTCGAAGGCTTTGGAAAAATCAACATAAACGACGTCAACTTGAGTTCTGGCATCCAGAGATTTGGATACGAAGTCGGTAAAAATACATAAGTTAGTAAGAGGGACTTGCTCGTTACAAAACCGTGTTGGTAAGGAGTAATACTTGTGGAAATCTGTCTATAAATACGTTTAAAACAGTGCAAATTCAAAGATTTTAGATAAATTAGATATGATGGATATCGGTCGATATTAGTAATGTCGTTCCTATCACAGACTTAAAGACAGGAGTAATGCGTGAGGATTTCCAGCAACAAGGAAAGGTCTTAAGTATAATAATGAGATTAAAAATATGTAACAGCGGATGCTGCAACAAGAATCTACAGTCCTTCACCACACGACGAAGCACTGAATCCGTGCCCATAGTAAGACTAGATTTTGAGACAGTTATAGCTCTAGAACCTCATCCAGATCAAATCCCTTATATAGGTTGTAGGAAACAGAGGTACATAACTATCCTCGACAGAAACATCTGAACTGGAATCATGTACGAAACAGATTCAAAGTGTGATGCGAAATGCATTCGCAATATCATTTGGAGACTCAAAGTGGCTATCGCCATTTGACATATACACAGGTACACTTGTTTGCTTTTTTTTCTGATTTAGGTAAGACCACAGCTACCTTGGATCATCCTTGACAGCAGTCTCAACACCATATATATAAGCCCGATAATCAAGATCAATACCTTTCCTAACCAATCTACGACATTCATTAAATTTATCTTTATAATACCTAGTATTGTAGTTTTTATAAAGCTTTAGGAAATGTTTTTTCCGCTTAACTAATTCTTTAGTACCAGTCGAAAACCAGTAGGGAAAAGATTTATTTCTCCTTGTAAACAAAGGGACACTAGATTGAAAGCAATTGTAAAGTAGATCATAAAATCTGTTGCAGGCTTCATCAAGATCATTAATTGTCGACACAGACTCCCATGGACTAGAACCAATTAATTCGTACAATTGTTCAAAATTCGCAAGTTTAAAATTATATGTTTGAAAATTATTAGATTCAAATGCTTTATTGTTAATACCACACTTTTCATACCAAAGTTCAAAAACTAAAGCGGGATGGTGACAATCTTCCGGAACAAGGGGAAATTCACACTTGTGAATATTAAACCGAGTATTGTTAGAAAAAAATCAAGTCAAAAGACGTTTCATTCACATTACTAATGAATTAATCTGTATCGAATTGGTAGCGTTTATAAAATTAATGTACAGCTAAAGAGTGCGGAGATACATGATTGGTATAATTGAAAACAATATCAGCTATATTAAAATCACCCGCAAAAACAAAATCATCTTTAAACATATCGAATATTTCCAACTTACTAAAAAGGTGAGCATAAGCAAGTGTGGGGGTTGCAGGAGGTGCATACACAACTATAACATTAAGTGTCTTTGAATGTAATTTTAGTTTAACACAAACCACATCTATATAGTTATTTTCTAAATCAATGTCACTTATAATAACTTCACGAGAGCTAATGCAGGACTGTACAGCGATAAGCACTCCTCCACCACGACGACCCGAACGATCCTTTCTAAACACTGAATAATCTGAGCTGAAAAGTTCAGAGTCGACAACACTGGAATAAAGACAATAGCACCGAGTATACAATTACAGTTGTAATTTTATAGATATTTTTTAAATAAATTTGGAAATGTGTTATTTACTATAAATTACCAATTATTTAATCTATACTGCATAGATTAGATTAAGGTTGGGGTTGCCCACGGCCTCTAATTTTGTCCTCTTAGGTAGGCCTGTCATCCTTGAGAGTGACTTTTTTGTGTGGCTGCTAGCTATGGCGTTCTCCATGGCCATTACTAGAAAACTTGTCCTCGCCAGGCCGACACATTGACACAGCACATGAATTGCTGTTTCTTCTGAGGTGCCAGCTCCAAGGAATGACCTTGACGAACTTCGCTTGGCCAATTTGTCCGTAGCCTCATTTTCCCTCCGCCCGAGTGACTTGGAACCCAGGCCAATGTTAATTTCCTGCCCTTTTCCAGTTTCAAATCAAAGGTTAGAGTTCAGCTCCGGAACAAAATCGCTTTAAGTGTGGATGGGCTGTCAGAGAAGATAGCGACGTTTTTACCTAGCTCTGGTC